>VXAV01003034.1:240049-252169 GCA_013399715.1 Alectura lathami | reverse complement strand
TATATTTAAATTGCTTTCTTTTTTTTTTTTTTTTTGTTTTAAGCCCATAGTTTGAATAAAACACTGAAAATGCCACTTTGAAATACAAACTATGTGAATTTTGGTTTGGATGCAAGTTTTGGTGAACTCAAAGCAAATATGTTCCCTTTAAATGCAATTTCATCTGAATAGCTGGGCAAATGTGCTATTTCCTCCATTTTTTTTCCCAGATAAAGTGTTTGAGAACAAAATGGAATAGAAGTTTTGCTGCTGTAGATCATCTCTTTCCCTGAGGATCTGAGAGCTTCTGCATCATTTGGTACACTACCTGTTTACAGCAAACCGGTTGCTAATTGCCACGATGGGAGGAAAAATTCTTTAGAGCCTGCGTCTTTATATTCTGCCAGCTAGTGGTTTGTGTCTGGATGAACTCTCTCCAATATCGCTGCTACTGCTTCTGGCCAAATGCGCTAGGCAACAGGCAAGCCTTTGGATGCCTGGAAGTTTTAGACAAAAAATCCAAGCAAGAACCTGCACTGTCCATTCAATCAAGCAAGCAGCAAAACTCCCATCAGTGTGAAGATACAGCATCTCAAATAAGCTTTTGAACTTCGCTGGTTGCGTGGAGGACTATTGCTCTCTGCAGAACATACTGAAAGGTCACCACCTCACTGCATTTATCCACTGCACCTGAATGGGAAAAACAAAGCAGCTTGCACCTTGGCACCGTTCAGTGCTGATACTCTGATCTTCCTGTGCTGTGATATGAATCAAGAAATGATGACTACGTGGATTCAGTCATATCCATGACGGAAACACACCCACTAAACATATGGCAGGAAAGAGATATAATTTTACACAGAGTCATTAGTCTTCAAACTTGAATGGAAGACAGGCTTGCCAGTTAAGTAAAAATGCTCTGCATTTGGCCAAGAGAAACCTTTTGTTCTTGGAGTAAGAAGAGAGGGACTTGTGTTGGGAAATAGATGTATCCTTCTTGTGGGAGGAGTAAGAAATGCCACGTTTTCTCCACTTGGAGGGATAAATAGAAAATGGCATATAAAATAAAGTGAAAATAAGTAGAATCTTTGGGACAAGGGGTAAAAAAGGAAAACTCAGAAGGAGAGAAAATTACTCTTGAAATTGGCCTTTGAAAGAGAAAGCCTAGAGGTCATTTAACTTAATGACTGCATCCATTCAGTATTCAGAATGAAAAAGAATCCATGGCCCTTGAAGTTTTACTCAGTTCATTCGTTCATTCTTCTTCTTTGGTCATTCAGCTGCTTCTCCCTGTGACTCCAGTCTGATGATGAAATCACTCCACAAAGTGATCACTAAGGGCTCCAAATTATGGCTCCTCAAGATTAACCTGGCTCCTCTTGATCTTGCTGAGGTATCCTTAGGTCTGCAACTAAGATGACCAGTTCGAAAGGATTTGGGTAGGACTGCTTACATAATTACGGAATAGCAGTATGTGGAGGAGGCATTAGCTACCAGAAATCAGTTAGTAACTGAGTCTCTACACTTCTATGATTTACTTACAAGATTCTCAGTTATATTCCACGCTCTTTCACAGCAGTGTAAGCTTGGAATTACTCCCTTAACATCGGCTAGGTTACGCGTGGTATGAAGCAACGTGAACAAAGTGAGTGGACATGGCCCAGATGGTGATGGTAACAGGATAATACAGAACAGTAAAAACTTTCTTTTCACCTCAGTTGTGCATATCCACTGTTTGTGTCAGAGACAGAGCAGAGTGTGAATGGCAACACTTCCTATTCACACAGATCTCTGTTTTGAAAAATAAGTGCCTTCTTTCAGTGGAATTGCTTTTGAACTCCTTACAGTGTAGCTGCTTCTTGAAATGTTTTCAGACAGAAGTAATTTGAGTCCTTCTGCTTCACCAAGTAAAAAGATAAACAACTCGATTTTGGCACCATTAGGTTGCATTTACAATCTATCATGCTCACATTATAGACACTAGAAATGACGTTCTGAATCACTGAAGCAGCTGCCTTTAAATGCCTCGTCAGTTTGGGAGTGAAAAGAAATGAGAGACATGTGGGATTCATCTTTTTGTTTTTGTTGGATGTGGAAATGGAGACAGAAGCAGAACTACAGCAGATTAGTAGTCCAGATACCAGCAAAGGCAGCATATTTAGCTAAACTTATTGTCAAATATTTACCGTATGATAATGTGAGCTGTCTACTATGTACAGACGGCTCATAAATGGAAACCACCCTGAATTATGCCAAGCCTGTACTGGGAACCAGGAGCCTGAAACAACTCTATTAAGGTTGCAGTCTCAATTCGTGTAGGCATGAATCACGGTAATATTTTCATAAGGTTTACTTCCACATCACATAGTGCTTACATGGAGTAAGTATGCACTATGCAGTATGCAGTATGCAGTATGCACGATGGAGGAGCCCACGAGGAAATCCAGTCCTATCTCCAGAGCAGGCCTGTAATGCTGGTCGATAAGAAAGGTCAACAGCTACACACTGAGCAGTGCAGAGAAAAATAATGACAACAGCATGGAGCAGCTGTCTGTCCTGTGTGCTTAATGTGACAGTCCTGAGGGGAAAGTGGCACAGGAATACATCGTTAAAGGCTGTAACCTAAAGAAAACACTCAAAAATGCTGCATTACGGTTACAAAGACAATGCCACTTCCAGCAGTTTCTAACATATGGGTGCTTGAATCAGTTTTCTCAACATTCTTTTAACAATTTGTGGTAATTAATATTTTTGTGGTAATTAATATTAAGCTCTGCCTTACTCTTTACAAGAAAAAAACAAGGCATTGATTTCAGGAAATACCATGTATATCACAGTTGAAATGCAGGCACTAAAAAGCAGTGGACAAGGTGTATTTAATCATTTGAGCTAGCAGGACAAGTTTTTTTTTGTATATCTGAATTTGACTGCTGTTGTTTAGCTCAAACTTTAGCCAGGATACTGGGAATGGTCTTGAAATTGCCATTGAAATCGCTGCAATGAGCAGTAACACATGAGTTTGTACAAGAAATTAGGCATAGAGCTTCACTAACTAAATCTAGTGTAACTAATTAGCATGATATTTTATAATGCTTGTAACATTTTACAACATCAGCTCGGGGGAACGTACCTCCCAGTCCTGCAGAGCAGAAACTTCACTGAAATTACTCATCTGTTGCATGTACACAAACATTTGTAATTAAATACTTGATAAAATCATTTCTAGGCTTCAATCAAACTATTTTACTTGACCATCTGCATCACTCCAGTCTGTTCAGCAATTCTTTGCAAATATCCAGTGCAGGAACTGGTCGGCCTGATCTTCATTTTTTTCTAAACCATTTCGTGCATCAAAGTTCTTCTACTGCATGTATCAACGCATTCAAGGAGGCACCACCTTCACAGCACAAGGTGATAAAATATAGTGGAGGTAGGGGGGAAAAAAGCAGCTTCTTAAGATGTAGGCATTTTCTTAAATTAAAAAGTGATTAAAGCATTTGCTTTGGTTTTCAGAATAAAGTGTTGCAAATCAATTATAGATAGAATGGTTCAAGATTCCTTGAGGACAGGAAATACAGCATCTTTTCCAATAAAACTGCCATTTGCTCACTGAAGAAAGTTCTTATTAAAACAGCTGAAAAAAGCTTTGTTGCTTTACTATGAGAAATAGCAACCGTGTTTTCAAATAACTGTTAAGCTTCCAGAATCTTTTGCATGACAGGTTCAGCTGCAATCCTGACTTCGCATTCACACTCCTCCTCCTTCATCCTCTAGCCAACAATTCCTGCCTTCTCCTCCTCCCACCTCGGGCTGCAGTAGGTTACCTCTTGAAGTAAGCTGACATATTATTTTCTTTTACGTGATGACCTGTTCCTGTCCTAGGTTAGTACCCTGATAGGATCGGGTGTGCTTCTTACTGAAAGGTTTCAGCTCGTGTTTGCTTCAAACAGAAGGAGGTACTGAATTTAAAGCGTTTTCTGATTTTAAAATGTTAGACAATGCTGGTTTAGTTTGCAGAACAGTCGATCCTTTCCTGCTACTTCAGTTTTCATTTTGTTGCTTGAGAATGTATTTGCAATCAAATGGAATTTGCAAGCAATTATAATCAACCACACCACCAGATGGAGCTTCTTTTCTGCCTTTCCTACTGCAGATGATGAAACTGTGGGACTGAATTTAGAGTACATACCACCTACTGTATTAATAGCCAATGAAATATAAAGCTCTTTTTTTTTTTTTTTTTTTTTTTTTTTAAGTTCTGGCAATGCAAGATTGAGCATGCTTTTGTTCATACATGGCTGTGTTGGTGATTTTTATTTGCATACCATCAATGATAGCTACTATGCTGATCAGTTCCTTTTGCAGGGTTAGGCAGCATCACGCAGTCCTGGGTTTCTTGTTCATGCACTGGAGAGTGCTTACTTGCTAGGAAAGTGCAGCAATATTAAAGCAGCACATACTTTTCTGCTGCTTTTTTTCCCACTGTAAAAACCATTAATACTTTTAGAAATGCAAATCTCTTTGTTCAGACCCCTACATAAGCTATTTCATTCCCTGAAATTCAACTCTGAAGTCTGTTAGGGTTGGATTTTTTTGCTGTCTTTTAGGAGCACTGTACTGTGTTACAGATACCTACTTGCCAGTACGTATGTACATCACCTGAAGCAATCCTTTCCTAAGTCATGAGAATCAATATAAATGACTGCGATAAAAAATACCTTTCTCACAGGATCTTCTATCGGACACCTGTTTTGCCATCATCTACCATACCTCAGCAATTCATAACAAACTCTAACTGAGGCAGTTCTGGGGAACTGCAAAGAGTCAGGGTTGAATTTACTCCTCCTCCTGCAGTTTGCAAAACAACACATTCAAACAATCAATTTTTAACGCAGGGTTGATACAGCCTTCTCACGTGTTTTGAGACGAGTGAAGGAAACGACTGACGTACTACTTACACGGTTGTGACTGCCAAACTGAAAAGGTTGCCCTGCATTTGCTAGGAGTTACTGGGACACGCTGTATTGCACAACTCTATTTTCCCAAAAGACAGAGCGGTACCTGAGCTGATGAGGTCAGGTTAACGTTCAGTTTTCACAAAGCCACGTCCAATACAGCTGTAAAGATGGGCAGAGGCTTCACCAGCTGACGTCACGAAGGCCCTTCTGACCAGCTGGCCAGCTCTGTTGGCCTAGAAGAGTCCAAATGAGTGCACACCTCTATTGATTTGGAGTGAGCTACAAGCCTTCTTGCTTGTGACAAACGCAAAACCACAAAACTGAAACCATCTGGGTGCAGGCTCGTGCTCTTCTCTGTTTTCATGTCTCATTTCCAATGAGCAAAAATCTAACGCCCTAGAGAGGATAAAAAAGGTGAAAAAATCGAATGCCTTTTCAATGCCTGTTTCCTATGCAGTAAATACATTTTGGAAGCTGAGACCATTTTTTTCTCAGTGATTACCTGAACTTTGCCTATTCAAAACTGTCCATTTGGGTTCAAAGGTTGAGATGCAAAAACAACTCTATTAGGATGCTAACTTGTACATAGGAGGAGGGTTTTTCTGATCATAACATGATATACTGATGAAGAGTCTGACAAACAAGACTTAAGCTTTTCAGTGTACCACACGAATATAAAGAAGTTTACATAAATATCTTATAAACCACAGGTTTTTACAACTCTAAGAGCCACAGGAACCAAATCTGAAATCTTGGTGAATGGAAAGTTTTTATGCAACATGGCTTTATCACAGTGCTTGTTAAACCATTTGCAGTCTTTACAATTTCTGCAAAACAGAAAGTCAAAAAATATTGATGAATCCTTTTGTGCCATCGCCGTACACTCGCTTATCACAAAGAATGGGCTCAATTTTGTACCAGGTGCAGAGGGAGAAATCTTGGACCTACTGAAATCCATTACACAACCCTAGCTTCAGAAAGGTTAACATTTCACCCAAATGAAGGGACCTTTCTTGCCTTATTGCCAAACACTCAGTAATGTAAAAAGACAGTCCACATCATTATGGGAAACACAGCTACTGCTTTTATTTGGGAAAACTACATTTTCATATATTTAAGTAATCTCTGCTTCCCATAAGGAATGCCAGATGCAATTCTTTTTAAAGACAGGTCAGAATATATAGAATAGTTCAGTTGGAAGGGACCTACAAAAGCCATCTAGTCCAGCTGCCTCAGGGCTAACCAAAGGTTAAAGCACATTACTGAGGGCCTTGTCCAAATGGCTCTTGAACACTGGCAGGCACGGGGCATCAATCACCTCTCCAAGAAGCCTGTTCCAGTGTTTGACCACCCTCACAGAAAATAAATGTTTCCTAATGCCTATCTGACCCTGCCCTGGCGCAGCTCTGTGCTGCTCCTATCCTGCCACGGGTGACCAGGAGCAGAGCCCAGCACCTCCCTCTGCCTCCCCTCCTCAGGGAGCTGCAGAGAGCAGCGAGGCCACCTCTTGGGCTCCTCTTTTCCAGTCCTCAGCCTCTCCTCACAGGACGTGCCGCCAGCCCTTTTACCAGCTTGTTGCCCTCCTCTGGATGCTTTCAAGGACCTTAACACGCTTTTCATATTGCAGAGCCTAGAAGGGCACTCAATATTCAAGGCGAGGGCACATCATCGCTACAAACAGGGGGAGAATCACCTCCTTTGGCCGGCTGGCTGTGCTATGCTCAGTGCCTCCCAAAACGCAGTTCACCCCTTGGCTGCCAGGCACCCTGCTGGCTCATGCTGAGCTGCTGGTACCTGCACCCCCAGGTTGCTTTCTGTTGAGCTGCTCCCCAGCCACTCATCTCCCACCTGTGCCTGTCTCCGGCATTGCTCCGTCCCCGGTGCAGCCCCCGGCATTCTCCCTTGTTGAACTAGGGATCTAGATCCCCCTGCAAGGCCTCTCATCCCCCAGGGAGCCAGCAGCACTTCCCAGTTTAGTGTCATCGGCAAAGCTACAATTTCTCATGGGCTATGGAACATCTATTTTTTTTTTTTAATAGTTGAGGAGAGCATTACTATCCATTTTTGCACAACCAGCTCAGCTGTTAAAACTGGGCCAAAGAACACAATTTCTGAAGTGAAGTAAGAAGATAGTTCAGAACTAACGTTGGTAGAATTTGAGAAAAGATTTTTTAATGTAGTGTACGAACTGTGATAATCCTTGCATATCTGTAAGTCCCTGTAAATTGCTAAATATTTATTAGTAGTTATTAGTCATTCAAGTTTTCTGATAAGCTATTGTTAGAGGAGATTTTCTTAGTTAAGGCTTGAGTGGAGAATTGAAGGTTTGGTATATTTGAACTGCATATATTCTATGTAGTAGAGTACTTTCTGCCTGGACTAAAGGGAAAATCGAGTTTTGGACTTGAGGTTGAAGCTAATATTAAAAGTGCATAAAAAGAAACGATGATAAGTGTTCAAAAGGGTTTTGGGATTCAATTGCGTGGCTGAGTTGAATCAACAGAATCCTCCAGTTACTTGACACTGGGTGTCTGCAAGCACATATTTTTATGTTCATTTTGTGTCCAAATGATGACTATTGATCCAAGGAGCCTGTCCAATTTATTAAATCGCACATCAAACAGAGCTCCATCCCGAAGCAGCAAATAATAATCTCTGATCTAACAAGTCCCAAAAATACATAACCACGCAATCACAGTCAGAACTGAGAAAGCAATACTGTAAATCACTGCTGATTTGTGCATTCCTATTCTTCTCACGTCACTCAGCAGCCATCTTAGGATGAACACGCTCAGGCAGGATGTGTGTGTGGAACGCGGGATGGGGATTAAAGGGATGAGGCTGGGAGATGGAAACAAGGAGGGGGAGAAGAAAGAAGAAGGTGCTGTGTTGATCCTGTAACTCAAATGACCTTAAACATAACTGATAGTGCTTCGCCTTGAAATATTTCAGAGGCAACACTAAATGCCTCCTTAAATAATGACCACTGTCCCATCACTTCAGTGCCTGTCACAAAGATTGATCTGATTTCAAGTTACACTCACTTTCAGAATACTAGCAAATGATTAACACCAAAAATCCTGAACTTCTCCTTCTATGTTGCTGCCTCCTTTAAATTCTTTTCATGTGGTATGGATTCCTGTTGTCTTAACTGCTTTTTCTAAATATTTGTGAACAGTAGTCCTTCCTGCAGGCCTGTCACCCGGAGTTATGGAGCATATGGCAAATGTATATTAATTCCTACAATATTACTTAATTTTTATCAATATTTATGGTGTTTCTCTTTTTGCAGTCCCTTATTTTACTTAAACCTTTCGCATTCCTCTTTAATTTCTATTACTCCAGATGGTTTTGTATTACCAGCAAATGGTACATTTTTCCCCTTTGCTGCTTAAAACTCTGGCTAATGTGGCCATGAGTAACAGTGGCCGATTTAAATGTGGTGTAACCACCCCAACAGTCAGTTGCCCAGACCGTCAGCGCTGGTGCAGGCATGGCCCAGGGGAGCAGAGACCCACCAGGAGGCTGCAGTGCTCAGAGGGTGGCTGATGGGGTGTGACAGGCCAGCAGAGACGGTGGCCATTGCCCGGACAGAGGCGGCCCTGGGGAGCGCTGCGGATAGGGCAGGCGATCAGGGTGGGGTGCGGCTGCTGTGAAAGGGTGTGCAAGGATATCGAAGCTCTGGGACTAAGCCAAGGCTTCTGTTTCCTCTTGCTTGTTCCTCTTGCTGCCTGCATTGGTGTAGAAACAGATCTGCTTCATTGTACCCAACACGTCGTGGTGCAGACTGAAGGATCTCATTGGAACGGCGTCCCTCAAATTGTGGTGTGCTGTCCCATATCTTATCCCTGCCAAGCATGATTCTCTCCCTTTCCCTCTTCAAATTTAGTTTAAAGGTCTACTGATGAGTTCCACTAACGCCTGTGCAAATCCTTTTCCTCTCTGAGAAAGCTGCATCCCATCAGGCACCAGCAGACCTGGTGTCCTGTAGGCCATCCCATGATGCAGAAACCTAAAATTCTGCAGGTGACACCAGCCTCAGTCACATGTGGATCAGCTGGGTCTGCCTGTTCCTGGCAGTATTGTTCCCTGCTACTGGAAGGACAGAGGAGAACAGCACCTGTGACCCTGCTGCTTTAACCAATTGCCTTGAGGCCCTGAAGTGCCTTTTGATTGCCCTTGGAATTCTTTTTGCTACCTCATCAATGCTGACATGAAAAACCAGTAATGGACAATGATCAGAGGGCCATCCCAGGCCAGTGAGTTTTCCAGCAACATCTCTTACCTGGGCCCCAGAGAGGCAGCAGACTTCCCTGTGGGGTGGGTCAGCACATCGGGCCCTCTGTTCCTCTCAGAAGGGAGCCACCCATGACCACAACCCCTCATTTTTTCTTGAAGGAGGTGGTCGTGATACGAGGCACAAGCTGACTAGCCCTAGGCAACCCCTCCAGCCTGGATGGACCTTCACCCACATCATCATTTGCCTGTCCATCAAGTTTCAGAGCCTCACACCTGTTGTATAAGGGCACCTGGGAGGGTGAGGTAGGCAGGGAGGGGATTCTACCTGCTGCCCCCAGCAGAAACCTGCTTCCATTCCCACCATCTCTTAGGTCCCCTCCTGCTGCCTGGTGGCAGAGGGCAGGATATCCTTTGTTTCTTGTGCTGTGACCGGCTGATGCATCTATCTCAGGGATGGCAGAGCACAATTCCACCAGTCCATCTCACGAGACCCCCTGACACTCCTCAGCCTGCCCAGCTCCTCCTGGAGCTCTGACCCCAGGCTGAGTAGTTCCTCTCCTTGGGCACACCTCCCACACTGTCTGTTGTGGCCAGACACTGACAGAAAGCTCAGGCACACCCTGCAGCCTGGATGGCTGCACGTTCCCTCGGGAGCTCTGGCTGGGTGTCTGTGTCGCTTCCTGCAGCTTGAGAGGCCACAGGTGACACAGAGTACATGGCTTTCTGCTGGGCGGATGCAAGCAGGTGACAGTCACCGTTAGCAGTGGCAGTGACAGTGCTGTGTGCCTTCCTGCCAACTGCCGCATCCCACCCTGCCTGCCTGCCCTGCCTGCAGCCCTCCCCAGGGCCATCCCTGTCTGTGCAGGCAATGGTCACCGTCACTGCTGGCCCCCCACAGCCTGTCAGCTGCTTACCTGGTTTGTCTTCGTTTCAACTTGGTAACTTCAGGTGCCACAAGCCTAGAATGGGCAGGTCTTGAGGTCTCATTTCCAGGCAATGTTCTGGTCAAAGCCAATGCCAACAGGACAGTGACCCACCGAGGCTGTCTGTTGTTACGACCCTGTTATGACTTCCTGCAGCGCGTTGCAGACCTTGGCTGAGTAACTCTGTGGCTTACTTCCATTAAATGAGGCTGGTTATTTTAAAGAGCTTGAGGGGTGGCACACAGGCTCACTGGGACCGGACTAGGTGTCATAGGTATGGGGCTGCCCCTCCAAATAGTTCAGCTGACAGCCCGGTGACACAGTGACTTCGGGCAGAGCGTTGGTGATAAGCAGTTGACGGCAAACTGATATTCGTAATGTTTTCCATTAGTACAGCTGGTGCCAAACAGAATGTTTGTCCTTCATTCCTGTTCCTGCAATGCTCTGAACTGCTAACAAATGTTGAGTGCAATGCCAGAAGCTGGAGGAGTCAGATTATTTGGCACTTGTAAATAACTGTTAGCTGCTCAAATTTTCACTCAGGGTGCAGTACGAATATCCTCACAGCATTATCTGCCACGAAAACTGCTCAGTAATGTTTCTGCTGCTTTGACATTCACTGCTCACCAGACTGCACACTTGGCTGAGCTGCTCTCACACTGGTAGGCTGCTTTTTGGCAATGAAACTTACATCCAAAATAAAACAAACTATGCAAAACAAGCAAGTGTCTCTTCCCTGAGAAAAAGAATGGAGGGAAGTTTAAGAATGAAGTATTTTTGCAATCATCCATGCAAATTACCTACAGACAATAGCAATGGTATGCACAAAGAATAAAATTTGGAACAATTCTTGGCTATGGGTGTCACCACAGTTACTAAAAGTATGTTGTTAGGAGGATGCTGCTTACCATACGTAACCCTCAGAAAATAAAACTGAGGGAGATCTACTTCTCTTTATTTGTTTGAAAGGTAAAATTTATATTTTGTTTTTCCTCTTCTGATTTTGTTGTTGTTGTCAACCGGAAATTTTAATGGCATTCTGACCTTCAAGAACGGGTGCATGCGCATATCTGCCTCCAGAGCCTCTGGCCTTTACTTTCTGTGAGTACTGCCGGTACCAAATGTGGGGTAGAAAAGGCAGCTAAAGAGATTGGCTTTAAACAGTTGTACTTCAAAAGAGAAAGGATTTGGTGTTCCATTTACCTTCCTCTGGGGTTTTGTCCTAGAGTTTGCCTCAAAGCTTTTCTCAGCAGTTAGGACGGGTGGAAACTAATTTAAACATGAAAGCCGTGCGCGCGCCTGTCTCACACTCTCTCAGCCGCAGGAGATGGGGACTTCGTTACGCGCAGGGCACACGACGCTGGGGCAGGCGAGCGGGCGGCAGCTCGGCCCCGGTCCCGACGAGACAGCTCGGCCCCGGCCTCTGCCCCCGGAGCAGGGCTCCGACTCCTCCGTCCGTGGGACGTCCTGCTTACTCCCGGCCCTCCGGGTATTTCCTTCGGAGCTTCTGCGACGCCACACGACGGATGGAAGCCTAAACAATTGTAACAGTAATACAAGTGGCAGCAACAACAGTAATAGCAATCATAAAGATGCCAATAACAATAATAATGACAATGATAACAGCAACTATAAGAAGTTCTGCCCTGGCAGCCCCATGCCCAGCGTTTTCACCCAGCCTCACCGCGGGGCGGAGAGGGGCAGCAGCGGCCGGCCGGCCGGCCGGACAGACAGACCGCTTGCCGGAACCGCTGGCTCCGTGGGTGTGCGGGTTGCTCGTCCCTTTCTCTCCTCCAAAAGCCGTAAAACTCCCCCAAACGTTGCTAGCAGCGCTCTCCTCCTCGCTGTGGTAACCGCGGCCCCCGGAGGGATCGGGCGGTGCGAGGCGGCGGGGGACGACGTGCCCGAGCGCCCGTCGCAGCCGCCTCGTATTTCCTTATTGTTTGCTCCCGGGGAGGTCCCGCCCCCGCCCGGAGCGCGGCGGCCTGCAGCCCTCCGGGGTGGCTCCGGGCCTGGCGGGG
>VXAV01003034.1:200122-238542 GCA_013399715.1 Alectura lathami | reverse complement strand
CGCGTCCATGCCGCTCCCCGCCGTGCCCGGGGTCGGGCTCGTGGCAGCCGGCGGGGAGGTCCGCGAAAGGGTTTTTGCTTAAAATAGCCCGCTGGCTGCTTGGCGGGCCTAGAACGGGAGCAAAGGAGGAGTTAAAAATATTTGCTGATACTGAGCTTATCAGGAGAACTTGGGTAGCAACACCTCTGAGTCATGTACTGTAAAGTAAAAGATGGTGTCTGCCGCACGCTGCTGTACGTTCGTGTTTGGGGAGCAGTGGGAGAACTGGGTGCCCTTCGCGCTGAGGAGTGACAATGTGATAGAGGGTGTACTGTCAACGAATGAGAGCAAACGCTTTGCTTCAGCTCTCCTTATGTTACATTTTGCACCACATTTTCAAGTGCCTTTAATTTATTCAGCTTATTTTGCTACATCTTTTTCAGTATTTGTATGGTGTTGAGAAGGGGGTTTGCACACTGACCTGAAAACCCCTTGGCTCTTGCATTGCATGCCTAGAGGCTGACTGCTGCTGGTGTGCCCTGTCCGAGTACCAATGCAAATGGATTTGTAAGAATAAAAAGGTCTAAAAAGCTTTTGAAAAGCTCACTGACACAAACCTTTTTTCTGCATCTTCTGTATGGCAAAAGGCGCGTGCTGCGCTCGGCATGTGCCCCACGGAGGTGCCTTGTGCAGAGCTGTGGTGTGAGGAAGCTTTACTGCCACAGGTGGAAAATAATCAGGTTTCTGTAGGATTTTTTTTTATGCCTCTTCTGCAGCTTGACTTGTCTAATTTTGATTTTTTTTTTTTTTTTTTTTTTTTTTTTTTTTTTATGAAAAGAAGTAGATAAGATGTTGTCAGGATGTGGAAAATGCTTTGACCTTTGTATGTGTATTCTTTAGCAAGACCTTGAATGATTATCTTCCTTTTTTAAGTGGAGCATGCTGTGAGTTTTCTCCGATCTACATTTCCTTTGAAAATATGAAATATTTTAAAGCCAATTTGCATCTCTATAAAATTCCCCATGCATGGGAATAAGTATGCCTTTCCTGCAACCAGGTACAGAATCAGGGGTGGAAGCAGGAGAACAGAGTAAAGCAGAACTTCAGCCTAAAGTCCCTGCAGCTTTGCTGCCACAGGCACTGCTTCTGGCATCGGCCTGCCCTTCTTCCCCTCTAAAAACACATCCCTAAGAGCTGGAGCGTGGCATGAGAGAAGGGCCAAACACACAGCGTGTTCAATTCCTTCAGAAACCATCTTGTACCTGTATCAGCGCTGGGTTGCTTTCAAAAGGCACAAAGGGCAGCTGGGTGCCTGCAAGCAGAAGCTGTTACTGCAGTTCCCCAGGTTACATGTAACCTCTCTCTGAAAGCACAAGAGTGGCTTAAGGGAGAGCAGAGAACTCTGTGACTGCCCTGCAGAGGTTTGTTCTAGAACTACTGTGCGTTACAAGGTTACAGGATATCATTTGGAATAAGGTGGTACAGCATGGGCAGTTGATAGCAGTATCAAGGATACAAGGTGCTCTGCAGCTGGTGTGCGATGCTAATGGCGTTAAGGCAGCAGGCTCTTCATTTAAGTGCAGTGTGATGTTTTGGCCTTCTGGAGCCCATTCCTGATTCTGTTTTATTAATTGCTTCAGGGAAGATGGAAGTTTCACCAAAAAAGGGCAGGCTGGAGGGATCTCTCTTAAAACAGAATGTAAAAGAGCAGCCATGTTCTGCTGCCAGGGTCGGGGCAGAGGTGCAGAGCTGGTACACAGAAGAAATTTAGCTGGGGTCTGCAGTTGCCTGCAGAGGGTGAGACACATTCTCTGCTCTTCTGTAAACTACAGACAGTCAATGTGAAACACCCACACCTAGAAAATGTAACACTTACGTGTTGTCTTCAAAGCTGCGATGTGAAATTCAAAATGCAGGAAAGTATTTGCTGAGACTAGACAGCAAAATGTTTTTATGTACTTCAGAAAATTGGTGCCAGTCTAAAATCCACAGCACAGGGCTGCACATCGTGGTCACAGGTTGAGGTTCATTGCACGTAACTTTATTCTACAGGACATACATTCAAAATGAAGTAGTTCTAATTATATACGATGAAAAAAGGCCAATAGGGTAAAGAGAAACACTCTCCTTGTTTGGCTGCATTACTGTTGATGTAATATTTTATAGAGATTCAGTGCATAGCTTTTGGAGAATGTGCTCATAAACACGCTCCCTACCACAGCTTAAGAAATAAACAATGATAAAGATTTGTTGGCACTCTTGGAAAAAAGTCCAGTGTAAAGGTTTTCAATTCATGCAGATTTTTTTTTTTTTTTCCTTCCCATGGACTGAGAGCATAACGGAAGAACAGATGTATGTTTTTTTATAGGTGTAAATAAAAAAAAAAGATGTTTAACACAGTTGAGCCTCTCTAGTGGGTAACTGAAGGAAATCAGCAAAGTTAAATCTGCCTTAAGCCTTTTTTTGCAGTTTATAATTATGCTTAAATTCAGATTTAAATGATTTCAGAGAAGGACTGTGACGTTAAATTGACTTTGGTATCGCAAAGCACTACAAACCTGTGTGCAGACTGCTTCTGCTTTAGTCAGTCAGACCTCAAAAAGGCGGCTTCTGCCCCCATTGCCTTCCTGGGCTCTGGATTCATCCCAGAGCACTGCACGGGGGGAAATGGTCCAGGTTTAATTGTCAGCTGAGCTCCGAGGCTCTTGTTACGGGGATAGCGTAACGCAGTGCCGTGATGAATGTTCATCTGTCAGAGTTCAAAATCTGCCATCCTGGCCTGGCAGTAATTAAATCACCTTCATTGTTTTTTATGATTCTCCTTCAGAGAGGGAAAATTACTTGCCTTGGATTAGCATATTCCCAAAGACTGGTATAAATATTTATGTGGTGCACTCTTCCAGCAGAAAGCCTGCGCATTCTTCCCAGGTCTCCACAGTTCTCTTCCTCTGAACACAAGAACGGTCATCTGAATGCACTGCTTCACTCGCATCACTTCCCCACGGCCCTTGCAAGGCTCCAGTAGTTAATGGGCTTAATGGGAAAATGGAAAGGGGTCTCGAAGGAAGCATCTCTTGCAACACATGAATGATACTGAATTCTCTGTGTAAACTGCAGAATGCTCCGAAGGTGCATGTTTATGAAACAGGTTTGAGAGTTCCTGTTTTTTTTTTTTTTTTTTTTTTTCCTTTTGCAGTTGTAGACAATACACAGTGTTGGAGGAATTACTGGTTTATCTCTTTTTTTTTTTGCTTCTACATTAGGGGCTCATGCACATACTTTACATTCTAAAATACTGAAAAAAGAAAAGCTAACAGCCAAAACTCTTGGTAAAAGAACTACACACCTTCAATCTTTTTTACAAAAGTCATCAAGCAAAACACTCCTGCGAGTATGGAGTAGTTAGTTTTGCCTGAGGTTAAGAACCAGGGAACGAGTGACCTTAATAATGCCAGGACTTCACTGCACATCATGATGAAAAACTCAGGCTAACAGTCAGTGTACAGCTCCTTCAGGGCTGGTCACGTCCACGCCTTACCGGATACACCTAGCCAGACACAGGCATGTTGCCTTACAGGAAGGGAGCTGAGGGGATGGTGTTTCTCCATAAAACTATTCTTCTACCTGCTGATGTTAGAAGGTAACAGTAATGCTTTTAATGCGTGGAGACTTGGTGGTTTCTTACAGAAATACCTTTTTACCGATGTGAGCAGTAAGAAAATCCTTCTCGGCCTATTTCAGCATTGGATGTAAAGCGTTCGCATGCTGCTCTGGGTTTTTTCTGGGGCTTTGCTTCAGGACAGCCTTCCTGATACATCTGCGCGTGATGAAACTGAGCTTTCAATTGCAGTAGCAGTGAGAAGCTGCAACATGGCAGAAGTGCCTTTCCTTCAGACAGCTTCTAATGCTGAATGAATTGTTTTTTTCCTTTCAGAGAGCCGTGTCCAGGTTTGTTCTGCAAAACTCATCACAAACCAGTCTAGGTAAATAGTCACATTTGGTGCAATCTGCTGAGGTAAACAGATTGCTAAAATGTTGAGATGAGGGACAGACAGCATTTTTTACATCATACAAAAGTAAGCTTGTTGTGATAAAACACTGCAGCTTTGGTAGATATTTACTGAGCTGCCTTCTATTAAGAAAAAGGATTTACCTTTTAAAATAGTGGACATTGTACGTAACTCATGGCATCATTCCTTTGTGTTGTACCTGTTCCTGTTGTTTTCTTTTGACAAAATCCCATAAAGCTACTGACAGAGCGCCCAGAAGGATTTAATGAGCACTGCAAAGTCAGCTGCTGGTGGAGCGCAGGAGGTGCAGCACTAAGAACATCAGAACTGCCAGGGTGGGCAACGTGCCACTTCCAGAGTGCTGCCTCCATCAGCGACAAGCAGGAGTCCAGCAAAGAGTGAGAAGAGGGCGAGTGCACAAGCATGTGACGTTGTCCCAGCCTACAACTATTCCTGAGCCATACTTGCTAAGCCAGGTGTGGCTTCTAAGTATTTTCCTTCCATAGTTCGTAGGACTTCAACAGCAGAGCATTTGACAAGCTGTGTTTTTATATAGGACTGACTGTGTTGTGACAAAAACTGCTTAAAATGGGCATCAGGCAAGGACAAAGTATTTCGAGGTATCTTCCCATCCTGTCCAGCTGACGGGCATGTAACTGACACGAGACACACGGGTCTGGCCAAAACAGAGAACAGACATCCAAAATGCACTGACTGTGTGGGACGTGAGGAGTAAACACTAATAACCTGTGCTAGATTTGCACAAAGCTAACTATCTAGCCTCTAGAAGGCTAGATCTGTCGTCTCAGGCAGGCCTAGCGCCTAATTCTGCCCTGTGCATTAATGGAACGCGCTGCTGCGCATTTCAGTGCAACTGTGCAAAATTGTACAAGGCACCTTAAATGCCAGTGAGGGCTGGGAGTTTGTTCCACATTAGACACTTTGTCTGTCCTCTGCTTTAATAATGTCACAACATGCACAATGCTAACAGTAGAAGAGCTAAACAAAGATGAATTTTTGGAAGCAAGAGAAATGAAAAGACTTTTTAAAGGCCACAGCATTGCACTGATTATTGTTTCCTCAGGTTTCTAACAGAAAACAAAAGCAAGCACAGAGCTGACTGGAGCAGAACTCAATTAAATGTTGCCTTTTTTAAGGCATATTGTTTTGAAAGTGTTGATTAATCTACAGATTTAAAAATAAAGAAGTCATAAAAAGCTATCCTGAGTGCTCCACTTGTGCTGGGTAAAGCTGGCTTCCAATTCACAACCTATAGCACTGGAGTTATTTTCATAGGTAGGTATATTTTTTTTCTCCTGCTAAATTCAAGAGCTTTGTGAACGTGGCAAGTCTTGCATGAAGTGATCTGGCACTTTCTGCTCATGGCTCTACTTCAACAGCTGTAGAAGGACTCACCGGTGATACACTCTAAAGCTCCCAAGCCGCAGTGAAGGAAGTTTCACATTCTGCTGTTACTATTCCTTGTTACCAGTAGGGCGAGACTGGTTGTTAACTCCTGGAAACTGAAGGAAGAACCAATGACATTTTTTTGTCAGCTCCTGACATGTCAAGGAGTGCTCAGTTCATCTCATACGGTTTTAATATTTAAAACGAACCATGTATTTAGTGATTGAGCTCAGATGCTGCACAGTGTTAAATTAAGCAGGACTAATAAGAAGCTACGCTTAGTAACCAGGTGAAGGGCCTTGAATCTAACACATCGTTCATGCTCAGTGAGAGAAGGGCAGCAGCAGAAGAATGCGACTGGTTACAGGTAGTTCAGTGAAGTTTTATTGATGAATCAGGGCGAGAACTATGAAGTCATATGGGACATACAAGCAAGCAGCTTTCAGGACTGCCATACATGCCATTGTACATCACAGCGATATATTTAAGGATGTGTGAACCATAAGAAAATAGTACTTTGCTTGCCAAAAACTGAGTCTCTCAGACATTTCTTCTGCTGAACAGAAAAGCTCAGACATGTGCAGTGACTTGATGCATCTGAATGTGGCACTGTAAGATGCTGAAGATGGTCCAGGGTTGCTTCAGGATCGGAGTCTTCTCGTAGCTATGTGTTTCCTGGACTCTCAATAACCAATTTCTGCGTGGAATACAGCTGGCCAATGGTAACCTGAAATCAAACCAAAGTATTAGCGAGCCAAAGCTGGAAAGTAAACAGGTTGTGATTTCAACTTCACAAGACAAACCAAGGAATGAGTAGCCCACGTATTAAGCTTTTTCACGATGACATTTTTCTTTCTATAAGCATTTTTTCCAAATAGTACCATTCAACACCCTAGAATTAAGAAAAATAACCAACATGTAAAACAGCTGCACCTTGAAATAATGGCAGAGGGGTACTGTTCACAGACACAGCCGTTATCAGCAGAAGGTACTGCAGAGCAAAAGCAAACAGCCTCCGTGGTTAGAACAAGACGGATATCATCAGCAGTTATTTCTGATAATGCTTTTGGGTGAAGAGGTTTCATGCAAGTAGGCTAATGCACGCAGGAGAAGACAACATTCGCTTTAAAAGTATGAATTTTGGAGTCAAATTTTTAATATCTATTACGCCATTTCTCATCCCTAACTCTCTCCCCAGGGCCCTGGTGCACAGCTCTGTGTCCTTTTCACTGGAAAAAAGTTTGTATGTTTAACTCTGGAAGTAGGACAAAAAGGCAGGTAGCAGCAGAATATGTGTAGCAGAATTTAATGCTGCACCAACTAAGCCTGACAGCAAGTCAGGCTCTCAAAGCAGTAAAAGAAAAAATCAGGGAAAGAAAATTTTCAGCATTTTTTACTATTTTTGAGGGGAAAAAATCCTGGTAGCTCTTAAATTTTCTCATGTATGCCCACGCTCACAAAATGTAAATACGATTGCCTTTTAGGAAATGAACTATTTCATCTTGATAAGTGAGCTTGACTGAAACACGTAACAAGTTGATTTTAATCTTGAAATATTCATTATGAGGGAGGCTTTATGAGCCACTCTTAAAGGAACAGCTGTCCTCCTTGCCAGCAAGTATTCCACTCTTCTGGCACTCAGAGCTAAGCCAGTAACAGCATGTGAACTACCGTGATTATTTCTGAAATTACTTACGAAGTGTGTTGCATACGGAATGTTTAAAGCAAAGGCCATACACAACTGTGTCATGTGTCACCAACAGAAATTCTGAGCTGTCAGCAGTGCTACTTGTCCAACAGAGCTCGCTGCTCCTAAGCTACGTGGCAGGCCGTGTATTTCAGTTGCTGCCTTACCGCAAACCATGCTGTAGGGTCTGGCGTTTTGGACCCCGAAGAATCTTTAATTCTTTCCCACTGTGCAGCAGATTTGAATGAGAGGCTCAGAGAGATAACAGAAATGCTGAAACCTGAACTGCAACCTTTTCTCCACCCACTGGGGAGACACACGAGGCTGGGAGCGCACAGCTGGTAACGCTGGGCTGTTCTGTCTTTGGCAGCCTGCTGCAGCCGACGTGCCCTGCTGCCTCACTTCCAGAATCTATTCCCTGATGTTTTAAGACGAACTTTGAAATCTAAGGTTTTTTTTAACTGAATTTCCAACGTTATGATACGGCCTTTCGATGTTTCCCATGCACTTCAGACAAAATAAATACACATTCCATTTATAGCTGTTGAAAAATTCACATCTATGAACATCAACTGCATCAGCAGAAAGGCTGCCACAGTATTGACACACGGACACTCATTAACCCTCGGAATCGAAATATAACACTCCTGGTGTGCCCTTATGGAAGTTAAAGCACTTCAACAACAGGCAGCACTGGGGATCCTTCTCCCAAAGCCTGTAAAGAGTTAAGCAGCTATCTCTCGTGTTCATACTTCACCATGTATGTGCATTTAGTTTATCCACAGCGTGCCACTCACTCTTCTGGTAGGTGGCTGGGAGCCAGCCGAGAGGTCAGTGTCAGCATTTTCATTAATCGCAGGAAGCTGCTGTGGAGAAAGGCTCTGCCATTTGCTCAGCAGCCCTGTTACCCGTAAGTTTATTTACCTCTTCAAGATAATGCTGCAGTTTAATTCTGCAGCAAAGAATGCACAGTAAAGAACCACTGTGTCATCAGGAGAAGACAATCTGTAGAAATACAAGGCTGCTTTTCAGATCTTGCTGATGTTTCAATTCTGCCTGCAAAATTCTGTACTTTAAAAAGTAAGTAAGACAAGTTCAGCCCTCAAACCCTGGCAATTTATCCTTGTTGGAAGATTTAGCACTATTCTGCATTTTTTCTTGTGTACTGAAACAGTTAATCTTGCCTTCCATCTGAATTCAGGACAAGCCAGGGTTTCAGAATGAAATTTGTCAGTGGACGTGAGGCAACAAATGGGGAAAAAGAAATTACTGAACAGTAAGCATTGATCCATCCTATAGCACAGCTGTTCTCTGATTATTATTAGGTGGTTGCGTGTTCACTTGGAAACACTCCTGGCTGGCAGCAGTGATCCCAGGAAGAAGCTACTTCATGGAATGTTTCACAACTGCTGTTGGATGGTGCCCTGGGCAGCCTGATCCAGGGGGCGGCAACCCTGCCCATGGCAGGGGCTTGGAACTGGGTGTGCTTTAAGGTCCCTTCCAACCCAAGCCATGCTGTGATTCTATGATTTTCAACCAGGAGCTGAGCCCAAGGCCTCTCTTCCCGCCCATCCAAGCCCGTGGATGAGGTCTTGCAGACTCATTGCCACTGCTTGCTAAATACTGCTAGATCTTCTTCAGCATCTGAAGGGATGTGGCACATCTTGGGCTTCTTTGCCACAGGAAGATTTTACTTTGCAGCTCAGACTTCAGGGAGAAGTGACTGCTCCTATTCCTGCAGGTCTGAAAGCAAGGTGACCAGGTTTAAATTTTTTTTTCTAATTTGCCTCAGTCCTTTCAGAGTGCATGGTTCTGGTCTGAAAAGTATGATGGCATCTTTCCTCGACAGCTCTGCATGCATTCAAAATGTCTGTCCACTTTAATAACCACCATGTTTTCCTCTTTAGGACAAAAGTGGACGGGCACCTATTCTTCCCAAGTACTTGACAGAATTGTAATTGGCAAATAAACTGAGAGCACTCACAAATCCTGCTGGGCCAGTGGACCAAGATGCATCTCCTCACTGCCCCCAGTCTACTCATCATGATCTTCCTGCCAAAGCTGCAACGCCCCAGCCCCCAGCCACCTGCCTGTGGAGGTCTCGCTGACCAATTTCAGTTGGAATGCCCTGAAGTCACCCAGGGAAGAAACTATGGAGCAGACCTGAGCAAGGGTGATGTCCACCAGACAGTGGCAATGCACAACCAAAGTGTACACCCACGCGGGTGGATCTGACCAAGGGTGTCCCCAGATTCAGAAATACATACAAAGTCAAAACGACAAGAAACCTGGCTTTTCATCTGTGAGCAGGACTGACACATAAGAAGGAAAACCACCAATCTAGGTTTCAACCCGTGACTTCATCGTAGGACCTTGTACAGCTCTCGATGCATCCTGACTGGGTTTCCCAGTGCAAGGAAGACATCATTTTCCTCACTGCAGTCACAAATGGGTTTATGTAAATCATTGCAATATGTCTGCAGACAGTCCTGATGCCTTTACAGTATTTTTTGCCATCACTTCCTAAGCACAATCAATGTAAGATTTGTATGGGGAGCAAATGGAGCGCTCAATGGAGCAAAAGAAAGTATTTTCTCCTAATGATGGTTTGGGTTGTTATTAATCCCCTGCTTGCAGCATAATTAAGTCCAAATCTCTCTGCAAAAACTTTACTTTCAGTCCCATGGTTGTTTAAATCAGCAGATGATCAGATGATGAGATGGTGCCCAGGGAAAATGTCCCTGCACACCTCCAGAGTGGTCTCCCTTCTCTGTCCCTTCTACAGATGACCCATTTGAAGAAACAACAAGAAAAAATTAACCCTGCTTATTTATTTACTCTCCCTTCATTTAAAAATAGTTTCTGAAGTGATGTCTCGGGCACAATTTCCCACCCACAAAGGCAAACCTGCCCCAGGGGTTTTTCACACCACTGTTTATTTTTCTGCATTAGACAAACGCAGGCGCAGCCTAACAGGAGATGGCGGTAACACCCCTATCCTGTGCAGAATCGTCTCACTGGTAAGGGCAAGTGCTAAACATCTGGAGTGCCACCATGGCACAGGAACATGGAAACATCATAAGATTCCTTTAGCTCTCAATTACTTAAAAATTTGATTTCCTGGGAGGGTCATCATGGGAGAAGCAAAACATGTTTCTTGTTTTTTTCTTAAAGAAATGCAGATGATAACTCAGTTGATGCACTAGAGATGGTTTTACATATTAAACACATTTACACTTACAACTATAGATGTGTTGCTTTATATACGTATGCACACACATATGTGAAAAACAATCTCTACAAAAACGTAGCAACCTTTTCTCCTGCTGCAAAGTTGCTTGCAGGGAAGAAATGGTTACCTTACTACAGCCGGGGATCACACGTGCATTTTCATGGTTCTTTATTGCGAAGAAAAAGGAAAGAAAATATATATACCTGTATACCTACACACCTGATCTGTATAAGTCTGACCGCTTTGTCCTGTTGCACCTGAAAAGTCGTCAGGTTTATCTTACAGGCACACGGCTGGACCTCAGCTAGGAAGAAAAACCACTGGGGACACTGGGGCCTTTACACGTCTGTTGCTGGCAGTCCTGGCCTCTAACGCTATACAAAGAAGTTGAACTTTCCTGTTTCCTGGCACTAAGATTATTAAAAAACACATTCAGCGAATGCTGACAAGAACAGAAATGCACAAGAATAATGACTCCTTTTAAGAGCTAGAAACAGTGCTGTAGTTGTTTACCTACTGTCTTTTCTGTTGGATGATGTCGGCCAATTTGCAATCCTGTTGCAAATGTAAGTGGAGTGGGTATTATTGTTATTAAACAGAATCATTTTTTTCCTCACACCCAAAGTCAGATATGCAATAAACTACACAGTTTAGCATAAATATTTTCCATACTAACTAAAGCCAGTTTTTTTTTCCTAATATAAGTATAGACAGTAATTTTTGAAATTACTTTGTAATGCAATAATAAATACACTGATGTGGCACACAGTAATTAAACCCAAAGAGCAAACCCAAAGCTCATCAATAACTGAACAGTTATTATGACTGCTGCAAAGCAGCAGCCTTATTTATTCCTGCTTAGAAAGAGCATTGAAAAACTGCACTTGGCTTCTGAAACACACAGGTTATTTCAGTTCTTCAGAGCTGGAATCAGCGTAGAAAAAATGATTACATTTTGGAGACGCTGCTCTTCTTTTTCAATGATTCCATCTGTTTACACAGGAATGAGAAGAGAAGGGAAGCATGGAGTTAAGAAGTTAAGAATTACTGTGTATTCTGCTTCTGCTTGTGTTTTGCAAGTGCTGCCTGCTTTGTTCCTTTGAGCCAACACAACTTCTATTGCCAGTGCTGCATGAATCATAGAATCATAGAATGGCTTGGGTTGGAAGGGACCTCAGAGATCATCTAGTTCCAACCCCCCTGCCGTGGACAGGGCTGCCAACCACTAGCTCACTAGATCAAACTGCCCAGGAGCCCATCCAGCCTGGCCTTGAACATAGCCAGGGACGGGGCATCCACAGCTTCTCTGGGCAGCCTGTGCCAGCGCCTCACCACTCTCTCAGGGAAGAATTTCTTCCTGATGTCCAACCTAAACCTCCCCTCTCTCAGTTTTAGCCCATTCCCCCTTGTCCTACCATTATCCACCTGTGGAAAAAGTCGGTCCCCCTCCTGCCTGTCAGCTCCTTTCAAGTATTGGAAGGCCGCAATGAGGTCTCCCCGGAGCCTTCTCTTTTCCAAGCTAAACAATCCCAACTCCCTCAACCTTTCCCCATAGGAGAGGTGCTCCAGCCCTCTGATCATTTTGGTGGCCCTCCTCTGGACCCGCTCCAACAGCTCCACATCCCCTCTGTCCTGGGGGCCCCAGGCCTGGACACAGCACTCCAGGTGAGGCCTTCCAAGGGCAGAGTAGAGGGGGACGATCACCTCCCTCTCCCTGCTGGCCACCCCTCTCTTGATGCAGCCCAGGATGCCATTGGCCTTCCTGGCTGCGAGAGCGCACTGCCGGCTCATGGCCAGCTTTTTGTCAATCACAAGGCCCAAGTCCTTCTCTGCAGGGCTGCTCTCAAGGAGTTCTTCTCCCAGTCTGTACACACACCTGGGATTGCCCCAACCCAAGTGCAACACCTTGCACTTGGCCTTGTTGAACCTCGTCAGGTTCTTGTGGGCCCACTTTTGCAGCCTGTCCAGGTCCCTCTGGATGGCATCCCTTCTTCCTTCAGGGGTATCAACTGCACCACTCAGCCTGGTGTCATCAGCAAACTTGCTGAGGGTGCACTCGATCCCACAGTCTAAGTCGTCCATAAAGATGTTGAAGAGCACCAGTCCCAAGACGGACCCCTGGGGGACACCGCTCGTGACCGGCCTCCATCATAGAAGGCCACCAGATTGGTCAGGCACGACCTGCCCTTGGTGAAGCCGTGCTGGCTGTCTCGGATCACCTCCTCTAAGGCCACAAAAAATAACTTGCAGCTACCGCTTGTCTGACTTTCCATAAAGAGGAGGGTGTGGAGTACTGTGAATCCGCTACTAGTCAGGAATTCCTCTGAAAGTTATTTCTCTTCATAACAATAGATCGTGTAGTTTTGTTAGAAACATATGCAATGTACCTTGGAACAATGCCATTCAGCTGATGAGAAGAAGGATCACCTAATGCACATTTAATGCTCTTATTAATCTGTTCTGGGGGTCCCCTGAAGATGCTCTTCAGCAGAGAACCATATCTAATCCAGCAGGGATTAACACACGAAATACTGCAGGCATACATGCTCCTGTGAGTTTGTGTATGATGAAGCACAACAGCAAGGGATTCTTTTTAAATGCTGATTATTTCTTTGCTGCAAAGGTGATCTTGGGCACATGAGACCAGGTGACAGGAGCGCAGGCAGTGACTGATGTGAGGCAGCCAGGTGAGGTTTGGTCTGACATGCATCCAAAGAAGGAACACATTTGCAGGCTGACCTGGACATAGCTCTCTGGCCCTGTGAGATCTCTTCATGCTTTCAGCACCCTGGCATCTCCTGGCATCTCCGGGCTCACATCTCTCCTTCCCCTCCTTGTTACCTGCTCACTTGTTTCAGCATCCCGCCTTCTCTCTCTCATCGATATATGAAACCTCTACCTCCACAGAGCAGACCAGACTCACTGGAAAGCCGAAGGCAGAAGCAGCAGCTCTTCTAAAGAGTCAGTCCCTTGTGGGTGAGGGGGAGGAATGTGGTGTAGCCTCAACACAGCACGCAGAGCAGGAAGATCGTTTGGGTAAGATGTTGAGCGTGGCAAGGAAAGGTATGCAAAACATCAGTGCTTGAAAATACAGAGAGCTGGACACAGAGCTGAGTAACACTGTTCTGAGCGTGGAGGCGTAGCAGGTACTCTGGTAACGCTGACGCGTTCCGTGGGTAAAAGCCCAAACCGCACAATGAGGATCCCGTGTTTTGTAGCAGCTGCATAAGCAGAATTATCTGAAGCTGGGGGGATGCCTGCCTTACTTTCATGTAGTACAACCCAACAGCCACGTCCTCAAAATGCACGTTCTGCACTATACCCAGTAAAACACTGTATTTTGTTAATGGCATTTAACCACAAGAATGTTTAAAAACCACACCTTAATCTGCTATTGATGCTGTATTTTGGGAGGTGAAAGACAGCGTGCTGCTCCGTTTTTGCACGAAGGTATCTTAGCCAGAGTTTATTTGCTGCTTGTTATTACTGTATGTCTGCTGCAAGTCTGCAGATTGTCCTCACTGACACTGCTGGTGCTGGTTACTGGATGGCACCAGCTACGCTGCGCTCTGTAAAGCTGCCAGATGCAGCTTTCAGAGCAACAAGTCCTTCAAAATTTTGAGAAGAAGAAAAAGTCAGTCCTACACCAGATACATCTTTCCAAGAGATAAGGCACAGAGAAACTCCTCTCCTTCAGACAAACTAAAGGTTTGATAAAACCAAGGATTAAACTTATCTTTACATCAGGAACAACTTACTTGAAGGTTCTTTCCCTGCACTGATGCTACCTTACACACACCTCAGACATGATTTCAGGCTGATCCTATCTGTGTGCACATTCAATGGTACAATTAAATTTGGAAGAGCAGAAATAACTGATTTTCTCTTTAAAAAATATATTCCTATTTCCAAGATAAATTTTCTACTGGAGGCTTTCGATTCAATCTGCATCCTCACCTAGAAAGAAGCACCTCATCTGTTTAAATACTTACCTGTCAAGTCCCTATTGCTGAGACTAACGCAGCAGTTAGCTGATCAGTCAATGTATTAGGAAAGGAATAAGAGCTTTTATTTTTCTGCAGTGACAAGACTCCTTTTTCTTTTTGGCTAACTTCTAAAATATTGTTAAATGACAGTCACCTGTTCCTGACAGAATCACAAAGATAATTTCCTTGTTTATCTGACTTTCTCTGATGGACAATATTCAAGAATTTGGATGACAGCTCATGCTGTCATTTGTGTTCCAGAGTCTCCAAATCCCACACCTGAATGTGCCCTGAACTTCAAAGCTTTTATTTTTTTGAGGGGAATGTATACAGCTTACAATGGAAGCTGTATAAAGCACACAGCATCCTTATTTTCCTGTTCCCAGGGGACCAGAGGTAGTCCCCCTAGCTCTTGGGAATCAAAGACTTCAGCTTTTGGAAATTCAGCTGGGAAAAGCATTGCCTGGACTGTCTTAACTCTTCAAAACCTTGAGAAGGGAGCAGATGGGCTAGCGCTGAGGATGGATTTGCTGAATTTCAGTCAAGGTCTGTGCCATATAAAGACTGTAGTATGGGCAACCTGGGATGAATTCTCTGGTTCGGCTCTTCCCAAATACCTGAGTCACGACATGCCTATGCTGAGACAGCCTAATGGCAAGCTCACAGGTGACCCGCTTGTTGGACGCGCCCCGTGCACAAAGGAGTTAATTCCCCAGTGCTCCTCAGCCCAGCCCTTTCCACAAACATTAAGAAGAATTAATGAGGGAGAAAATAATTATTTGCAAACCCTCCAGCTCGTGAGCAAGAGATATCTATGTTTGTGTGGGTAAAGGGTATAGCCTACATTTTACTTGTTTAATTGGAATAAACTACAGCAGCAGTTTTTTTCTCTTTTGGCAAAGATAAATGACTGGGTTTAGCACAGCTGGTAAAAGCTAATTCTGCACAAAGAGTTTTCAGCAGTGTGGGTGGCAAAACACTTTCAGCAACTGCCTTAATTAGTTCTTCCTTCTCTGCAACAGCACAGGACAGTTAACAGGAGGAAAAAAAAGACTTAGTGGAAGATGTGGTATAAAATAATCCTCTTTGCTCTTCTGTTTTTGCCAATTCTCCCGCGCTCAAAGCTGCACTAAGCAGAGGCTTGCCCTGGTGTTTCTGAGCAGTGCTAACAGCGAGGGCTGAGACGCCAGCAGCTCTTCCAAATATAGCCAAAAAGCAAGGCGGGTGCCAAGCCCAAAGGCTTCAGCCTCGCTGCTCTGAGCACAAAGCCAGGCAGAAGACCGAGCCCCCCAGCACCAGCATGGACATCCCCGTCCCCTGTCCATCGGCTGGCAGAGCTCTGGGGGCCCTCCAGCAGCACAAACATTGGGTGTCTGCAGCACGCAGCTCCTCCCTGATAGGAGCCGGGGCTGGCCGGAGACGCTCGGTCTCCCGGAGGTCAGATAGAGGGGGGTAAGGGCCAGGGAGGGCAGAGGCGCCCACATTTACCTTCATTACAGGCCAGGTGGGAAACAGCCAGGAATTACTGCCTAGCTGTTCTGTGTTGAGTAATGACTCTGGAGGTACACTGCGGTGAGTAACAAATCCATTTAAAAACCAGTCCAACGTGTTACAAGCCATTACCTTCTCCTCTTCCTAACTAGACTGAAGAGAAGCAGGAGTGCAAAACATTTCTGTTAGGAAGAACTGAACATGGGGGGGGCGGGGGGGAACAAATTAAGACCGAAGGACTACTTTCTGAAGACAAACAAAATAACCAGTTAGTAAGGAGAACTTTTAAGATGTCTTACAGTGAAACTGCAAATGACAGTGATACCCATGTTTACAATTCCTGCTTCTTCAGGAGATTATTTTTATATTTGCCCATTCACTCTTTTCGGCAGCTAGTGGAAGATAGAGGGTTACTCCCACAGACAGTGTCAGGAAGACTGACTAGGAACAAGAGTCCACCAAAATTTCTTGTAACTGCCCACAGCTCATATGAGCAGCCTGATGTAGGAACAGTGCTTGCTAACCCTTACTTCTCTATAACAGTTGTTAGAAAGCCTTTGGTCCTTGGAAGGCTGCTGCTGAACCTCGAAAAGATTGTTTAAAAACACTCTTCAGGGGAAAAAAAGAAAAAAAAAAAAGTCCATTAAGTGGAGTATACTGAACCTACGATTTTGTCAGTGGAAAATCCTGTCAGAAATAATTTCTAATGTGACACTTCTCATTTTTTGCATCCTGACGATTTACATATTAGTTTTCATTTATCTGCATGAAAACATTGAAACAAAAAGGGAAACTGACTGGGGACAGGCAGGGGACAGTGAAGATACTTGCACAAAAGCTACTACGAGGCATAGAAACAGAAAGCTGTGATCACTGCCTTTAAGTACTAATCAGTTCAGAGCTACTTGCAACACAAGAAGAGAGTAAGATTAACTGGCAAGAGATTACAAATGATTCTTTAAGGTATGTGATGTATTTGTTCTTTAACATACATATAGAACCAAAAACCACCTTGCTCATTCCGTGCCAACTTGTTTATTTTGCTATTTAAAAATGCTTTGTAAGCCTTATGTATGCCTGACTGTGTACAAAAGAAAGCCCACTTTGGGGCAAAAAACACAGGAAAGCAAGCCAGCAGATGGCACTGTGGCACTTCGCAAGGCATTTCAGAAAACCCCGCTTAGAAAGAAGCAAGCCTAAGGACTGTTTCAACCACCTACTGCTTAAGCAGTGCACTATCTTGCTCCTGCTCAATGCTAGACATGCACAGCCGAACAAACAAAACCATGCTAGGTAGCTGCACTGTCATATTAGCCCTGAAACAAATCTCCTCTGTGCTGCTTCCCAAATCCAATTAGCTCTGTATGCTAGCGTTGCAATCCCAGCTTTGAAAAGATGATCCTTACCTGATGGCTAATGTCCCATCAGCCATAGCCATCAACGGGAGACCAGAAAGGATATGATTAGTTCAGAAGTATTTTCTAAAAAGTAATCACATCCAAGATCATCAGTGCAGATGATACCACACAAACAAACAAACAAACAAAAAAATCCAACCAAAATACTTCAGAATAGATATTATCCCTTAAAATTCAATTTCTGGAGTATTTTATGAATACTCTCATCTTTTTCCCCTCAGCAGGCCCCTTCCCAGTCTCAGGTATCCCATGAGGCTTACATGTGGATGCTCCTCGTGGTATTCATGATTGAGAAATGTCTGATTTCACTTTGTCTTGTATCCTCATAACAAGGAAACTTGAAGACAGTGTAACCAAACCTGCCTTGCTTAGGGCCTCTAAATTCAGTGGTGCTCTACAAATGGTGCACTGAGTATGTTCAGACTTCCTCCAGGCCACTTCTACCAGAGCAAGTTAATGCTGCCTAGTTTTCCTGATGGAGAATTTCAACCTCAGCTCTGCATTTACTGACAGGCTAATATATGGGTTACAAAACAAACAAGCAACTGAAATCTTGTCCATAAAATAATCGCTCAAATATTTCTGAAAATCTATTATATACAAAACCATCATGCTCATTTGATCAAAGCAATTTTTGTGTGTGGAAATTCCCTTCTTTTAAATCTAAGTATCTTTAAAGACACAGATCTCTCTACTGGATTGGTTCCAGGTTTTTTCCAGCACATTGTCCCTACTGCTGGCCATCAACAGACCCTCAGAGAAAGACCCCATGAACACGATATATACACACAGATCCTTCTGCTGGAATGCATCCTCTGCTTCCAGCGACCACAACGTTTTGTCAGCTCCCTGCTCCTGCAGTGGCATTCATACCGTCATTTTAAAAGACTTGATTCCTTTGACTAATCCCTATTTGAACTCATCCTCATGCTGCCTCCTCAGCATGCCTTGGCAATGAGTTCTATGATACAAGCTGTGCACTTTCTACTTCTGCTGAAGTCTCAGACCTGATGGCTACTAATGTCACCTTAGACCTTGTAAAACAGTGAAGCAGAAGGACCTTCATGCTGCTCAGAAGAACCTTCTTCTTGGGAGAGCTTTCAAACTTTCTCATGGAAATCCTTTATGTACAAGTATCCAGAAGTCAGGAGGGAGGACACCAGCCTACACCAGCAGTACTCAACCCGCTAATATCTGGGTGGTCGGGGGCAGTGACGGACTAGTTAACAACTGACATCAGTGCTGAACAGGCTGAGAGTGCACCCTGACATCTGCAACTGATCTAACAGGAAACAATGGCTCAACTAGGAAAAGACTACTTTACTATTACCAGTGCAGACCTTGGAGGATTGTTGGGAAAGCACGAGGAAGTCCTCATGACCACAGAAGGAAATACGTGCTGAAGGTCACCTCTTCGCAAAAGCAAACACGACAGCACTTGCTGCTCCACTGCCAGGGATGGGTATGCAGGAGGGACTCCCTGATGACAGAGCACAGCAAAGCCTAGAGACAATTTTAAGAGTGCCCAGCCGTGTCTCGTCACCACACTGGTTCAGAAAGTCTACTGTACCAAGGTGGACCCTTGGAATAAAGAAAGCATGACCTTGCATGGTGAGCTCCAGCGTTTGGCGGCTAACAGGCAAAGGAAAGCATCCTTCCCCTGTCTTATTTATGGTATGCATTGCGCCTGGTATCCTCAAGGCTCAGTGCTGGGGACTGCTATGGAACTAGCAGGAAGCTGACACTGGGTCACCTGATGGATCTGAGCTTCAGGTAATTCACCTGTAACTTAACATTGTTACAGGCCTCTCTGGCCTGTACCTCAATGGGGTTTGCAGAGGACACTACTACTGTTTCATTGTGAAAAAGAGATGTAGTTCTTGTCTCATGTTCATCAGTTATCCTTTGCATGAGAGAGCTCGATGAGGTAGACAGCCTGACCCATATAAGAAGGAGATATATATATATATATACACACTAATAAAATATATATCATTTTTATCAGAAAGACCTGTCTGTTCTGCCCTTGCAGCTGAACCCACAGCACCTGACTTCCTCCCAAACATACAAGTACTTGAACGTTTTGTCCTTTGGCATACTCGTAGTTCTTCTTACACAGCCAGGGCTTCAACATAACTAGCTGAAGCATGTGCAAAAGCACTCATGCTCTGGTCATGCCATGTGGTATGTTCTCAATTCATCTGCTTACCCATGGGGTAATGGCCAGACTCTAACAAACAATTCTAGCTGTGTACAGTATAGGTTCTAGAGAATGGTGATTTTAGCCAACCTCAAAGACTTTTTTTTTAATGTCTGTTCCAAATCCATGTTGTAAACAATCCGTATAAATTACTGTAGACAATTTAAAAAATTGTTTTGGTGCTGATCTGCCAAAACCAAGGCCATTGTTTAATCCAGCACCAGAGAGGTGCCACAGGCTTTCATTGCTCTTTCAGGCCAAAATTATGAGCCAGAAATAAAATATCTGCCCTTACTTGCACAGGTGTAGAGAAGATTTGTGGTAGAACTCATACTAACTAACATAATCTATGCCGTTTTCCTCTGTTGCTCCACTGCTTGCAGGACTAGAAACTATTTGTGAAAGAACAGCTTCCTAAACCATACCCACCTGCAACCACACAACATCTGCACCAGGCAGGGAGTTCAGTCTCACGGTTCCCTAAGGTTGGAGGCTCCCTGCTGACAGCATCTGTCCAGAAGGAAAAGCAGATGGCCAGCTTCTCCGGACTTTTCTGCCCACCCAACCTGATGCTCTTTACACCAGTCACTTGAGCAGATTTAAAGTGGGTTGATAAAATCCCTTGGGTAAATTGAAGAATTAATTATCTGATGATACTTCTTGGTCCTAAACATTGGATTAATCACTGGGGCTCTGCATACAGTTTCATTAAAAAAGCAGATCATCAGAATATGTATTATTCTCAAGATATTACATTTGCTAATTTGCTGCATAATTCCAGGGTTAATTGACAGCTTCTTGCCATTTCTGAAAGCAGTTTGACAGATATTCCAGGTGCTTCAACACTGCCTACAGCAAATCTATGCCAGGTACAATAATATGTACTGCTCACAAATAAAAAGAAAAAGCTTTCAGCTCAGCAAGAATTATCTTTCCTTGAAAAAAAAAAAAAAATCTTACTAGTTGGTGCATAGGATCTTCTGTACTAATCAGCATTTACAGACTAATAATTCTCACCTTGCTGCAAACTTACATTCCAATCAATAGTTACATTAAAATAAATCAGCCAGGAAAAAAAATAGCAAGAGCTGGAGATAGCTTAACCCTAGGATGCCTTCCAGTTACCAATTTCTTTAAACCACCAGCATCCACGTCAAATTTAACTAGTAAGTTAAAATTTTCAAACCTTGATTTTTGAGCATTTACATTAATTCCCTCCATAAACGCATTCTGTAATTGCATAATCGTAGAATCATAGAATTGCTTGGGTTGGAAGGCACCTTCCAGTCCCAATCCCCTGCTGTGGGCTGGCTGCCACCCACTGGGTCAGGCTCTCCAGGGCCCATCCAGCCTGGCTGTCGTGGTTTCTAGCATAAAACCACAACACTGGCCTTGAACGCCTCCAGGGATGCACCCACAGCTTCTTGGGGCAGCCTGTGCCAGTGCCTCACCACCCTCTGAGCCTAACCTAAATGTCCTGTAGCAAGTTACAGACTCTCAACTGATAGTTAATCCCTTTTCCCTGGTCATCATCTGCATGTCTGGTGGTAACAGCTTCTGAAGCTGCCAACTCACTTGTACAGCAGAGCAAAAATACAAAGTTTTCACAAGTTCCTGAAGATACCAGCAACCACCTACAGGTGAGACCCAAATTAACAGCCTCTCCAGAGGAAAATGCAGCTCTCTCTGGTTAGGTGCCAGAGAATCCATTTGTGAGAGCCTGTGTAAATGTTTCAGCTACTGGGGAAGCTTACACAAGACCTTCTAAGGTCTCATGAGGGAATCATGCAGCTTCTCCCACACCATGGTAAGCACCCAGCCATTTCCTTAACTTTAGATACAAACTCTTTATTGTAAGCACCCAGCACAGGAGCTGACCTTGCTGTGTTACTTTGTCCCAGTTGATGTTAAGGGAAATAAATTCAATTTCTGGCAGTCACAGAGGAAAACATTAAATAGTTATTTAACCTTTACAACAGATGGACTAAAGCTCACCCTAAATACTACAGCCTGCCTGAGTCAATATGGAAGTGTTACAAAACTCCACATGCAAACAAGAGGCAGTTACTCTTACAAGAAGAGCAATAAATACCAGGCTTGCACCAAAAAAATGCTTTTTCTTTGAACTTCCGACTAGACAATAACGACGTACATACCATTTTAGGGAGAAGCTTTCTCAGGAAATATAGCGGTAACACATTTACGGTTTCCTGTGGCTCAGATGACATTTGACACAGTTCCTCCTGTCCTGCCGCCCACCTAAGCTCTGACACCTTGGTTGTACAATGACACGAAGTCTCCTGTCAGCAAGACAGGCATGAGGAACTGCACAGCAACTCTTTAAGCACCAGTCTAGCTAAAAAAGCCTACAGAGAGAGTCTGAGCAGACACAACATTTGCCTTTGCCCAAGTCAGATTACTGAGTTTTCTTCTTGAAACCTGGGAAGTGAACACATTTGTTTTGAGTGTTTCTCTTCTTCTACTCTCTTTTAAAGAAACGTGCAGCCCCTTCAGCACTCCTATGCAATGGGCCCTGAGCATTTCACTCATGAAAGAAACTGGTCCAAGAGGAAAGCAAAGTCACGTTGCCCTGGCTTTGACAGTGGACTGAAGGTACTTAAGCATGCATTTCTAAGGCAAAAGGCAGTCAAATACATGGAATAAAATGGTGCTCAACAGCGCCCAGTGTCCCACCTGTCTGTAGCCATCAGTTTTGTAGTAAGAGAACTAGGGGAGGACAAGCTGTTTCCTGAGGTAACCGCACAGCATCACTGACAGAGCTGTTCAGCAACACCTGCAGACAAGGCCAGAAGCACCTGCTGATGTGCCACAGCTAATGCAAACAAACCAAACACCGCTCAGAGTCAGACAAGAAGAAACCATCTTTTGGGGGATAAAAAGACACTGGCAAAAATTGGCAGTAGATCAAAAGCAAGACCGTACGCAGAGAGTAGTGGTCTATGGCTCAGTGTCAGGATGGAGATCAGAGACAAGTCGTGACCCTCAGGGGTCCGTTCTGGGACCGATACTCTTCAATATCTTCATCAATGACACTGACAGTGGGATCAAGTAACATCCTCAGCAGGTTTGTGGATGACACCAAGCTGCGTGGTGTGGTCGACACACCTGAGGGACAAGAGAATGGAGAGCAAACCAGAGAGACCTAGACAGGCTGCAGCAGTGGGCCCAGGAGAACCTCATGAGCTTCAACAGAGCCCACTGCAAGGTCTTGCACCTAGGTCACGGCAACCCCCACTATCAGCACAAGCTGGGGGACGCAAGGATTGAGCAGAGCCCTGCCGAAAGGGACTTGGGGGTACTGGTGGATGACAAGCTGGACATGAGCCAGCAGTGTGTCCTCACAGCCCAGAAGGCCAGCTGCATCCTGGGCTGCATCCAAAGAAGCGTGGCCAGTAGGGCAAGGAAGGTGATCCTGCCCCTCTGCTCTGCGCTGGTGAGACACCACCTGGAGTGCTGCGTCCAGATGGGGAGTCCTCAGCGCAGCGGGGACATGGAGCTGTTGGAAGAGGTCCAGAGGAGGGCCACAAAAATGATCCAAGGGATGGAACGCCTCCCCTGTGAGAACAGGCTGAGAGAGTTGGGGCTGTTCAGCCTGGAGAAGAGAAGGCTTCAGGGAGACCTGATAGCGGCCTTTCAATATGTAAAGGGGGGGCTACGAGAAAGAAGGGGTCAGACTCTTTAGCAGGGCCTGCTGTGATAGGACATGGGGAAAGGGTTTCAAATTGAGATTTGAGGGGAGATTTAGACTAGACATAAGGAAAAGGTTTTCTGCACTAAGGGTGGTGAAGCACTGGCACAGGTTGCCCAGGGAGGTGGTGGATGCCTCGTCTCTGGAGGCCTTCAAGGTCAGGCTGGACAGGGCTGTGGGCAACCTGACCCAGCTGTAGGTGTCCCTGTTCACTGCAGGGGGGGTGGACTAGATGGCCTTTAAAGGTACTTTCCAGATGGGGTGATTCTATGATCCTATGAAAATGATCCATTATTTTCATAAGCAGCAGGAACTTTCCACTTATTTCAAAGCAAACTAAGACCCCATGAAGTCAGACACCACTTACTGCTAGTTAAATGCTAGGAAAGAAAATACTATAGATGAGCATGCAGAATTTCCTGTCACTCCATAAAGCATGATCTCTCTACTGTTAAATGCAAAGAATATCAAATTTTAGAGAATGTGTTTTGCTTCTGCTGAAAAAGAAATATAAGAAGGAATGTCCCTGGCATAGAGATTTGTGCCAATAATGCCAGTCAATATTAGCATGTAAGTTTTTAATGATTCACTCTGTTTGATTACCTGCTTCCCAAAAACACCTTAATTAGCAGAAATATTGATTTTACACTGTTCAAGTTAATAAGCTTAAGAAATATGAGCTAAAAAATCCATTACTGAATTAATAAAAAATTAAACTGATAGAATAATAGAAGTGTAACAAAAAGAAAATGTCCTCCTCGATCTAAACTAAGTTGCAGTCAATAACATTTTAAATAACTTTAGTTTGAAACCTGCTGAGGCAATCACTTACAGAGTGCTGCCTTGCCAAGCAAGTCACCAAGTGCTCCTTGAGACGATGCGGTTGTACTGCTGTCACACCGTATTGTCTGGTTCAAAATATTCTCCCTGAAGCATAATGGAGTCATGGCACAAAGCAAATGGTGCCAAAGGTCTAGCTGACAATCTTCTACCGAGGAGAAAAGCCAACTGGTCCAAATCCAGATTTTAAAAAGCGTCAGAAAGTTCATGTTTATTCGTTCAGCCTACATCTCTTTTTTTTTTTCCTCTCATTTTTATCTAATAAACCTTCCCCTTCTCTTTGTATGTGTAAAAAATTCTGAGTGCTTTTTCAATCTCAGAAATCATAGTTAAAGTAAATAGGCACATGTTTTAAAATATAAAAAAGAACCCCAGCCTTCATGGCTAACTCAAGCAGATAGACCTTGATGTCTGAAGGCACAAGTCAGTCAGACTTGCCTTCTGTTTCAAGTAATAAAAGTGATAAGCCTGTAACTATTTAAGCTACAGAATTTTCACTTTCTAAAATTCTGCATTTGCACAAGTATATCTGAAATAAAACAGCAGCCTTCTAAAAAAAAAAAAAAAAGATTAAACGCTCTCCTTAAAGTGCTGAGAAAGATCAGTTAGTTGAACAACCTTGTCACTTCCTCTGTTTTAGGAAACAAACACCATCAACAAAAAAAAACAACCAATCCTCCTCAAGTTTATTTCTTTAAAGGGGAAACCCACATCACTAGGACTGTACTCACAGACAAGGAGGGAGCAAACAGTTTTTAAGTAAAAAGACATATTTTAATCCATTCTTCCCTGATAGTAAATGTATCTTTCAGAAGAGATCAGAAGCATGTCTTAGCTTTAAGTAAGTTCTTATGCAAAGAGCCAAAGTAAATATCTAAATCCTGGCTAATATTTGACAGTTGCTGCCTTATGGAAACAGAGAGGTCTGCAAGGAGAGCAGCAGAATGATTAAACTGTAAAGCAGTGTGTCGGCTGTTGAAGAGATTAAAAACCATGCACGTGCCTTAAAGTTCATCTAGACAATGCAGTCCTTAAGGGCTGTTTAAAATGCTCTCAAATCTTCAATGGATGCAGCACGTTGCTTGTACTGATCTTAAGCTTTTTAAAATAAAACCTTGACTTACGTTCTTTAATTAGTAAAATTTATCAAGACATTCCTACGCAAGACAGGTAGATGCACAGACTTAATTAACTGAGGTGGCAAACAACGCAAACAGAAATGAAGTATTACCCACTTAAAATAATTAGGTAAACTGATTCCTATGGAGAGAGCAGGTTTTAGGTCATAATCAGTACAATTTTAACAACTTAAATGGAGTTGGTGCTTACTTCTACCTATTACTACAGCTTCCAATTCTCACTTTTTAGTGTTCTGTACAGCAAATTTATAATTTTAAGAAAATGTATTCATTTCTGAGGCAGCACATTTCATCACAGGTATTCAAAGTGCTTTGCCAAATAAATCAGTTAAATTTCACAAGTTTCCTGTGATGTAATTCAATACACCAACTTTCTGGTAGAAAACTTGAATATTTGCGTGTAAACAAAAAATTATCTCTCAGCAGTCAGGTCCACCTGACACTGAGAAGATGTTGTCAGCACTCAAGCTACTTTTACATCTGGCTGGTCAAATCCATGTTGCTGCCTCTCAGTCAGGATACACAAGGCAAACTGATAAAAAGTTAGGAGAAAGTAAGCCAGAGGATGCAAGCAGCACACAAACAAAAGCAAAACGTTACTGGTTTGTCTAAAATATTAATTACCAATTATGATTTTTGTCCTTATGCCATCAAGAAGCTTCCTAAACAGCATTTTCTTGCCCCTACAGAGCAACTCAGAAATGTATTCCTGCAGTTCAGCCAGGACTGCAATAACAAACAGAAAGGTCTTGCATAAACAAACACCAAGTGAAAATGACTGGTGGAGTCTGCAGGAAGGGAAGAGCTTAGATGTGGGCCTTCCAGGCACACTGTCCTGTCAAATCTTATCCGACAACAAAAGAAGTTATAATAGGCAGAACAAAACCAACATCTTCAGATGTCTCAACACTTGAAGCTTGGCCCCTGAGTTGTGCACCTACGCTAGGAGTGAAGGCTTCCCAAATTCTGAAAGCTTCCAGCTCCTGTAGAAGACAAGAGGCTGGGGATGAATAACGCCAGAGGCTGCGCACATAACTGGGAGAGAGTTCTCCAAACTACAGCTATTAAGGGACAACATCTTGTGGACAGGAAATCAGGCAGTGAATGCAGTCGGTATGAGAAGTCTCTGGCCCCACAACGCATGCATTGTTCCAAATAGTGTTATCACAGGTGAGCACCTGCCTGATTTGCTTGCACACTCAACTTCTTAGGCATGAGACTGACGCCAAGTGGAACTATTGTCACCATTAGCATTAAAAAATAAAAAAAAATCAGCTTCTCTCAGTTCCAGTGTACTGATACAACCTCCCAACAGTCAACCAGCTGACTGCCTTCAGAGTGAACAGAAGCCTGTTACTTTCCCTACAGTCTCTGGTGCAGCCTGATGCAGGTCAGGAAGGCAACCAACAGGCAGTGGAAGAACCTGTGGAGGCTGCAGGGGTCTCCTGTAGTACCAGCTCCTGGAGTGGCTCAGGCAGCTTCGGGCACCAGGAAAAACACACTTGAGAACAAGGACATGTGAAGTGTTTCATGCTTCTGGTTTACAGAATCACTTCACAGCTTACTGTTATCCAGCATCAATCCAAAGTTTAATAAAGGTGATATACAGTTAGTTAGTCATAAAATTCAAAACTGCCATCATGTAAACATTCTAAAGATACAGGCATAGAAATAAAAGAAAATCTACAATTAATCTATCTACACTGCCTGGGAATACACCTCCCTGTCCCCAGCCTCCTTGTGATGAACAGAACCCACTCTGTGCTTTCTGTGCCGCACAAAGGACAGATATCTGTATATGTTCTCCGCTCACAAACCAAGATGCAAAACAGAATCACCAATCTATTTTTAATTCTTATATTTTAATTAACTAAAAGTGGGTTACATTTCAACAGGTGTTTTTGATACACAGCTCAAATTCCCTGTGCTATTTTCTGGGTGTATTTTTTGAGTAAGCATGCAGTGGCCTTGAAATAAAATAATAATAAAAAAATCAACAAAGCAATAAAGCAAAGAAACACATAGTATATCTGATTAAGAGATTCTACTCCAGCCTGGAAGGAGAAGCAAGCAACAAGCACAGAATTTTATTTTGGGGGCTAAGATAAATAAATAAAGTGAATAAATAAACAAAATTCACAAGTTAGAGCACGGTTTGGGCAGGTCTAAATTGACATTTTCTGCAGCAGAAATATTGCCTAAGCTCCTTCAGAACTTGCTGGCATGCCAGAGCAAATATTTTCATTTCATTGAACTTGCTAGGCAACTCACTAACGTAAAGTATATGGTAAAAACACTCTCCAGTAATGTCAAACCTCAAATATTTATTAAAAAAATTTGCAATCCATGAAACCAAATGCTAATTCCGCACATACTCAAACTACGAATTCCACTTTGTGTTAAGCAGCACAACAGAACCTAATCTAAAACAGGTTTTCCTATCAGAGAAGAGGTGGTGGTGGGTGGGCACTCTTCTACACATTATTGCTTGGATTTGACCTTCTGGGCCACCCCTGCCTAAAATTAGCAGGCTTCACTTTGAGCTTGTTGGATGCACACTGTGCTATGTTCCAGTGCTCTACAGCAGAATTAGCAGCAGGATTTAGCAGCATTCAGAGGTATTTTCTTATAAGAATACAAAGGGATGAAAGGATGGAAGTTGCCATACCATCTTTATTTTTCTCCCTGATATACCTAACGTCGTGCAGGGCTAAACGATGCATTTCCACCTGCATCACCAAAAATTACATTTGCCTGCTACTGTAGCCTCTAAATAATAGAAATGTCAGTGTAGATTGAGGTCTGTTACTATGGTCATTTATAGAATAGCTTTTATAATAATACATTACTTTCACGGTCCCACTACTTTGGAATAATAGGTCAATTTAGAAAAAACAAAACCCTTGGTCTGGTATGATAGGATTATTTAAAATCCATCAAGATCACATCCAGTACTCTGACTCTATGGTTGCCCCTGTTCTGTTCAGAAAGGGAAACACAGCTGAGTTTTATATGACTGAACAAAGAATTGTAATCATCTAGCTTTACAGCATAGTCGAATGCAATGTTCAACGCTATTTATTTAAGCAAGAAGCATCTGTCCGAAATGAACTGAATTCATAATCACTGCAGTTGCTTTACTTTGTTGACAGGGAATTTCAACCATTCTTGAGACAGACATACATTTAATACAAAGACTTCTACCATATACAAAACGAGAAGCAAAATTTATTAGTGTAACAATGGAATACAGCATTAAACACAACTGCCCCTTGAAGGCTAATTTTCGGGATCTTTTCGTATTTTACACAAAGTTGATACCAAAATGGGTGTTACTGTCTTCACTGTGAAAGCTCGGCTCTTGTGAAGACAGAACACTTCCTTACATTGGTTGCTATTTGCTGGGCCCCGATCCACATTTCAGTGGAAACACACCTCTACGAAAGTGCTCTGAGTTTCATCCCTGTCCTTGAAAGGATTAGACAGGAAATGTACACAGCCAGACTGGTTTTTGAACACCTGACATTTCTGACCAAGAGGTACAGCTAACAGGAAAGAAAGGACAAGATCACAGTCACCATCTTCTTAATACTGAACAAGAAGAAAGGTTAGACAGGAATATCAAGCACTCTGCATCTCTAAAAATGATCTGCTGGGGTTTGAGGTCATCTCATACTTTCATAAGACTAAAAAAAAAAAAAAAAACACAACAAAAACAAACCAAAACCAAAAAAACACCCCCCCCCTCAAAAAAAAAAAAAAGGCAAAAAAATCCTAACTAACCCATCCTCACTGACCCCCCATTCCCTGTTTTGTTTTTCACCTTCTGTTATACTGGCACCCCACTATCAGACTGTAAACACTGTACAAACAGCAAAATACCAGTGCTCTTCCTATTGTTTTTTACTGTCCTTTGCACTTAAACTGTCCTGGGCCACTAAAACAGAAACAATCTAAAAACCAAACCCCAAGCCACCCAAACAAAACCAAAAAAACACTCCAACAACTGAAAAATAGAATTCACTATCATTCATTATTGCACTTTCCTACAGGCCGATTCCAGTCAATGTCTGTAAATAAAGCACAGAAATGGCTTGTCCATTTTTGGGTTTCACAGCAGAAAGCAGAAGCTGAGTAACAGCTGAGAATCTACCAGATGAGTATCAGAAAGTGAGGTCTGGGTGATACCGTTTGGATTAGAACTAGCACTGGCAGGACAGGCCTCCACAGAAGGCTATTTTCATAGCCATAATTGTACAGAAGACACTTAGAAAAAGTCAAAACTAGAACAATGGAAGTAGAAAAATATACTGATGTAATAGTTGGACCTTTTACATCCAAATATTCTTCTGATAGAAGATGAAGAAGTGACAGACACAAGGTCACAAGACAAGGAAGAAGAAAAATACTGTGGGAACTGTAATATTGTCTCTGGGCGACGGGATCATATTCATCGCTTCATCATTAAGAAAAGAAACAGGTTAGGTGTTTTCTGTTTACCATTTGTATGCCACTTAACATATTTCACAAGTACCCACTGGAAATTTTCCGCTTTAGTTACGTGAACTGTGAAAAGTTAAGGAGTGTGTAGAGAAAAAAAAGTCACAAAAAAACGATACACCCCTAAATGTTATTGGAAGAAGTAAAGAGCACCTCAGATTATGTGGAAGTATGACATTATCTGTTATCCCTGACCGCTCATAGTTCTGTCTACACACCTCCCCAGCTATGATGAAGACATCCAGCTTGCCAGAGTCCAAGAAGCTTCTGAAAGCAGGGCATTTGGAACAGGGCCGTGGCCCTACAAACCTCCACAGCTGAGGAGATGACAGACATACAAGCTGCATACAGGACTTAGAGACACAGCTTGCAAACAAGCTCTGCAAGTCCTTGGGTTTTACCGGCTTACCCTGCACCCCTGGTTTTGATAAAATGTGGTTGCTGGTGGCACGGCACGAGTCACACCTGAGCTGCCTGCAAGTGCTGTGGAGTTCAAAATAGCGGGCTCTCCGCCTCGCTCTTCAGAAAGTGTATTGTGTTGTCTAGGGTGTTTACAGTCTGAATTGGCTGCACAAAGTGGTTTTTTTTGTTTTTTTTTTTCCTCGTCTTGACTGCTCAGGAACTGTGGTGGATGCTGCTGGTGAAGTGAGATGAAATGATGAAACAAACTATTTATTTCCAGGTGGACCGCTGGATAAAACTCGCACTTGCGAATCTAGAAAAGCAGATGCTGAGGAGAGTGATGATGCTTGGGAAGAAAGGATGGTGCTTGGCAAATCCACACGTGAATGAATATATAAACTAGATGTACCATTTCAAGCTCTGCACTTACCATGTAAATCCCNTTAAAAAAGGTTGCTGGACAATGCTGTGCAAAATCTGCTAGGATTTGATGCTCCCCAAAGAGCAACGTTCCAGTTACGGATTGCCATACATACCCGTAAAACTTCAGCTTCAATATTGCACAGAAGTACACAATTTAAATGAAATACTGAAGTACGTCACATGGATCAGCTCTTTAAAGAGATTTTAAATCATCCATTTTCAACTGCAGCACAGTTGTTTTAACTATAGGGAAAAAAAAAAAAAAAAGATGGCTGGCTTGAAGCTTGTACGAGTTAACAAACAGGAATCTAACTCCCCAGGATGATTCAAATTTTTATTTTTTGATTTTGTACTCTTGCAATGGCAACGATAAATAGTAAAATCAGGAATTGCTTCACACTGGAGGACAAGTACACATATTTCTGAAAGATGAGTGCATAACTGTAAAACAGTCTTGTCACAAAAAAGTGCATTTCTCAACAGTGGTACTAACAGTCTCCAAAGTGTATGTGTAAGGCATCTGGGCAGACTGGTGATGATGCTTTCCAAAACCCTCTAAAACATCAGAAGTTTGCCACTTGCTGAGATAAATGACAGTAACTGAAAGAGATGACAGGGCTTTTCAGGTACCGTCATTCTGGAATTCTGATGCTCCTCTCTCAACACATTGCTTATTTAAAATTCCTGAGAAAGCATCAACAGGCAAGGGGTCCTCTGGAGCAATGGAAATATTCAAAAATTCTCTTTCAGCTTCAGCCTGCCTTTACTACCACAAACGCTACTCTCAGATTCCTAAGATTACTCGAGGAAAGTGCCTGCTCACCTTTGCATCCATTAGGAACAGACTGAAATTCAGACCAAATACGAGTAAGCCTCTGACGGGAAGCCAGCATGTGTTTTATGCGAGGCCTGTTTGGAGGCATTGACACCCAAACTCTTTCTAGGAGCTCTTATTTCTGAAGCAAATCACTGCTTTTCTCTCCTAGGAGGTGCAAGAAGCAGCCTTGGCTCAGTTTATTTCTAGTTGCCAAGGTCTCATCACACAGCCTCTGGTTCTGAAAGCTGCCAGATACAATATACAAATGGAGCCGCGTGCTGCCAAGAATCCAAAGCACTGATTGTGGGCAAAAATAACAGCACTGCAGCCTGGCAGGAAAAGCATGTGGGGAGACGGCATTTTACAGGACAAGTAAGAACAGTTAACAGCGGTGTTTTAGCCCTGTTAAACCATAATTTATGGATGTGTATGTTTGTTATTAGAAAGAATGTACTTTTCAGGAAGTACCTTTTTCCACGCACTTTATGGGGGAAAAGCTGGAAGTTTATCCCTGTTCTCTCTGAATCCATTAGCAAAATTCCCATTTGCTTTAAGTGGGATCAAACTTTGTTTATGGGTTAGTGTGGCTTTTACTTAGTTGCATGATTTTTGGATTATATTTGAGATATATAAAAGATTTTTTTTTTAAAAAAAAAAAGGTAATTTGAACTGTTTTGTCTATCTTAGGTTTCCTAGAAACACAGAGGCTGCTTCAGCTCTCAACAAACTGTCTGCTTCAGCAAGCTCCAAAGTATCCACACAGCCAGAAAATAGCTTTAATTGGAGAGACCGAATTCACATGCAGATTTTCAGATGTACAAACTTACCTATTCACATCTGTTTAGTTCCCTGCCATTGAAAAACAAGGATATACACCTACAAAACAATCAAATTGCTCAACTGTACTAATAAAAAGGGGTTTTCAGAACAAGACAGAGGTTTGTAAATGGCAGATGAATCAATAGGACTGCAGTTCTTCATGGAGACTAAAAATCAATAAATGACCCTGTATTATGCCAGCGATGCTTGTAAAGGGTTGTGTTAGTATTCCAGAGGTGTGATTACGGGGCTGATTGCTGCTGTGCAACAATGCCACGCAATGCATTAGAATGCATAGACTCTGCAGCCAAAAACAGGGAGATTTTGCTTCGTCTCTTACAGTAATGTAAGAAGCATGCAGCATCCATAATGAAACACCAGCAAATCGTGTGTACTGTGCTCTAAAAATGGTCCTGACAGAAGTCTTGTAGAACACTGAGCACTCTGAAGTTCTGCAGGCACTTCCAAAGGATCACCTACTACCACAGAATGCCACAGTCAGCTGGCTGTGTGTTACCATGTGTTCTGGCAAGTTGATCTTCTGTTTCACGCTACAAAAATGCACATCTTGGTTCACTGTTTGCATCAAAACAACAGGCTACTTTTGTGATAATTCCCTAAGACTGATATGATAAAATTTTGGCAACAGCAGACAGAAAACAAGAGCCACGCTACTGCTTGCTTACTGTGCAGAGCTGACAAAAGTAAGAGAAGCCACTGAGAGAATGTGCATCTTCTTTACTGTTGATAAATCCATTTCATGACTCCAGAGAAATACGTCTGCACTTGGCAATGGCTCCACTTAAAAATAGAGGAACAGAAATCGTTGTTAGTGCGCATTACAGAAACATAACTCCCCAAGTGGGTCTGATGCATTAACAACACCTCTTTAGCCACTGTCTAATGATTTCTGCAGACCTGAAATGGAATATTTTACTACTATTTTCAGCCATCTGCGCTGCTTTTTCTCTCAGCTCAGGCTTGCCAAAACTGTAATGAAATTCTCTGTGCTTTGCACCATTACGCACTTCTTAGTATCAATACACCAATTAAACATGCCGCCAGTGTCACAGATACTAACTGCTGAGCTCTCACACTGACAGAAGCACAATTCTGTTGCATATATACCTACAACTTTCTAACTATAAAGCCATCCTCCTAAGCTACCTGAAAGTTTCTCTCAGTAACAAAGAGAATGCAGAACAAAACTTGTCTGCAAGCTGAAACACCATGAGAGGCCTCAGAAGGCTATCCATCACCTAACTCCTTGTTCTACCACAGGCTTTTGGGACTGTGGACAAGTCATTTTGAGTGCACCTATGCTGACATTGTACTTTTTACAAGAAGCACACTTCAAAAGTGAATTTCTTCACCTTCCATGCTTTGCTCCACATTGTGAACCAGTGCCTCTGCAGCCATGGACTGGATTCAGCTCAGACTAAACCACCTGAGAGAGCTTCTCCAGAACCCCATCAAATGTGCCCCAACAGTAGGTGAGCACTAAGCTGCTGGGACTAGACAAGGGCTATTCCACCGTAAAAACAAACAAACAAAACTCCCTCACAATACAACCCTCAAAACCAAACCAAACCGATCCCACACAGAAGCACACACAAAGCCACACCAGGTTCTCGACACAAAGTAGTTTGCTTTACCAACCTGTTTCTACAGATCTGCTCTAGGGGTCGATGTGGACATTGTCTCAGTGCCTTCACCTCACCAGACACAGATGCATCTTTTGCATCATGCGTAGGATACAGAAATTGAGATCACACCTATATGGTGGCTAGGCTGCTTGCACCAACTTCAGTGGATCCTTCCATCATCACCCATCGTTCCTTGTTCATTACTACTGCTAATATTTTCATGGCTGTGAGGTGAACAAGGTAACTTTCTAACAAAGACTACACCTCTTTTCCACAACAATAAAACAAGTTACTTCTCAGGTGGCTCAGCCTTGTTGATCTAGGATCACTGTTGTGGCTTCACAAACTGAGACACTCACAAAAAGCAGGAAGAGTTACTCATTGTGACACTATGTTAACCAAACATGGTATGCCTTAAGCACAGACATAAAAAGGTCACAAAACCATCTAAAACAGACAGGAAAATGACACCGGTAATATTTACAGTATTTAATCTGTTTACAAGAGATTATTCTAATTACTATCACAAAGAGAAGGGGAATGACAGACAATCTGCAAATTCAGAGGGCAAAACAACAGTTCAACCAGCGCTGCTTTAAGAGAGGTTCATAAAACCTTGGAGACGTTTCTCTTTGGAACAAATCTGTGTGACTGAATGTTGTTATTCTTTGTTCATGTGGAACCTGCTGTCAGCTCCCATTCTGCTTAGCAAAACGCTGCTGTTCTCCCTCCCTTCCCTGCGTTCCTCAGCAGTTGAGCAAAATGAAATACATGTAAACTAACCAAGGGAAAAGTTAGAATGCAAACATCTTTACCCAGATCAGTAGCACTGAATGAGGTAGTGCACCCAAATTTATTTGTACATATAACTAGAGACAGGCTGCTGTGAAATGACAAGTCCAAAGAAGGCTAATTCACAGGTAGCAGCAATGGGATTGTATTTGCCATTTATAAACATCTCAATTGCAGTAAAAAAAAGATTGCATAAGAGAAGACCTAAACACATGTATGGAAAATACCTAGCTTTTCCAGCTGCTTCTTAGATGAATGGCAAACTTCAAGCAAGACCTTCAGCACTCACTGCAGACCGTGGTGAAAGAGGAGTTTCACCAAACTCCTGTTATTTCAAAAGCAAAGTAGCTTTTCAGAAATTTCTGACTTTGGCAACTAAGAAATATTTTCTTGTCACCTGCACAACAAGACAGAAAATGCAATGTTTATGTGACCTAAATGGACATTACCAAAAAAGAAGAAATGAAAAACTTATAGTGAGTAAAATCAGGATGCTAGGGGAAGAAGAGTAGAGAGGAAGGGAGGTGCAAAAGAGAAGCAAGAAAACTAGGATAAAAAATTGTGCATTATGGCAGGAAAATATACACCTAAATGACACGGTCAAAAATTGCAATTTCATCTAAAATCATTCAGTTAAATGAAAGCAAAGATCCATACCTTCTAGAAGTTTTTACTCAAAAAGAAGTTGACAAAAAGCAATGATCTTAGGTTCAGCAGAACACAATCTATGGTAATATTCAGCTATCAGCTTGCAGAGGTAGATCAAAAAGAAATTTCACAAAGTACTCCTATACCTACGCTAATATCATTGACAAAATACATTTTGGCAGCACCTACCAATAAATAAACCGAAGCTGCTGATACGTGTCTAACATGCAATGTCATCTCCTCCCATCCTAGCTGAGAACGGTCAGCATGAGAGGAAAATCTGAGTGCAGGAAGGAGGTGTTCCAACGAGTTAGCATACAGCATCACTTATTTCAGGTTTGTCCTGGCGGAATTCTTCCTCCCAAATGCTGGGGGCCACTCGGCCCACTGTTCTCTCTGAACCCTCAGAAGCCATGACCCTGGAGCTGTCCCCACTCGTGCAGTTTGGTTCACGTTTCCGCAGAAGCGCAGCCTAAATGCGGGCTCCCTCTCTGCTCCGTGCCTCTCTGACATGCCCCGCTTACACCTGACGGACGCGCTGGTCTGGGGGCCTCTCGGAAACCTGCTCTGGAAAACCAGCCTCCTGGTTTTTGGAGGTGGAACAGCTTACGCCAGCACTGCTGCTGAGAGATCTTTTCATATCTTTTGCTAAGCTCCAGTTGCATCTCACAGAAGATGAGGGATGCTCTTCCCAACCTGTTAAAAATCAGTGGCTATCATCTGATACCCATTTTATCCCGTGCCAGGCTATCCCTGTCACTCAAAAGCAGCACTTGTGCCCCTTCCTGTATTTTCTCTTCCCTACTCTGCTCCTGCTGACACCAACATCTGTACAGGAGGGCAGCCAGGCTAAAAACACCAACACCCCTCTGGCTCCTGCCTGCAAAGGCTGCTGCCCGAGCCCGCTACATGAACTGCTTGTACCTGCACAAGGGACCAGGCAGGACTGCTGTTTTCAGAGGCAGCTTTTCTTGACCTACAGACTGATGGCTGCAGTCTGTCTCCAATAATTTTTTCTTTGCTTCAAAATGCATATCCTGCATTTTCTTCCCTGAGCCACTGAGTGACTTGGCTTAATCCCCCATCACAGGCACATCTCAGCAAGGTGTCTAACTGATGCCTCTGAAGTGTTCAAGTTTCTGCTTGAGCGCCAACAAATTTTTTTTTTTTGAATGCTTCTGTATCAAAGCTGCTACACAAGATCTCATTTTTAATTGGCTACAAACTTCAAGAAAATATGAACTAAAAGTTAACAGTCCTAAGCTATCTAAAAGCCATTTAAGCAACAGCCACACTAAAGAACAAGTTACTTCTAATAGAGAACGGTGCTTTTTAAGGAGAAAAAATAAGTGCAGCAGTTCTATACAAATGATAGCCAGCATGTTTTGCAAATACTGATAGGGAAAACTAAATTTGTGCCCTTGGTGACAGCTCTTCATGCGACAGTTGCAGGAGTCTTTACTTTCCAACGTAAGGAGTAATAGTTTATATCAAATACATTTATCGGAACAGCAGCAGCTACATTCTATGCCTACCTTAGCTGAGGAAAAGTATGTGGAAAGCCCTATTGTACAGCAACATTAGATCCTTGCTGTGCATTTTGTAGGGGTTTCTTCAGATCGCTGCAGGCCATTAACCTTTCACTTCAGGTAAGTAATGAACAACGACTTCTCCAACAAAGGAAATCAGCTGTGTTACCAATGGCAACTCCACTTTTAAATACATGCACCAACACCCTGTGCATGCACTTATTACTTCATTTTTATTTATTTATTTTTTAATCAATTCTGGTGTGAAATAAGAAAGGTTCCCTTTGGCTTCACCTTGAGCTGATAATGAACAAACCCTCCGTGAAGTCTGCTCCCATGGAAGTCTTCCTTAATAGCGCTGATTAAAAATAAAATGAAGTTCGTACTTAGGAAGCAAGATGTATTGCTTCCTGCTCCCCTTCACCAGGATATCTTGTAATTGGACCAGTGCTAATTGGACACTTTGGCCAAACAATTTAATTTAAAAGTGGAAGAAAAAGCCCACTCCAATTTCCCTTGGTTCCAACAGTCAGTGTCATTGGCCAACCCAGAACACTGAACTGTGAAATCGACACAAGACCTTAATTAAACAAGAGGAAAGCACATGAAAACCCTGGCGTTGTCATCTTCATCTCCCTTATGTACCAGACCGACATACATCTTCAAGCAGAACCACGGAAATGTTTCTTATAGCACCTCCTCTGATTTAATGGGTCTTATACAAGGGCAAGTTGGGCAGAATAGGCGTGTTGCTGACTACCACAGGTTGACACCAGGGCATATTGTTTACAAAGGAGGTGGTAAAAGCTGACAGATTCAGGACAAAGCTAGAAGAAACAGATTATAAAAAGGAGATTGTATCTTAGTCAGACATTAATTGGGAAAGACTCGCATCTCTTTTGTTTTTTTACTTACATACAGTGGTGATCAAAAACAGGTAAATAATACCAGGGAGCTGAAAACCTTAAGCAGTAACAACAAAAACTGTAGTATTTTTCCCTTCCCATTCTGCTTCATTCTGCCTGTTAATTCGTTCTTAACCCCTGTGCCCTTTAGCCTTCATCACTTCTCCTATTAGCAGGGCTTCCTGCCCTCCACGAGCAGCAGATGTGAACTACTTCCATTTAATGTCTCTTTCCAAAAATAACTTCCTCCATGAAGCAGGCACACAAGGACCCATCTCAGCAGAACATGTAAGAACCTGAGAGGCGTTGGAGAACAAAGAAGAGCCAAGGAAGAACCTACCTTGCATCTTCTAACGCTGCCTTTGTTTTCTCTATGACAAACACACTAAAAAGGACACACTAGAAAAACTGCATCCGACTACTTCCTTCCTTTAATTCCATCCATTGGTATCCATAATTAGATTTTGTTTCTGAATTTTAAGATAGATTTTATTCCATATTGTTTAATAGGATGATGTAGTTCAATTTTCTACAAAACACTTATAGAATTATTGAGGCAACAATGTACAGTTGCATAATGCCCCAATGTATTTTATTAAGCTTTATTCGTACTTCCTTAATATTCTGCATGCAGAAACCAGAGTCGGGAGAACTGCTGATGGGCTGAATTTCTAAATTCTGTGTTGCCTCAAATACTAGCTCAGTCAAGACTTCAAAAAAATCATAATTAAAAGCCTCAAGAGATCAGACATACTGTTATTCTAATCTGTTACAGAAAGACAGATTCAGGAAAGATTTCTGATCCTACCAAAATAAAACCCACAAGTGCAGAACACCACCT
>VXAV01003034.1:157415-182991 GCA_013399715.1 Alectura lathami | reverse complement strand
AAAAAAAAAAAAAAAAAAAAAAAAAAGAGTGAGGTAGATGGTAAAGGCCTGTATCCACTGAGACAGACAGTACTGTACAGACTTGGAATATAATGATCATGCTTTAATTTCTGCTGTAAGCATACTTTGGGAACCTAGGCAAATAATTTAGGTCCCAATGAACCAAAGTCCTCAAGTATATGTGTAAATTTATACAGAAATCGCGTCCTTCACCTCCACCCCAATGCCTTAAGGCCAGGCATGTGGTGAAATGCACAGCTACGATCAGGTGCCTTGGTCTCAGAGGGCTCACTGCTCCTTCTGCACAACAGCAGCAGCACCAGCGACTCTCCCTGCCCCTTGCCTTGCTTGCGCTGCTGAGAGCACAGGAACAATCTCAGCCCTGATGAGTCCCTTGGAAGGCACAGTAAATGTGCAGGTACTGCCACACTCACAAAATTGCAATAACATCAGTAAAACTAGCAATTTGAAAATACTTTTTTTTTTTCTTTTTAAACCCATAAAGCATATCTTACGTGTGGCAAAGGTATTTTCCCATCATTTCAGTGGGTTCGTTCTCCAGTACTGCTCTACAGCACATGACTTTGCATATCAATTTTTTCTCCTCTTCCCCCTTGAGCATACATACAGATCATTTAAAAGCAATTTACAACATGTCAAACTGCTTATGGACACTTAAAAATCTAATGTATGAAGTTAACCATTGGCATGATTTATTATTGAAGTTCCACTGTCATAACTTGACAATTAAGAAATATTGATAAATGTAAACACATTATTGATGTCAATTAAAAAGCACAAGATGGATTAACCTCCCAAAGGTATACTGGCACAGGCAGTTGGAGAGTAATCATCCTCAGTAAATATTCACCACTGACAAATGTACACAGAAATTAGACTGCTGCGAGACAATAAAGTACTTTCAATTAAAATTAAAATCATTGAACACGTAACCAAAGCACCGGGTCAACAACAACAAAAAAACACAAATACAAACAAGTATTGATATGAAATGCTAAGTGATTAGGTCACATATCTCATTAATCATGCACCGGTGAAAATACAGTTAAAAGTTACCAAAGCAACTGCTCAGCAAGTGAATTATATTAATGAACGAAAGACTAAGAACATATTATTTAGTCACTATACTGCAATATCCATAGCTGCCCTGACGAGGGACAAGACCTTGCTTACAGCATAAGCAATGGGTTTCAAAATATGTATTTATGTATATGCCAGAGGTGATCTATCTGTAAGGGTGATCTTGAAACTTTACCTAGCAACGGTCCATGTTCTGCAGAGCGAATATTCTAGGAAGGACGTTCAGGCAGTATACACCTTGGAGGGGGAAGCTTACATCTGACATATCCCATAGTGGAAAAACAACAGGAATCAATCAGTTTGAGATTTAACTGTGACTGGAAGAAACTGGCCTCCTTTTCTGCTTATTCTTTTTACTTGCTTACTGAATTAATGTACTGGCATAAAGCCTGTCACCAAGATGAAGGGCACTGCATCTATAGCTTTTAATGACCAGAGGAAAAAAGAACACACACACACAAAAAAACAGCAACCAAAAGCACATGAAAAAACAGAAAAAAAAAAACAAGCACCTTCACCTCAGAAAGCACAGTGCGAAAGACATTAGCAATGCACCAGTACCAAGGAGGCTGTGTAAGCACTAATTAAACTTCTCACTACGCTCTTGGCTAGTTCTTTGCTTAGACTTCCAAGGGACTGACCAGACATCCTGATAACGGGGCGTAGCAACTTCCCAAAAGCACAGCCTTCTTCACAACTTCATGGATCAAACACAGTTCCCTCAGTATAAGCACCTTGCTGCAAAGGCATTTGACAGGAATCAAACTACTGCAAAAGAGGTAGAAAATGAAACATGTCCACGATAGAGCTTGTTTGATTGAAAGAGCTTTGCATGAAGGTCACACGTTTATGTCTACTGACAAAATAAAGCTAGATCACTCTGAATCTACCTGCCTATAAAAATCATTCAAATGGTACTAGAGGCAGATACCATGTTTGGTGCTAACCTAAAACACCAAGTATTCAGTGGACCCCCAGAAGATGACAGGTATATGGAGATGCTCCAAAGCACCGCTGCTGCCTTTTTTTTTTTTAAAGAATTTTTTTTTTCTCTCCAGATTTTCCACCAAATGACAGTTAACATTGGTAGGGTTTATAATTTGGTTTAATTTTGACAAGTAATTTTGAAAGATGAAAACAAGTGGGATCTTAGCTACTGAGACAATGGAGAAGTTTCAGTGACCTAACCAGAGTGAACACGAGGACAAGATGGGGTGAAAAAAAGGGTGAGCTCATGGAGCAAAAAGGACAAAGAGAGTTCTTTACAGGCTGGCCTTCTGCTGAGAATGAAGATGAGAAGTTGTTTAGACTTGACAAATAAGAAGCAAATCAAGGAATCTGTTTCCAGTGGCAGCATGTTCTGTATTTTCAACATGCTGTGGGAGGCCTTATGGCCATTTGAGAGGCCAGAAAAGAAAGCAAGGAGCTCAAATATGAGCTAAAATGCTGCCTCTTCCCTTGATAAGCTGTGAAGTGAAAACATCCAATTCTAATATGCTGAGAGACAGGTAACTGAGCATGCATGGAGAAAATTTCATTAAAAAAAAAAAAAACACTCCAAAAAAATCCAGCCAACACTGTACCCAGGTTTACAGGTCTAGGTGACTTGTAGGATGATATATAACCAACAATATAACCAATAACCAACATCACCATCCTAAATTTCAGACTGAAGCTCAAGGGCAGCAGAACGCAGTCCTGAGGCTCTAAGGCACCAAGCCTGCCAAAGTTCCTCCGGGAGGGAAGCATACTTGGTCAGTTACAATGCCACTGAACCTAACATTGTCTCCTTTCAAAAAGCAGTACAAAACCAGGATGAAAAAGTTTTCTCAGCAAGGAAGGATAAATGAAACAATAAACCAACACATTTGTAAGAAACAAAAACCATGGGAGATCAAAAATCAAGATCATCTCTGTAATAATAGCACTGTTGTCTCTTACTTTTTTTCAGAAGTCCTCAAAAAAGCAATTCTTTTCCTTTCCTCAGGGTCTCGCTGTACTTAAAACTGGTTCACCCCATTATAACTCCACAGATCTCCAGAGAGATCTATCATCTGAAATGAACGTAAGCTACAATATAGATGCAAGGCTTTTACAAGGTGGCAGTTTCATAAATAACAGACAAAATACCGCCACACTTCTCTTCCTCTTCTTTGCTAGAAAAGATTCTCCACAGTGTTCTTCTCTGCAGCAGACTGGCACCTCCAGGAAACCACAGAGCAAGAAAAAGTACGTTGCTCCATGCTGAGTACACTTGCAATGCTAGGAAGTCATCTTCCATCCTCCCTCAGCCAGCACCACAAGTCAGAAAGGCAGACAACTCAGCACCACAGAGCCAGGGCACGAACCTGGCAGAAGTCGTTTGAGCTTTGATCGAAATGAGAAATGGGTGCCACTTATTCCTGCCTTCCCTCTCCTGGCAATGTTTTGTATTTATAGGAAGACACACATGCACTTGCTAAGCTGCCACTTGCAATTTAGTCAGAGGGGGCAAACAACAGCAAATCACTTGTGAAAATACAATCTTGTTCTCCATCAGGAGGGCTAAACTTGAGCCTGAAGAGTAACGCTGCCCTGGAGACTCACACAGGTGTAACCTGGAGAGCAACACCACCTGAAGGTGGGCAAGATGTCTGCTGCACTTCCCGCACATCCAGTTGTTAGAAAGTACGCTGGTATGACAGCTCTGGGCTTTTGGCATCTGTTACAGTATTGCACCTCTCTCAAACTATCCCACAAGCCAAGACTAAAAAGCTATCTGGAAAAGCTAGCCGAGGGCGATCTCACTGCTAGCACGCCCTGTGAAGGGCCAAGCTCTGACTCACCCGTGCTCCAGCTCAAATTTACCAAACCTTTTTCAAAGTGACTCTTACTTCAGTTTTCTCCTTGCTCCTTCTCCCCGTTTCTTGTCTCAAAACCTTATTGGATGTAAAATGCATTTTCTCTTATACTGGAATACCAAAAAAAGTGTAGCTCTGAATTTGATGCCTCTCCATTTCAGTGTCAGGCTCTTTAGTAAAATTCACTAAAAGATAGGTATCAGCCATCCCTGTATTAGATAGAATGACTAAATGACTATGAGAAAAGAAGTGCTAAAAAAAAAAAAAAAAAAAAAAATCACTCTAAACAGCTTTGGAATTAAAAACAAAAAAACAGCCGACAGAACACTTCCCCTGACGCCTCCTTTCCTGCAACTCAGATGACTCAAACTCAGTATTTGGCTTTGCCAACAAACTTATAACATAAATTTTGGAACCAATGAAGCTGGAACGCATTACCTGCTACAGCAAGTAAGAACTGATTACCTGTATCACAATGGAGTAGGAGCAAGAAAAGTGGAAGAGGTTCATGCCAACCATTTGCAGCGTAACTAAATTCTAGAGATGGCACTGCCAGTGTCTGGATGGTTGATTACCACCAAAAACTGACTCTGCGCAGTGATTTGACTGTTTTCATAGGATTGTGAGCCAATGTCTGATTACGCTGTTTACCTCCTGCTCTTCCTCTGTGAGGGATTTGAGAACTCTTTCTTGCTTCTACCTTTGCTTTTAACAAACTAAATGCTCAGAAGGCAGGAATAATTCTCTCTACATGTAATTTTGGCTCTGTCCTGGTTGGAAAGCATAAATGTGCAACTGTAATAGCTATAAACACGACAGTTCCAATGACCTATCTCTTAGGTAAGAATGGTACGTAAACGCATTTTAGTAGAAAAACAGGTATTTGCCACTGTAAAGCTGAACATTAAAAAAAAAAAAAAGTATATTTACATATTACATTTTATATATTTTCAAGGAGGTTTTTTTTTTTTTTTCAGGAAAAGCAACAAATTAATATGATTTTAAAACTCCATTACAGAGACAAATTTCATACAAGGAAACCATTGTAGAGCTCCAACATGAGCAGCTGCCAGCAGGAAAAAGCGACTTGCCAGCGTCATGCAATGGGTGCTGTACTCCGTACTCACAGCGTTCAGAGAGCTTTGCCAGCTATTCTTTCCTCTTTACTTTGAAACTGCTGCTAATGTAATCAAGTGTTATACAACATTTTACAAGTTTCTTACATATTACATCTTACAACCGCAAAAAGTAGATGGAAATATAACTTGTAACCTGAAATTAAAACAACTAACAAGAATTTTCATTAGCAACCTACCGCGCTTTGCAGTATAGACACAGGTATGCTCAGATAAACTCTTCTTAGAAGGTAGGAATTGACTGCTCAAAGAATTTCTGAATGTCACAGCTGTGTAAATGGGTACCGGTCTCCTGACTGCTCAGTGGTGTGCCTTCCATCCGGAAACACACACACACATTTTGGCAATTAACTAATTTACTTGCTACTGCTGAAAATCAATCACAGATCACTAGAACAGAAGTATGGAAACCAATGGGAGTGTTTGCTGATGAAATTACAAAGGATAATCAAAAACTAAAGTAGGTGCAGTAAGGTACTTCGACATTTTGCTCCAGAGAGCAATCATATTTGAATTTGTTTTTGCCTTGCTACTACTGATTAAACATGCTTTAATATTTATACAACTTTGATTAACAGAAATATGCTTCTTCATGCTGTGGCTATATTGCTACCAGTTCATATTAATATAAGTGCCGTGTTTGTACATTCATTCACTATCATTACCACTTCCATTCAACTCTTACTTTAATCTTTATATTGCTAAGATTAGCTACTGCCAATAAATGGCTGAAGAAGGTGCAGTACTTGGCTATGCACACCTGCACTGGCAACATGGCTTGTTTATTTAAAAAAAAATAAACTAAATCAAAATAATTGTTCAACTGTTCTTATTTTCAGCAATTTCAAAACAAAGCCATACCAATCATATTTACTAGAAATGGAAAGTATGGAGAAGCACAGGAGTATGAGACCAAAATCTCATACTAACTATGACACAGACTTTGATCAAGGCATGGTCATGAAGGATTTCATTTAAAGAAACAGAGCTAAAGTTACAATAATAAAAGCATATTGCAAGGGTTAGAAACACACAACATGCCGCAAACATAAAAATATTGCAAGTAGTTCATATTCATTATCACTTTTTAATAGAATTTTCATACTTTAAAACCACGTTCCTTCACTATTCTACATATCTGAAGGGAACCATAAGAGAAGTCAAACCGGAAGAAGAACAATTCCAGCTCATGAGGTAGTTTGCCCATCTTTTCCCTTAGAAGACCCCTGTGGCCAGCTAGCTGCAAAGCAAGCAGATCCCCGTGTCTTGACTGTCTAACACGCTGAAGATTCGTGAAAAGCATGATTCATATCAGTCTGGATTATTTAACGTGACAAACCAATACTGTGGAATGAGAAAGCTTTTATACCGAAGAGTACTGCAGCTGTGTGATGTCAGAAATGGCACAATTGATATGAAAGTCTTCAGAGCTGCCAGGAAGTCCAGCATAAGCCTACTGAGCGGGAGAAGATGACCAGTGGCTTCCAGCTGCAAACTAAAACTGAGGAAAAAGTACTGTGGAGGAAGATGCACAAATGAAACGTCCAGACATTTAACCAGAGCACACAGGCCTAACACAGCTTTTGAATTTCCCTTTTCAAAACAAAACTCGAAACAAAGCATGCCACAAAGGATACTTCAAAACACACGCTGTTATCATATTTTCAAAGAGGTTTATATAAACCTTGAACCTCAGCAACAACAGTAACATTTCACAGCAAGTTCTCCTACCACTCACATATTCCAGCAGTGACGGAAATTCACAAATGACGTCATACTAGCATGGCTAGGAGTGGCTGTTGCTGTCATCCTCATTCTTAAGGACCTCAAAGAATTCTCCTGAGAACTTTATAAAAACCTGCCACTTCACGCTTACTTGTGACAATCCACTTCTGACAGCACCCTTCTTGAAAGGCAGGACCACAAATTGCACTGTTTACACAGCGAACACACACAATTGTCACAGACTGGGTCGAGAATCAGAGTTGTTCCTTCCTTCAGTGATCCTGTTTTAAAATCACACCCAGTAACACGCAGAGGAGGGCTAAGGTGAAGATTAATGTTTCCCCATGCTCTTCAGCTTTATAAAACTACTTCTGTAACACTGAGGCAAATTGTACAGTGACTGACACGAACAAAATGACAGTAATCTGTCACTGCTTCGCATTTCCCACTAGGCTGATTCAAACAGTTATTTACGAACCTTACACTTCAATGGTCACTCTGATGACTAAACCATAAATTAGAATGTAAAGTGAGTATAAATTTGATTTTAGAGTAACAACAAGTTGTCAGTGAGGTGGGATGTTATTTAATTTCTATCGATACGCTATGAAAGCCAGCAATACCAAAATGTGCTACATCATAATAAATCCCAAACGTAGCAAAAAATGCACACTAGTTCTTATGCTTGCTTCAGTGCTTGTGGCTTTAAAAATAAAAGCACTTGATATTATGCTTGGTTAGTTTTAAATATAAAATCTTAGTAATGTTAGATGACTTCATTACTTATATTTTCAATTAAACAAAGAGCAAGAATGATTCTTTTTCTCCCACACATCATGATTAAATTTGACAGCAAGCACATTAATATGAAATTAGATTCCAAGTCTATTAAAGTTCTGATGAAAAGCTTACTTTTAAGACAGAAGGTTACTGTTTTCCCACTATTTACCTCTTGCTTTACAACTGAAATGGAGATGACACTGACACAATCAAAATTCTGCAAAGAACAACAGTTCTCCTTTTATTAGGAGAACTTTCTTTGGGGGTGGTGGTGGGTGAGGGCAAAAACAAAGCAAAACCAAATCCTTGTTACCACAGCATCAAGAAGTCTTGAGGGAACTCACGCCTTAAAAATTATCTTGCTAAACTCATTTTCTTTCATCAGATCATTCTTGTTAAGCATTCCATTGCCTTACATTACTATTTAGACTCCCACAAATACATGTATAAGAGAAACACATGCCGTTTCAAAACCGTATATAGCACGATGATGCTTTGGAATCGGAAAACTTCTAGAAGTTGATGAATATGCCATAATTTGATGCAAGTTTCACTGTTTTAGCAGTGTTAAAAATGGGAAGTTGTGCCTGAATCTCTAACATTCCTTACTTTAAGTACTTTTTTCACTAAAATCCTTACATAGGATGATATCCAAGTGTGATCCAATTTAAAACTACTTTAGCAGAGGCATTTTGCATGTGGGAGAAACTCCTTAAATTGTTGAAACTTAACACGCAAGCAAAACCTTGTGGTTTTAGCAGCAATTGAGGTGCGTTATTCTGGTCACATTCCAGTGACAAAGATGCTGCGTTCAATGCCATTTGCTCAACAGCAGATTCTAATATATTTAATATATTTGTACTAAACACTAGAGTTTTAAACATTTGTAAAAATAAAATGTATCCGAGGAGATTTTCATATTCATAAAATTCAAGTGGAACTTGAATCAAAGGGAACTAGATGCCTATGTGCAATTTCTGTTTCTGAACACCTTCAGGGCTGAGAAATTCACACCTACATATAAAGTATTTTAAAGCAATAATTATGTATTACATTGTAGATTGAGATATGGCTGTCGAGGATTTCGATCTTGAATTGAGAAAGGTTTCTTATATTTCTTTGACATTACTATAAAGTACCAAAGTGGAAGAAAAAAAACTAGCAAATTAAAATGGCTCTGCTAATAGAATTGGCAGAATCCTTGCTAAGAGAAAATAACAAACCTTGTCTAATTTTTTATCGTTGTCATGCTCTTGATTAAAGTACTAAACGCACAACATTTTTATCAGTGCAAAACACAGGCTGCATTATCGTATTACCTCTTGCTCACACGTAGGCTTGTTAAAGGTATCTGCGTGTGTACTGGCACTTGCTTGTGCTTATGCAAGTTTAAAATGTCCACTACCAACCAGCAAACACAAAGTGTTCTTAAGCACAACTACTCCTTCACAAACGACAACTAGTGGGTATAGCACCAAGAGATCAGCTGAAAGGTCTCTCTCGTACTAAAGGACAATCTTTAGGCTAAAACAAATTCATAAGATGCAAAACAAGATGCACACCACAGAGGGAAAAGAGTCCCCCCACCAAGACTCTTGTTTCAGAGAACTGGTATCTTTTTTCAGCATCTACAGTAACAAGGTAATCTCTGTGTTCACAGGACTTCTCCAGAAGAGGTAAGTTTTATTTTAAAAGCTGTCACAGACCTATTGCGGCTCAGATGAATCAAAAGAATCATGTTTTCTTGAAGTAAAAAGATTGAAAGCTTTTCAGGAAGACTTATCCCATCATCCAACTTAGAACTTTCCTTTTTATTTAGGCTCATAGAAACAAAGAGTCAAATTCTACGTGTACGAAGTTGGGGTACCCCAAATGCTATCGTACTACAAAAATCAGAGTCCTCATTTCCACATCCCAGTTAGGTATCCATAAAGCAGGACCAATATTTCCCTCTTTCTGAACAGCTCAGTGTCAAGGTACAGTGGAACTATTTACTATTATAAAAAAGTTGTGCCAAGCAGGCCTTAGTTAAGATACATCAAAGACAAATAAATTTAGTACCACTTCAGTCTTCCACAGTAAATGTTTTGCTGTGAAATGGATGTCTCACTAACATTTTTCCCATTTATCAAAATATGTTTGCTCTGTGATGATTGTGAACACCCCCATCCCTGGCTGTGTTCAAGGCCAGGCTGGATGGGTTCCTGGGCAGTTTGATCTAGTGAGCTAGTGGCTGGCAGCCCTGTCCACGGCAGGGGGGTTGGAACTAGATGATCTCTGAGGTCCCTTCCAACTCAAGCTGTTCTACGATTCTATGATTCTATGAATAGAAATGTGATTTCCCAACATACTGTCTTTTTCTCAGTTACATTTTCTGTAGCATTTCATTATAGGAGACCCCATGTCCACAAATTGCTACCTCTTCCACACAGCTTTCTGCAAGTGGCAGAACTGGACCTTGTGCGTTCTTGTCTTTTGCCACCTTCATTCTGCATTATTTTATCCAGTCTAACACTTCTCTGCATGACAGATCTGCGTACATTGCCCCTTCAAGTTCACATCTAAATATGGTAACCAATGGAACAAATGGAGATGGTATAAACGTTACTCTGTCCATATCAGAGAAAGAATTGCCAGTGACTCAACTTTTTCCCAGGAAAAATGTATCACCCTGTCTGGACACACATTTGGCTAGCATTTATTTAAATCATTTCAGGATTTTCTTGTTCTGCTGTTGTTCTAACAATGTATCTGGAGCTGGCAAAAAACAACCACAGAAGACAAGACCACTTGGAGTGGCTGTCACAGTTTCTTCTGAAACTGTGATGGAAGGAATAAGGAAAGGAAATCTAATATCTCCGAGCTACAGCAAACAGATTCAAGGGAAAATGAGAGCAGAACGGAGGAACAGAGTGAAAAGATAGAGGCAGTAAAATAAAACATCAAATATAAATACATTTTTGATAGCAAGGCCTGTTCAGGCTACTAGAACAAGCATCCCTAAATCCCCTGTTGCAACCAGGATGGATAAATGAATGTTTCCCCTCCTCTCAAACTCAGACATAACAAAACTACTGTTCATCCAGAGATGTTTTGAGCAAGGATCTATTTTTTCCATCTGTAATAACATAAGCCAGTTTAATTAGGAGTATACAGCTCTTGGATAAAAAGAGAGACATAAACATACCTGCCGACGAATAAGCTCTAGGTTTGCTTTTGCTTTATTCACTAGTTCTTCTATTTTTTCAGAATCCTTTATACTCTTGTTTTCTCTGAAGGCATCTCTTATTCTTCTGATGGCATACGTCCTAAACATAAAGGATACGAAGACATGTTCATAGACGTGCCACAGTTTATGACATTTCAACAGGCCATAAAACATACTGATTCTTTTTTTTTTTTTTTTTTTAAACATATTTGTGGGTACCCCCTCCCTGGAAGTGTTCAAGGCCAGGCTGGATGGGGCTCTGAGCAAGCTGGTCCAGTGGGAGGTGTCCCTGCCCATGGCAGGGGGGTTGGAACTGGATGCTCTTTAAGGTCCCTTCCAACCCAAATCATTCTATGACTCTGATCTTTTTGTTTGAGGCCTTCTTGGTGTTGAAACAGTGACCACATTTAAACAAACAAACAAACAACAACAATGACAAAAAAACACTAAATACATTATACACTTTTCATTCTGGTAGTCAAAAGGTAGACTGATGGATCAGCCATACCAAAAAGGTTCCTTCTCTGTCACCCCTTCCTCCTCCTGACAAAGCAGATTTCACCTTTCAGTCCAACACCCACTCAACCCGCAGTAATGTGTACGATCTCTGCAAGCATGGAGAGCTTTTGATTTTTGCTTTCAGAAAGGAAGATCCAAAGGTGCAGTCATCTCTGAAACTCTTGCCTTTCTTTTAAAGCCAGTAAGAACCTTTACGCAGTCTGCAGTATATTGCTTAATAATAATAAAAAAAAACAGGGCCCATTTCAATGTTATAATAAAATTTTCAGACTAAGTAGTACATACTTCTATTGCGCACTTGTTGGAGAATGTAAGGAGAAATGGCATTTCTGCTCTGCTCTCTTTGTAACATCCCACTTCTCCATTGTGGCATCAGTACCATTTTTAATACAGAAAGTAAAGCCCTATGTGTGGCATTGGAAGAAAAAAAAAAAAAGGTTGCTGCCAACACCACCATTAGTGTAATGTTTCAACAACCGTCTTCAGCCCTGTATAAGAGTGAAACATAAGACACAAAATTGCTTTGAACATGATCACGAAAACACCCCCACACTATGCTGAAGAATAAAACAGTGGTGGAGGGGGGAGGCAGAACATGAAGGATCACCAGCCGGTGTCACTCCATGCCATTAGATGGTGCTGTCCAGCTCCCAATGCCAGCTCCATCAGCCACGAGGCATATTTTCCTCTTTGAGCTCATAAATAATACATTTCAATCACAGGAATCAGGACGGTTATGGAGTCCCACCCTGCTGCCACACACCAGCAGATGGTGTGCGCTTTTAATTAGGGCCTGTTCACCTATAATGTGACACTGGGGTGTGCGAGTGAGCGTTTGTATGTGTGAAGTTAATAGAATGTATTAAATATGGAAGCTCATTCTCATCTGCAGCTGGTGTCCTAGCAAGATTTGAAGGGGAAGCTGCTTTCTTCTAGAAAAAATAAAAACACAACACCAAATCATTAAGATGGAACAAAATCCATCCATTATCAAGCAAAAAAATTACAAATCATCCCATACATACGTATAGGTTTAAACCTTGCAGAAACACAATGTTTTCTGCAAGAAAGGAAAGATTGACAAAAGATACAAAGTCCTAGTATAATTTCTTTTTTTAGCATAAAAGTAAAATGGACTTCAACAATAATCAAACAATAATGGTATGTATCCACTACTACGTATAAGCCTTCCAAAAAGCAATACAAGTAAGTATACTATCTTATGAAAAAAAAAAAAAACCAAGAAAAAAATAGATGGAACTAAAACAAATTTTTGTTCAGTTTAACACAAACAGCCTATTTTTTCCATTTTGTACATATGGTGCTTTAATTGTTCCATTTTCTCCCTCTCATTACACGCAGAAGAAAAGATATGTACTTAGAAAACATCAAACCAGTTTTTATCTATAGTCAGAAAGTACGTTGCACTGCTTTTCCTCTCAATTTCTTTAAACCTGAACGAATATTAACACCCAAATGAGGTTATTTTACATAGGCTTCAGCACCACATTAATCCTACAGCCACATCGTTACATCTCCAGTATATTCTGGACACACTTCAAGGGACAGCTCTGTATCATGGCACTACCCTTTACAAAGGTTACACCGAGATTCAGAGCATCACTTAAGATAAGGAAGAGCTGAACTCAGAGCTCAAGCCTGATGCTACACCTGACTGTAAGGCATCCTTTCTTCCCCACTGAGAGGTGCCAGGGGAACAANTTTTTTTTTCTTTTTTTTTTTTTTTTTTTTTTAAACAAACAGACAGACAAACCCCTCCAACTCCTTATAGGCTTAAGTAGGAAGCAATGACAGTTCCAAGTCTTGGTACTCCCTACACTGCAAGGGCTGAGAATATACCAAAATCTAGTACTAACACGTGGCTGCAAACCCATGAACAACCAAGCTCTTCTGAAAATACAGCCATGTGTGTAGCCACGTGCTGTAAGGATAGACGTGGTACGAAATGATCCTGTTCCTTTAGGTAGAGCTGCTTTGCTAAGAGCGCTAGTCCAAAGATTTCTGGGTGATGAAGAGAGACTGGCCAGCTGATCGACTCCCAGTGTGGTGGGTATTGTCAGTTCAGAAAGCACAAACACCAAAAAATCAATTGTGTATTATTTGAAGGCACAGCTTGAAATGCCAGTGCTAGAGAATTCATGTCTATCTTCATAAAATCTTACAAAATCAACCTAAAAGGAGTACTTCCTGCAGACAGGGAGAGACAGACGAAAAGCATACTGGAAAGTTACACGGTTGCAGTAACTCATGGATGCCAGCCTGGTATCTGACCCTGGAGTGAGCCAGTCCAACTTGGTACGCTAACAGAAGTCCAAGTTACAAAGAGAAAGAGCTATATACTTATTATTATTATTTTCCTGTATAAGTGAGCTCACTTAGCTCGGTATAGGAGTAGATGAGCATTAGCACTGAGGGGGAGGAGAAGGGAATGAAGCTGTGCTGACTTAGATGGGTGCAGTGTGACAGATCGCACCATCAGGGAAAACGAGCAAGGCAGATAATTAAGAGGACTCTTCAGGGAGAAGTAACAAGTGAGCTCTCCAGAGAATGAGAATAGGAAAGCAATCCTGCATAAAACCCACTCAAGCCGCTCCTCCATATCTTTGGGAAAGGTCCTAGGAATGCAAGAGTCCTCATTAAGAGACATCATTACAAGCGAAAACGCAAAGAGCACTTCACAATCTACTATTTCTCTTAGCATTCTTTGGAAATAGATACTGAAGAACTGCCAAAAGAAGCAATAAACAATTTTCTTTTCTTTTTGCCATCCAAGCCAACTGAAGTTTCAGTAGGAAAGGCTTCTGATCATATCTTCTGTAAAGATCTTTTAGCTAACTAGTGTCAACAGAATCCAAGTAAGAATGTACAGCTGAATGCATTCACTCAGCTCTCTCTTCTGTGCACACACACAGACTTTTCGCAATCCCTACTTTTGTGCAATCACACAATTAACTCCCAATTAAAGCCAAACTATGCAATCAGCAGGTAACAGATTCAGTGCAATGGCTTCAGAGCAAAGCCACTGCAGGTGGAAGGCTACACGAGGCAGGGGATGATGTTGTGCAGAAAATAGAGCGGCTGGGCCTTGACGTGAGAACAATGCCAGGGCCAAATAATAAAGACAGACTTTAAGGGAATGAGCGCTATCTGGTAATGTTAAGAAACAACAATGTCCCCAAAATAATAGTAAAAAACACAAAATTATGGTTAGAAAAAGTCTTTTTCCTAATAGTTCAGGCATTTAGCTCTACCTTCCAAGAGTCCATCTTCTTCTTTCTCCGAAGCACAACTGAAAGCCTAACATGAGTCCTCATAAAAATGAAGCCTACAAGAAATTAAGTCTGAAACAATGGCTATTAAGGAAGAATGAAATCACAACAGAGGTACTTCAGAAAATAACTGCTGTTTGGGGATATAGGTATCTTTATTTCAAAAATGTTTACTAATCTAACCTGATTTCTAGTCAGAAAATAAGATAAAACTAAAAAAAAAACTGTTTCCTTTCCAAGTCTGCACTCTTGCATCTCTGCACAATGTGCAGGCATACTCACTTTCAACTACACTTTCAGCACCTACACCTTCAAAATAAATCTGGCCAAATAATGTTTATCTCAGCACCACTTTGCATTTACCAGCATCACAACATGCTAAAGGTTTCAAAGACAGCTTTACAAACATGTTGACATTTCTTCTTGGTGACTATGAACAAATACAGTCTATTAATGGATCACCTCACAGTTACAGGGAACACACAGCTCAACATAATGGCTATTACAAATCGTTAGTCATTGAGCACTTACGCAAAGACAGAAGAGGAGGACTGTGATATACAGCCTGTGCAAAAAAGGCAGACATTGCAGGGGAAGCGGCTGTCAGGCCAGAACATTCAAGACTTTCAAAAAAGGAGTAAAGTAAAATGCATTTTTCCCTATTAGCCATTCTTAGCCACTGCATTCTTTTTTTCCTCTGTAAAGGTCTCACTAAAAGCCACCAATAGGGGTCATACAAAATGTGCATGCAATTACTTTTTAATAATAAAAAAGAAACATTTGATGGCATAAGCGTGCCTGAGAGGGAGAGACAAGACGATTCCGCTCAGACCAATAAGGACAAACTATACTCTAAGCCCTTGTATTTCATAGGGAGGGAGTTGTGCCTTCTCTAATCAAAAGCAGGAAGAACAGACAGGTGTGGATCCAACGTTTTTATTAGTAAGGTTTATTAGCAACTCCACCACTAGTTATGTTTTCAGCACTGCCACCTCCAGTTACAACACAGTAACAAAGACACCCACCTGCTTTCTGAAACAAAAGCAAAGCTGGCTTCAGGAACCAGGACTTGCTTGGGGGAAGCAAGTGGGCAGTGGCTGGAAGGTGGGAAGAGGGACAGGAAAATAAACAAGCAAAAATGTTCCTCTGATTAAAGAGCTGGAAGACTTAGTAGAAAAATATATATTTCTAGCATAGCCTATTGGATAATCCAGAATTCTTTTCCATAATTTTTCAAACAATAAAAAATTCTGTGATCTGTTTTTGCTAAGCAAAAGTCTTCCCCAAAATCCCACCAAATGAAACCAACGAGCTGTTACCTGGTTTCTCTGCTCACATACAAAATAGGAGTTCCAACTGAATTGCCCAGATATACGTCAGGAAAAGATCACACTAGCTATTACTTCATGAGAGAAGACTACCCAACAAGACCAGAGGAGGGGAACAAAAATAAGATCTAAGCCCTTCTAGCATGGCAGAAATGGTATAGGGAGCCATTATAGGGAATAACAACAGAAAATGATAGAAAAACTACTGTTTGCTCTTACTCCCTACTAAAAATTAAACTAAACATTTCAGAAACCTGTTTTACAAAGGATGAACTACTGAACAGCCACAGATAAGAAATTTCTTGATGAACATTAGAAAACAACTTTGAGACATGGTGACTGTGACCAAGTGTGTATGATACCCTGCACAGCCAGACACAAAGATCTGCTAACACATTTCTAAAGTAAATCCTGCTATTCTGTGTCCCATACCTCAAAAGTTAGTCTAGTAAGAACTCCAGTCTTCTCAGGGGAAGCAATTGTTGATGACAAAGACAAAAAGCACCTTCTAATCCACATGTCTATTTCAAAGGTTTTTCTTTAATCAACCTAAAAACTAAAAATGCCTCCTCATTTTTATATATAGACTAGTGACTCTTTTTAGGAGAAGAAGACTTCTTCCAGGTATCCCTTCAACAGTCTGTGCCTCTAACCATTTCAGTGACAACACAGATTACCACTCAGTCAACAGGGTCACAGCATCATTCCGTTCTGAAAGGAGCTGGGGGGCCTCCAGTCCCACCTCCTGCTGAGAGCAGGGTCAGCCACAGGATCAGGCCAGGCTCCTCAGTGCTTGGTCCACCCAGGCCTTCAGAACAAGGACAGTGACTGGACTGCCTCTCTGGGTAACCTTCCATGTTCTGGCTTTCTTCCATGTCCTTGTGTGGGAAAATCTGTTCCTTAAGGCGGTCTGAAAAACTCTTGTTACATTATGCCTGCTGTCTCATCCTCCTGCCCAGCACCGCTGAGGTTCTGGCAGGCTGCTGTGAGGTTCCCTCAGAGCTGTCTCTTCTCCAGGATGAAGAACAAGCCTAGCTTCCTCAGCATCTCCTCACTGAGGCTGGTGCTTCAGCTCCCAACCATCTCTTGCTGGCTTCTGCTGAACTTGTGTCACGTTATCCATGTCTTTCCTGCGAGGTGGGCCAAGACTGGATGTGGTCTAACAAGCACTGTAGGGAGGGGGATGAGCACTTCCCTCCATTTGCTGGCTGTGCAACTGCCGATACAGGCCAGGACGCTCTTGGCCTTTTCCGTGCTGCCAGAGACACAGCTGGTCAGGCCCAGGTTGCTGGGATCTCTGTCCCCTTTTCAGCACAGCTGGTCCCTGGCCCACCCTTCCTCAGTCCGTCCTGTCGCTGAGCTGCTTCTTTATGTCCCCAGAATAGTACCAGTGCTACTCACAGTTAAGTACGACTATCTCTGCAGTTCTTTGAAACACACATTTTTGTTGCAGTACTTCTAAAAATAAAAACAGTTACCGGGTTAATTCTAAGTACAAAGAATCTCTGCAGAAGGGAGTGCTTCTCATAAGGTCAGGGATAAAAGAAAAAAAGAAACATGTCCAAATGAAAGAGCTCTTTTAATCTTAACTGGAGTTGTAACTGCAATGTTGTATTGCACAAGAGGTTAAAAAAGGGGGGTTACCAGTGAAGGACCCTATCAAACAAGTTGTTCAGTTAACGAGGCACAAGGCAGGGATGTGCTGCAGGAACTAGAAACAGAATTTGCCACAGATTAAAAGCGTCCTGACGGCCTCAAGTGACAAACAGCTCTCTGCTAAGCCTGCACCACCCAGGATCCTGGCAAGTGCTCACCAGGACACCAGGGCAGCTAGCAGTCCAATTACCAGGTGGGGAATGCCTGGAAACCACGAGCTCAAATCTTGACAAGACTCATTTCTCTCTTGTTTTGAGGCAGATATATACTATTCCATTTGTTGTGCTGCTATTTCCGAGCAGCTCTTAATAAAGGTCCAGCCTGCTGTGAATTGCCATTACAAATTCCATTATATTTTTCCAGAAATACTAGTTTTAGTCTAGCACTGTGGTCAAAATTTCTCTCTTCACCACTGTCTAGGGATTGCCTTTCATTCTAAGAAAAGAAGTCGTTCAGTTTGTGACATGGCTTCCTTGAAGACAGCCAGCTATACTGAAGTTCTTGGCAACACCGTTCACTCAGAAACCGACTGGTGTTGAGCAGCTTTGCTGGCTGGAAGCATTTCCCTTGTGTCAGTGCAAAATGATTTGCCTTTGATGAAGCAGTGTTTTGTATTCTTATTGTTGTTGTTGTTGTTTTGTTTGTTTGTTTTCTGTTTGTTTTTGTTTTTTAAATTAAGGAACAAGGCTTAAAGCCTTGGGATATTCTTGCTTCTTGGACTGCAGTGGGTTTGGCCTAGACCATGATAAGGTTTTGATACGGCATTTCTAAAGTGCAATATTTCTGAAATTAAGATTTAATAACTATAGTTACAATACCCACATTGTTCCTTCAATACAGAAATGCTAAAAATGCCCGTTTTAGAGTTTTCTCTCTTTAGGGAGAAGTCAAGTACCTCAAATATCTTGATTACATATGGGTTTACAGTAGTAACTGAGATATCTTGACTTACAGAAGACTTTAAGAAACAGTCCTCTGAATGTTTTCTCAGGTGAGAATTGACTGGTTATTTTGAGAAGCTAATAGTTATCAGTACAAAACAGACACCTAGAAGTTTTACTTGTCAAAGGTGGTCCACAAATTCTAGTAACAGACACTATTAATTTGGCCCTATGATTTTTGTCTGTGTAAACCTTTTTTTTTTTTTTTTTAATTTAAGAAAGAACAATTTAAGCACCCTAGCTTCACAATGCATCTAGTAAAAGAAATCACGCAGAAATTAGACAGAATCCAGTTATCTCATGACGAAGAAAACAATAAAACAAAAATATCCCTTACTAAACAACTCATACGAAATAACAGACCACTTGTTCTGTCTGCTTCCAGATAACACAGTAAAAGATAAAGAATTCAGAAGGTTGCAAATATTCTCCATACTTTATCCTCTCATCCACTTCTATCATGTCTATAGCTTATCTAAAAATCTTTGGTTCTTAAAAATCAGTCAATAGTGACAAACATTCCCCACTGGACCTCCCATCACCATATGGCTCAGTGACCTTCCGCATTTATAGCGCTGCATTGCACGTTTAGCTTAACAAATCTGCAAAATCAATTTTGACAATAATGATGGATATTTGAAATTACAATGTAATACTAAGCAGCATAGAAAATTCTAATATATGCAAAGCTCATTAGTCAACTCTAAAGTCTAAAAAAAAAAATCAATTTGGAATGCGTAACAAGATCACCTTCCTCCTTTTTTGCCTACAGAGTACTGAATATTATTTTTAGACATTTGGGATTGCGAATATAGTGCCTTTGAGCAAATACATCAAACGTTTCAGGATGCTCAGGCACAAACTACTGTGACTGTGGTATCAGAGGCTCAGAAAACAAACAAAAAACAAATGGAGATTGTTTTTTACACCACGAATGCTACCTAAGGCACAGCAAGGCAAGAGCTAGGTTCTATTTGCTTTTTCTTCAATTTAATTACTTAAGCCTAACTACAGAAAGCCCAGAGGTTAAACCTTAAAGGTGAAGACAAAGCATAGGGAAGGACCAGTAATTTTCCAAGAGTTTTCCAATCACCTTCTTAGTATTCTCTTAGAGTCTTATACCATGCAGGGGAAAAAAAAAAAAAAAAAATTACCTTGTTCTACTGAATAAGTTCAGACTGGTATATCCATATATCACAAAACCTTCTGCATTTCAAGTCAATATTGTGTTACAAAAAAACCCAGATAGTACTAATAACTAATTAAAAGTCATGAGAAAATACAGATTCATTAGCATGAGTGATGGTAGCACTTTTTGTCCTTTATTTATGAATAAGAAGCCATACAGCAAATATAGATCCCTTTCACTCCCATAGGTACCCGGCTGTAAGAATAAGTTCCTCCCAGATAACAATTACTCTAAAAGTGGAATTAACCTTGGGCTTAAAACTCAGTAACTCATACGAGTACTGGCTAAGGTTACTGCACAAGATATTAGGAGAGGAAAAGATGTATGACGAGTGGTCTATTTATTGTAATAATGTTTTCAGTACAACATCTTCTGACTAGGGCAGATTACCTTCTCTTTGACACATGACATGACCTTCCATTTCCGAGGGTAGCAGAAAGGTTTCCAATCTCAGAACAAATTATCCACAGAAGCCGCTGAAGCACCGGGTCCCTACTTAACAGCAGCAATAACTCGCGCTGATAGACGGTTCCTCCTTCAAGGATTCCAACAAATTGTTGAAAAAAAAAAAACAACAACAATCAAGTCTCAACATCCATATAAGTAAGTACTGCCACTAGCTCACAGAATGAGGAATTACAGTATAGGATACTTACTTGGCCAACAACGCAAAAATACTATCAAAAATACTACATTCACAAATTCAGTCAGAAATGTACTCAGTAGCTCTGGAAATCAGGAAATCTGTTTAGCGGTCTAGTTCTGTGCGATACCAAATACAGCTCTTACTGTTTTGCAAACAAAACACACATTTATTTTCACATTGTAAATTAGGACAGAGAAAAAGCATTATCAATGAGACATCTAATTTACTTCAGGTAGTGCTAAAATTATTTTACTCCATCAATAAACGTTCATCCCCTCAAAACTAGTTTACATAAAAAGCCCATTCACTTGATGAAGACCATTTGCTGTTTTATTGGAGTAGAAAAATGCTGTAATATTTAAAATAAGTCAGAAGTGTTTTCTGGAACTTCCTAACAGGTTAGTATGAAGACAACACAACATGCTTCTAGCTGACGTCCAGAAAGTAACTCAAGCTACCAACTTCTAGGATGTACTGTGGTATGTACTCTTCTGAGATACAGCTTGCATTTGAGCCGTACCGAGTCAAAAACATTTCCCCTAAGAAGGAAACAGTCTGATGTTGTTTGAAAAGACAAAAGCACCGACTACAAAGAGGAGGCACACAATGATGCAAGAACGGGTTATTGTTTCTCAGAGAATACTGTTAATGTTTCAACCCCAAACCTCGTGAAATGTGGTATTTTGTACCTCGCACCTTCTACTCTCAGATCCGCTGTTCTTAACTGTGATTAACAACGCAAATAAAGGATGGCTTCCGCGTTTAATTCTCACACCGCTGCTCTAACAGGGGCTGTGGAACAGTGCTGCACCTTAACCGAATGTGTAGCTGTCACCAGGGGCTACCCACAAATTAACTGATAAAGTGATCATCTCCTTCTGTCTTGCTCACTGAAGGGATAAAGCTCAGACCACCTTTCCTCCAATGATCTAATATAAAGCAACAAAAATACATCAATTTTCTAACGAAGATACTCTCCAACCCAAACTAAATTTGTGAATTATCTGCTGGTTATGCTGATAATCTGCATGATTTATCCAACGTAAAGGGTGGTGATGCATTAAGCAAATTCAAAATGGATAAGCAAGTTATAGAAAAGTTTACCAGCCAAGGCAATATATGTGCTTTTGGATTTATATATATACATACATTTTTAATAAAAAGTCAAATAAGGTGTTGGTTTTCTTTTTTTTTTGTTTGTTTTTTTAAAAAGGAAGAGAGGAAGAGATGTGAATTACTAAATGAATAGCCCGGCGGAGTCCTAAGGAAAAACCCCTACCTTATGACCTACATCATCATGTTATTCCCCCTCTCATCTATAGCCAACATCAGGATACATTTTTCATTTCCCTTTTTCAGCTTCTTTACAGCAGAACTTGTTTATCACCATTTCTATTTTCCAGTATTCACCCTTCCCATATCCTCCAGGAACTACAGAAGCTGCCTGTTACTTCAAGTCAGCATCTCTTTTGAGACTTCAGTTATACACAATAAAAAAGCAAGCTGTTTATTTTTTCCCCTCCTCTCTCTGTCCCTCTTTTCCCCATACTTAAACCAGAAATCAATGATTTTTCTATCCCATAGAAGAGACCAATGCAATATGTAACTCACCCATTTGACACATTGAAAACAGAAAAAATTGCTAAGTGAGGTACCTACGGTTCTGATTTCTATACAGTGCTTAAAGTAAGCGCATACTGACAGTGGTAGTATTTTTATTTAAATGATTTCAACAGATTTAAGTCAAATTAACAGTAAGTTTAGGTAGCAGTCAGTTTAAGTAGAGAGTTGATTGCCAGATGGCCACCAAGACACAGCTTGATGATCACACAAATACAATTCTCTTGTTAAGAGTTCTTAATGCTACCCAATTCATTTTATTGCATAGACTGTTGACCTTCACCATGCTCCCAGAGTTCGTATCACTTAAAATTGCAACAGAGGAAAAGGTTATTGATGTAACAGGAAATGCAACATTACCCAATCACCAAGTCCATCCACATGTAAGAGATCTGCAAAATGCTAGTTTGGAAGAAAGAGATGAGATCTGAATGCAGAATACAGACTAGACACCGAAGACCTGGAGAACTGAGAATATGTAACTCAAAACAGATTTACTGAAAGCAATAGAAGTTTTTGTACATGGACAAACCACATCTAAAACTACCTGTCAGCCTCACCTCTGAGCCAGGGAAGATCATGGAACAGATCCTCCTGGAAGCTACGCTAAGGCACATGGAAGACAGGGAGATTATATGAGACAACCAGCATGGCTTCACCAAGGGCAAGTCCTGCCTGACCAACCTAGTGGCCTTCTATGCCAGCGTAACTGCATCGGTGGACAAGGGAAGAGCCACTGATGTCATCTATCTGGACTTCAGGAAGGCCTTTGCCACAATCCCCCATAACATCCTTCCCTCTAAAATGGAAAGATATGGATTTGATGGGTGGACTCTTCGAAGGATGAGGAACTGGTTGCCAGATTGCACTCAGAGAGCGGTGGCCAATGGCTCAANGTGGGATCAAGTAACATCCTCAGCAGGTTTGTGGATGACACCAAGCTGCGTGGTGTGGTCGACACACCTGAGGGACAAGAGAATGGAGAGCAAACCAGAGAGACCTAGACAGGCTGCAGCAGTGGGCCCAGGAGAACCTCATGAGCTTCAACAGAGCCCACTGCAAGGTCTTGCACCTGGGTCACGGCAACCCCCACTATCAGCACAAGCTGGGGGACGCAAGGATTGAGCAGAGCCCTGCCGAAAGGGACTTGGGGGTACTGGTGGATGACAAGCTGGACATGAGCCAGCAGTGTGTCCTCACAGCCCAGAAGGCCAACTGCATCCTGGGCTGCATCCAAAGAAGCATGGCCAGCAGGGCAAGGGAGGTGATCCTGCCCCTCTGCTCTGCGCTGGTGAGACCCCACCTGGAGTGCTGCGTCCAGATGGGGAGTCCTCAGCACAGCAGGGACATGGAGCTGTTGGAGCATGTCCAGAGCAGGGCCACAAAAATGATCCAAGGGATGGAACACCTCCCCTGTGAGGACAGGCTGAGAGAGCTGGGGCTGTTCAGCCCCAGGAGAAGAGAAGGCTCCAGGGAGACCTGATAGCGGCCTTTCAGTACCTGAAGGAGGGGCTACAAGAAAGAAGGGGACAGACTCTTTAGCAGGGCCTGCTGTGATAGGACATGGGGAAAGGGTTTCAAACTGAGAGAGAGAGATTTAGACTAGACATAAGGAAAAGGTTTTCTACAATAAGGCTGGTGAAGCACTGGCACAGGTTGCCCAGGAAGGTGGTGGATGCCCCGTCCCTGGAGACCTTTAAGGTCAGGCTGGACAGGGCTGTGGGCAACCTGACCCACTGTAGGTGTCCCTGTTCACTGCAGGAGGGGTGGACCAGATGGCCTTTAAAGTCCCTTCCAACTCATATGATTCTATAATTCCATGATTCTTAAGCAAAAAAAAAACCATGGACACATTCTACAGACATCTGCTGAAAATCTGGGCAAACCAACAGCTCAGTTTTGCACTGAAGAAAGAAAACTAAGTTAGAATGTCAGAGACTTTGCAGAAGGGAAATTCTCTGGGAAAGCCCTTCCGTTTTCATAACCTGTATGAGTTTAAGATCATTTATTAAAGCCTTGAACAAAAAACTAAACTAACAAAACTTGAACAAAGCCTGCCAATGTTTTGAAGAAATCTTATTGCGTAATTATTAAGACAAAGATTAGAAAAATGGCACTGCATCAACATGTTGATAAGTGACAGTATGTCTCCATAACAATATTACAAGTGAGCATCTATGATGTTTACCTTTTTTTCTCTTTGAATATGGGCGATATCTAGCATGTCGTTTAACGAAATGCAGTGCTGAATGATGGCAACATGAAGGCTCTTAAGAGATCAGCATCCACATTTCTCCTACTTATGCAAACGATGAACAGATGTTTACACCTACTTGTGACTGCAGCTCAGCACTGTGATATTCTGTATTCTGGAGAAACAAACAATATCAGTGAAGAAATGCAACCAAGCAACAACATTGTGTACCTGCAAGCAAACACTAGTTAGAAGGAATCACATGCTGAGTATGAGGAAGATGGAGACAACTCTGTGACAACGTCAGAAGACGCAGTGAATTATTCTGACAGGTATTTAAAGCCCAAATAAAGCTGAATTGTGTAAGCTGCAATGCCATAATGGATTAGTGATTATTGGCAATAAAAGTAATAACAGCTTCATGGAAAAGGTGGTTTTTATTTGTTTATTTTTATAAAAGTAGATACCGGCTGCTAAAACAAGCCAATCTGACTTCTTCATGAGCCAACTATTTGGAAACAGGTACTGATCAGATCCAAACCAGGACATGCCAAACAAGCAGACTCAGAAGCAGTGTCAAGACTTGGCAACGAACTTTGTAGAGACTCTGCCTGTTGGCATATTCAGAATCTGGCTGAACATTTTGAAGCTCCAGCTGATTTGGTGTAAAGCGTTCACGGAGCTGTGTTTATTTAAATACTGGTCTGTTGAATTATATACAAAAATATAGTTAGTTCTGCCAACTTATAAATCAGCATTTCCCCAATTTAAGTGAAACATCTGTTCAACTAAAAGCTGCTGTGTTCAAGAAGAACACTGCAATTGCATGGAAATCCATTTTTAATAAGATTCAACTACCACACTTTCTCTTCCACAACAGCTTCATGTTTTGCTTTAAATAGGAATTTTTGAAGAACAATTACTGGGATGGAAAAGAAGTGATTTCCAGGCCTCTTGATATTAACACCCATATACATGCATGCATGCACATACCCACTAACGTCTGCATGTATCAGCAAAGACTGGTATTTAGCCATTTATAGCACAAGATCTTCCTATTTTTCATGAGAATACTTAAAAGATGTTATTTCAGATGCATTCTGTTAAGGGAGATGGCATCTGACCACAACGGAATGATTTTAGCACAGCTATGAGTTGTGTCCTGAGAAAAATGTTAGAATTTTATATAGAGACTAGGTAAAAAGGAACAAAAAAGGAAAAAAAAAAAACTTGGTAGTTTTCCATCATGCCACGCTAGCCAGAAAAACATTGTCAGAATGATTTGTGGCATCTTCTCGCTTGAGAATGACCTATAATAGCAAGAGTCCCAAAAATACTCCTCACTAAGGATGTTTTCCATACAGAGATCTGTGGAAAACGGTCACAAAATGCCTGGCCCAAGT
>VXAV01003034.1:102566-126151 GCA_013399715.1 Alectura lathami | reverse complement strand
AGTTTTATACCCATGTATGAGCACTTGTTGTCTCTTCTAAAACTTTGCAAACTCTTTGAAGTAGTTAGCACAAGTTACACAGCTACTTAAACCTGTAAATTATGATGGAAGACATTTCTATTAAAGTTTATGGCGTGTAGATAAAGGCTTCTGAGATTTTCAATTAACTCGAAGGATTAAAGCATTACAGCTATTGTTCCTGCCTTGTGTGAGGTGAAGAAATGGCGACCTGCTCATTAGGTACGGGTAGTATTTAAACTGGGAAAGTCATTCTGTTTCCTTAATACTTCTGAAATGAAATTACTAGTTGCTTGTGGATTTTTAATAGGCTCCTAAATAAAGGGAAGAATAATTATTAAACAGGACCTGCATGCAGGCTACTGCAAAAAGTAGAGATAAGCATCATCACATTGGAAAACAGATGTACCAAAGTGACGCTTACTCTGGTTGGTCATGCATGTGGTGTGCGCTACAGGTTAATCTGAGGCCAAAAGAATAGAAGGATACTGTTGGATCACAGGGCAAGAAGAGTCTTGGGGTTTTGTTCTGGTATTTCATTTTCTAACGTTATTCTTTAATTAGTTCAATACGTTGTGTGAGCAGGAGAAGCTTTTCCACGGAGTGACTCTGGGCAGGTCCCCCAGGTGGGAAGTATCATTTAGTTTATAGAAGCAAAACTTTGGTTCTTCAGAACGCTGACTATTCTGCTCTCATCTGCTGAAGCCATCGAGGAGGTGTTTGGCTTAAAGCACTATGCAGCCCTTGGAAAGTATAAATACTTTGCTGGGTTGTTGTCGTGTCAAACAGCAACTTACAGATGGGGAACTAGAGACTAGGGAAAGATGAGAGGAGAGGAGAGGGACAAGACCTTTTCTTTAAATGAAAGAAGAAGTCTGAAGTGCTGTGGCCAGAGAAGGTAGGGTGGTTTCAAAGAGCAGGAGGAGGTAGCAGAGGAGGAGGGTGAGATAGTGTATGTGAGCTTGTGTGTGTATCATGATAGTATATGAATTTCTTGCCTTGAGAGGCAATAAAATGGTATGCGCAGCATACCTCAGTTGGATTAAAGGGTTGTACAGAAACAATGAAACAGGAGGAAGTTGTAGATCTAAATAACGGTTTTGGAACTTTGGCAAAATACTCTAGAGGAAAAGAATATGAGAACCAGTTAAATAGGGAAGGAAAGAATTGTATAATAAACATACAGGGGAGACAGAGCAGGTTAAGAAGAAGGTAAAGCAGAAAATGTTTCATATGATGCAGGAGTTCTGGGAGAAGTAAGAGAAGACTTTTCCTCTCCTTTTTAAATGGTCTTGTCTGCATCCTATTCACACTTCACTGCACTGTCTGCTAACACCCTCTAGATGGTGTTGGGGGATACATGCATGTTGAGCTTCTCCTAACTGTGAGTTAGGATATAGATATGTGGGTTTTTTACAATGTTATTTTTGACAAAGTGTTGGCATAATTGTAGGTGGTGTTTGAGCCAGTGTAGATTTAAACAGATGAGGAAATCAAATACAATCATGAAAAAAATGGTCTGTTATTCTTTATTTAGAACATTATATACTAGATAGCATGATATTCCATAAGGAGTTATGGGCATATGACAATATTTCCATGGAACCCATCTCTGGTGTGGATTATGTAGGTCTTGATTTTGCTTTTCTTTGGGTCGCAAAGCCTGTGTCTCTCAAAGGCAGTGTTTCATTCCTCCGCAGTTCCCTTTTCTTAGCACAGCTAAAAGTCACTACATCTGTTCTCTGGCAGACAGCAATGTACAAGTAGTTGCACTTGCTCTGTTGTTTGAAGCAACAAAACAACCCGTCACCCCCCAGATACCTACTGGCAGAAGCAAAGTGCCACTGCAAGAACATTTCCATATGGAAATCAGAGTTACTGTTCTGTTCTGTCTTTGAAAACAAAAATCTTTAAATATTTTAAAACCTACTGAAAGGATACTCTTTGAGTACTCATCCTTTCCCTTGCAAATCCCAAAATATTTTGAAAATCACACAACATGCAGTTACTGTGTAGTGGGGACGTGCTGCTTTGTGTTCTGTACGGTATGCTAAATAAGTTGGTGTTGCGCGGGCTTAATGTTGACCGTGCAGCATTATTTCTAGAGGAAATGGTGTCAGCAAGAAGGCTGTACCCTGATTATTGCATCATTATTCCCACATTTTCACAGGACAGTGAACAGTTTATATGACAGTGCATAGGCTGCCTTTGAGGCTGTTGGTGAGTCTTGACTGGAAGGCAGCATCCCGTGCTTATGAAGCAGCATGATACCAGGGAAGGCATGTGACGCTGGCATCTCTAGGGCCACAGCATTGAACAACTGGATGCTTGAAAACCAGAATTTATGCCAGCTTCTTCCAGGTGTTTTGAGCTAGTTGCTGGCGTGAGGTGGGATAACGCATTGCAGTTGTGTTTGCTTTTACTCCCTTGACATTGAGGTTGTTGGGGACTAGAAGCATTGAATTCCTATTTCATTTGCTGTCTTCAGCTGAAGTTATCTCAAGAAGACCTTTAGATTACAGTTGCCTTTTCTTGATGCAACTTGCCTATTATTTTTGTAAAACCACTTCTAAGTTAGACACTGCAAATACAATAATATCATTCATTGAATTTAGCTTTACAATATGTTGATCAAATTTTCCCAGCTTCAAGTTGGGAGCAGGTTAAATTAGTACTGCATATAAATAAATACAGCAGTATGCTAAAAGTAGTGTAATAAATCTTGTGATTTTTTTTTTTCCCTCTCCCTTCCACTTCATTAGCTGGAAGCAGCCCAGGTTAATTGAGAGCTGGAACTCTATTCCAGACTACCACCTTTAGAGAATAATCAGTTTTCCGCAGAGCATCATGAGGAGATTGTAAGGGAAGGCACTCGTAAAGGTCTTCCTTTGATGCACATGAGAAATCATTTATGGGAGCTAGCAGCTCCCTAGTCATCAGTGTGAAACCTACCAACACTCATTCTGGTCATGGAAGGGGAAGCAAACCAGGCACCAGTCAAGCTGAATTGATTGAAGTCATAATTAAAAATAGATTCTTTAAAGGAGCAGGCAGTCTTGTGTACCTTTTATGTGATTTTCTTGAAAATACAGTTCTCAATAATTGGCAAAAACTGGAAGAAGTTGTTTGGTAAACAGCTGTAGTCTGTTATGCTAAAGTCAGCATTAATTTTGTTCAACATAAGGCTATATTATGCACTTTTAAGCAATGATAGACCTAACTCAAATTTGATTGGTTTCTTAATATTTACACAATCTTATTTTATAAAGTAATGACTGACACATTTGCTATGTATCAGCTAATGGTTAATTTTGAATTGGGGCGTGTTCAGTTGCATTTGGGTGGAAAATTTGAATTTGTTTAAAAGTACAGAAACCTAATATTATACACTCCTTCCTACAGAGCGTGATACACATTTTAAACTAATGGAGCAGACTAAACAAAAGCGGTGTCTTCAGTAGCAGATAGTTTCTGGGTATCATGACCTTCAAGTTTATGTAATTAATGTATATCATCTTGGGAAGGAAAGGCGCATGTGTTTTTGGTCTGTCAAAAACCTGTATGAGTTTCTTCTGAAGTTGTGAATAGAATATGGTGGCATATGATTTTCGAAGTGATAAAAAAGGTGTTTATATTATCTGCTTTTCTTATTTTTTCTTGAGGACTTATTGAGATCTACATTTTATTACGATAAATATTCCCAGATTTTAGCAGATGCTTGTTCTACTGTGCTTGTAGTTAGCGTCCCCAAGCGTTGTTCTTTATAAAGCTTTGCTTTGTTGATGGATTTAAGAACTTAATGCACAAAATAGTCATTTTTCCAAAATAGAGGGAAAAGCATGAAGACACTTTCTACAAAATATCTTCTTGTTGTTTTCACTCATTTCTCTTTGGTTGCGTGCTGCTCGAGATGAGGGCTCTGTATGTGCATGCACAGAGATTAGAACGGCAAGCTTCAATCCCGACTTCTTCCATTCCAGTTAATTATTTGCTCTAAATGTGAAGTAAAGAAGATAGATTTCTTGACATGCCTCAGACGAATATTTATTTAAATTCTATCTTGACCAAGTACACTGCAAAGCTTTCTTGCCTAGGACAGTTGAAGATCAGGAAAATAATTACCCTTTCCCTGTATTCACGAGCTACTGATGCAGGTATTTAGTGCAGGGCTGAGAGCTCTTGTCCCTTCCCGAACCAACAGGTATCTCCTCTCAGTTCTGAGGGTCTCATCCCCCTTTATGTTTTGTACATGTGCCAAGAGAAAGGCTGTGGGATCATCTCTTCCCTTTGCATGAGAAGAAAACTAAGACGACATGGGATTTTACACTGCCTTACGTTCAGACCAGTGCCGTAGATCTCCTTCCTGGGGTGCACTGCATGCAGTCAAACCCAAGGTGATCTCACCATCAGGAGCAATCAGTAATGACTGAAGCAAAGGGTTGTTGCCACTGTTGGTACATGACTGACTTCAGTGCTGGTTTACTGGTGTATTCTGATGATGAGTTGTGCCTAGCATACATATACAGGCAAATAAAGAATAATGGAAAAAATATAAACATATGACTCTATACATCTATTTCAGAATGTGCAGTGTCTGGAGGGTTAATATATGTAAAACTTAATGTAAGTGCTGGCAGCTCATGTACTAAAGTGACTTCTAAGAGAGAGCTGCAAATTTACTTAACTTGCCAAGTGACAAAATCTGATTCCTGTGTTTTGGTGAAATTAATGAGCAAGTAAAATTAAGGGACTGGAAGGGGCAAAATTCTTGGTATTTGGCTTGTGTTGTGGGAGCTCTTTAGTCTTTCAATCAGTTTTAATAGCAGTATGTAATACCATTTGCTAAAACAGTGTATATGTTGCATGCTTATGTTTAGGGAGTCTGGACTGTTAAGGATGCCTTTAGGTACAAAGTTTCCTGGCCTTTTTTTGCAGTGGTGATGGCCTCAGCATCTTCCAGCTCTGTGCGGAGCTGTTATGTGCAGGCAGGAATTCTGTGTTACCTTGCTGCTAGTCTTCTGCTTTCAAGTCACTTGCCATGGCTTAAAGATACATTTCTCAAATGTGCTCTCAACAGTGCAACTTCAGTGTTCCAAAAATGTGTATTTTTGCATCATCGTTATTTAGTACTTTTACCCAGAATTTAATGAAGCAGCTGGACAGTTGTTAATTGCTGGAGATGGGGAGAGCAATTACAGCAATTCCTAAGCTTTCCGCCTTTGTCTGAAGACACCTTCTCTACCCAGACTTCTTAAGTCTGTAATTTCTGATTTGGAGATTTTTGTCAAAGTTTATTTTTTTTTTTGTCATCTTCCTTTTGAGATCATTTCTGAATGACTCTGCATGCGCGTATGTATAGGAACATGCGTGCTGGCATTCATGAGGAGTGCTCTGGGAAGAATGAGAACTTATTTTCAGAATGAGGACTTGCTTTGGGGAATGATTCTTAGAAATTTTTCTGAAAGTGACTTCCTGCATTACGTAGGACCTGTGTTTTGTTTTGTTTTCTCTATGATCAGAAGGCACTGCTGAGTACTTTCACTGAGCCATTAGAGGACATACTTTAAGACGTCATGTCTTGTACACATGCATTCAGTACTGATGATACTGCTATGGCCTGCACTGACATGCAGGAAGAGCTGAGCAAATCAAACGAACAGGTGCCATTCAGATGGTCAGAGACTGTTCTAAACTAAAAGACTGTTCTAGAAGTACTTGAAAAGGGAAAAGAACATTTTTATTAAACAAGTAGTTATTCAGCTGTTACCTTAAATTGTTGGATCCTGCAAAATATCGCTTACTCTTTCTCTACATATATTTTCATGATCCAAACAGTAGGAAACATTCACCTGCCAAACGATTTTAGTAATGTTTTCATATTCTTCTAATAGGGACATGTTTACCAGTATGATTCCCCAAGGGAAGGGCTGGCTGGATGAGTGAGGAATTGGGATACATGCTGTCATGCTAGTAAGATTACACATTCTACCAAACCCTAGTGTTAATGTCAAGACCAAATTTTCAGTTAGGTCCTCATTCATCCCCTCATTTTCACCAAGCTCTGCACTACTCATCAGCACAAGAAAACACAGAACCCATGGTCTTACGAATCCTGAGTTAACTTTAAACACAATGGTCCTTCTTGCTTGATGGTCCCTCCTGATATCGCAGTCAGCTTGACTCTGCTGCAGTGAATCCATGGGCTGACTCCCTAGAGCTTGATATCAGAGCTGGCACCCCAAAGTGAATGCATAAACTCTATGGCATGAAGGTGAAGAAGGTGTGAATGTCTACTGCCATGGTTATTTGAGAGGAGGCTGGCATTTTCAGGGCAATGCAAGTAGCAGTATGTATATCACAAACCTAGCTCCTACCACAACTCAGTGATGTTGAGTGCAGTTACCCTGAAACCACAAGCACTTTCTCGATTGTATTTCAGGGCTCTACTCTGCCCTGGTGAGGCCACATCTGGAGCACTGTGTCCAGTGCTGGGCTCCCCAGTTCAAGACAGACAGGGAACTGCTGGAGAGAGTCCAGCAGAGGGCTGCAAAGATGGTCAGGGACCAGAGCACATGCCCTGTGAGGAAAGGCTGAGGGGCCTGGGGCTGTTCAGCCTGGAGAAGGGAAGACTGAGAGGGGATCCTACCAGTGCTTATAAATATTTAAAGGACAGCTGTCAGGAGGATGCGGCCAGGCTCTTTGGGGTGGTGCCCAGTGACAGGACAAGGGGCAATAGGCAAAAACTGGAACATGGGAACTCCTATCTGGCCATGGGAAAAAAATTTATTGTGAGGATGACAGAGCACTGGAGCACACTGCCCAGAGAGGCTGTGGAGTCTCCTCTGGAGATGTTCAAAACCAACCTGGATGTTTTCCTCTGTAACCTACTGTAGGGAACCTGCTTTAGCAGGGGTGTTGGACTGGATGATCTCCAGAGGTCCCTTCAAACCCCAACAATTCAGTGATTCTGTGAATACTACTTCTGCTTCATCATCTGTCAGTAGATCTTTCTAGGGCCAAATCTTTTCAGTCTCAATAGCACTGCTGAAGTCAATATGGCTGTTCTGCATGTTTCCTTTACACAAATAATGGAAGAAATGAGAGAGGAGGATGTCTGATTACTTTCCCTTCTGTTCATCCATTTTCTTATTGTACTGAAATTTACATTGCAAGAATTGGCAGTAGAAGGATTTTCATCAAACTCTGAACTATTGAATGTAGGCTATTTTTACAGGAATATACTGGGTAGAACTCCCAAATGAAGTCTGTACATCACACAAGGCAAAAAAATTACGCAAATTCTTCTTTCAAGAAACTGTCCCTTTGCATCATTAGGTTAATTCCACAGAGTTAAATTTTATCTGTGAGTATCCATTGCTTACATTACAAGGAAAATACGAGGAATCCTCAGGGTTTTATGAAGTCTACTTCGAATGGGGAAATGGTTTAGAAGACTGTCACATTCTGTGTTTCTTTTTATTCATATATACAAATATGCTAAAAGTATTTTTCCTTTTACATTGCTGTAGTCATGGATTAGTATTCAGAGGGAAAAACAACCTTTCCCATTTTCTGCAAACCCAAATTTAGATACTTCAGACATGGAGAATGATTTTGCAAGTTGTTATCTTCATAATGTGCAGAGAAATATGAGGGTTTCAGCTTTACTAAAAACTGTGAGAAAATCTATTTTACATTAAAATTAGTGAAAATTAGTGAATCGTATGTTCCCCCCCTCGCCCCTTTTGCTATTGCTTTTGAATCTCTTGCTTTGCAGCCAAAGCAAGCCACACAGTTTGTCACACAATGTGACATTTGAACATGTGAATGACTGTTAAATTTCACTGAGCGATGCACATGCTTACAGCTCCATGTAAGATTCAAAGAAGCGTGGCGGTTCAGTCAGCACTTGGGTAGCTTCAAGGTTGTGCTTATGCTGAAATTCCAGCGGAATCACGCATGAGAGTCTAGTCAGAAGTCCCATAATTAAAAGGCAGTTGGAAGACTGTGAGATGACAACTTTGGAGCACAACTTAAGTTCTTTGAGGTTTCAGTATGTTTGCAAATTGTACTGCTGAAGCTTTGTTTTTGTCAAGTACAAAATTAACTTTCCTTTGCGTTGGTACCCTCGGCAAGCCCAGAGAAGGGCCTTGTGCAGTAAAACGCTCAGCAGAGTTGAGTTAGTTTATGGTTTCAGTGGAGAGAGTGAAAAATCAAGCAGGGTCTCTGTTAATGCCAAGAAAGGCTTGTCAGGGGAGGAAAGGAATGGTTGATTACCAAATGGAAATTCAAGGAGAGGTGCGACTCTATATGACCTGTGAACAAATACCCCAGCGTTACGTATGTGGAGCAATGCAGTCTAACATTTCTAATGCAAATATCCCCACGTGTCTGTGTGCTTTTTCTAGATTGCAGTATCAATCAAAATAAGATGCTTGAGATTTAGGTCAGCAGAATAGTGATGTGTTTCTCATAAGGTATAAAAGTTTTAACATAGCTTCCTTACGGTGGTGTGTGTTAGCGTGACTGGTGTTGCTTGCCATCACAAGTGATAATCTTAAGATCATGTCAGTAAGGTTTTCATGATATACACTCACTGTTCTGTTTGATATACAGTGCATCAAAAATGTTTTGCAGAAAAGGAGTTAATTCACTAACTGTTTAGCGGGCTTTACATTTTTATTGTAGATGATTTTCATTTCCCTCATCTGTAAATCTAGACTCTTTGGTTGCTGTATATATTCCAGAAAGGAAGATATTTTAGTGCATGTTCAAAGTCTGTATGAATTACATGTGGTAAAATTCAGTGCCTAAACAAAGTGCTCCTAAGATTTAGTGTCTTAAAACTATAGGAAATGAAAAACATATGCTCTGTAGCAAATGAAAAGTGATATTCTACTTTTTCCCATATTAAAACTATGTTATTTTTGGTAGAGCCATGAGATAGGTTTTTAAAAACCTAAGTTCATAATTTATAGGGTAACGATGCTTTTCCTTCTCCAAAAGTCAGAATAGTTCTCAAAAACAAAAGCCTTAATTTCTGTGTAAAAATATGAAAATTTGGAATGGCTGTCAGGTCAGGCTGTTCACATAACATGATTTATTTGTTTATATGAGGGATGAAGAGCGTCTGAAGTAATTTAAACATTTAAGAGGATTTGGAAATATGCTAGGCTTAATTGGTTTAATTAGATAGTCATAGCCTACATGCTCTGTAAAGATGTTCCAGAAAGATGGAAGAATAGGACTTTCAGAAACTCATGTGTTATAAAGCATGTATGTGGCCTCACCTGATGGAAAATTCACATATTCACTTTAGATCTGTATTTGGGTGGGAAATGAGTTTTTAAACATCACAAGCAGTGTTGGTTCTTATATTTTCTCTGCCTCTAAGCTTTAAAGTAGGTTTCTTGGATTGTATGTATTGTGTAATTTAAGCCAGTTGAGCATTAATAATCTTTAAAGAATAAAAAAAAATGTAATAATTTAAAAAAAAGAATATAGAAGTTACTCAGAGGGTTGAATATGGTCTGAAATACATTCTTTCAAGCTAAATCATGCCTAATTCCTGCTTAGAGTCTCCTTTTGATGAAGTAGAAGTTGCATACCTGTAAGTAACCACTTTACTCAGTAGAGGCAGACGCAGAAGTGTGGCCTGATGAGGCTGCACCTTAGGACTACAACTGCCGTTAGGTCAGTAAGGGTGGGAAGAAATGCAGATGGGATTTTCCCTTATTACATTAGGTGGACAGCCTTGTCTGACTGTCAGGTATCTGGAGACTGTAACTAAGGTTACTAACCTCCACCTGTTATGTGATGACATGGGTCTACATGAAAAGGCCTTGTTCAGGGAAACAATATGATACTTTATTTTTTATGTTGCCTTGATCCTTCCCAGTCTTATTCCTGAGTAGTTGAATGAGTAGTTTTACTCATAATGTAGTACATTCTGTGATTATATAGAAGTGCACCCTGAAAATCCCTCTTCCCTGGAGCACTGTATGGTGCATAATGCATTAAGAAGAATTCCAATTTCAGAATTACACTTCAGGTTTTTCAGTTGTCTTGTTTAGAGCTGATCTTCAGGTGACTTTGTATATCGTGGAAACACACAAAAACATTAAATGCACAGACACACATGCTGTGTGTCTGACTTCCTCCATGACTTTTCCATGGTTATGAGCATTTTGCGACAAGAGGCAGCTGTTCAAATTTGTTTCTTGCACTTCTGTTTGAACCTGCTTAGGATGTGGGAGTAACAAAACACAGACTGAAAACCTGTTGCTTTATAAAGGAGAACTATTGTATTTTCGGTTCCTTCAAGCAGTAATGGCAGAAACACCTTACAGATTGACGTTGTACTCAGTGTTTAATCGTGCTGAGTCAAGAGTCGAGCCAGGATGGAATATCCATAAAGAACAGAGCAGTGCTGGCGTGTGAGAAAGAGACAGCAGCGAGAAGGTCATTTATGTTTCAGTGATATCCATTGAAACGTTGAATCTTGAATGTTGAATTTCATTGAAGTTCCTTATCCTCAAAAAAGAGAGATTAAAGAGAAAGCAGTAGAAGTTACTCAAGAACCTAAATGAAGGAAATGATGACCTCTTAAAAAAAAAAAAAAGGTATTTGCAATGTGTCCAACTGCAGTTTGGAAAGTGGAGTAAAAATAGTATTTTTGTCAGCCTGATGTGATTTATACCGACATTTCTGGTGACTTTCCATTAATTTCAGTGGGAATTTGTATCTAGACCACCTAAAAGTCTTAAGACAATTGGGATGAAATGATGAATGGAGGAGCCTAATCCAAATGGGTCTTTCTGCCTGTTCTGTGCCATGGAATAAGATGTAGGGACTGATGGGAATGCAGCCATAATGCATTTTAAGTCAAATAATATTGTTGATGCAGCATAGATTTAGCAAGCAGTGTCTGAGTGACCCCTGCAGTTTGTCTAGTTTTATTTCCTTTTGTACAAAATATTTCTGGGATACAGTGTTGTGATAGGAAAAGAATGTAATGTTGTGTTCTGTTTGCTGGTAGTACACAGCTGTGACAGTCAAACTTTTTCTGTTAAGATTGTTTGTAGTTTTGCCAGTTAATGTGAGAGTAGCAATGTCAGTGAGTGGAATAAAATATGGGAAATAATGCTATGTTTTATATAACACCTGCTGTTATCTGGAATGTTGGAGCACTTACCGAATAAATGCTGAGATGGATAAAGTGTGACAGTGACTAAGCAAAAACATCACCTGCTAAGATTTCAGCAATATAGCTGGCATGCAGCCATTAACAGCATTAAAACTGCTACTGAAAGACAGACTTGGCTAGACCTCTAAGGCATAGGCCTCTAGTATGTCTTCCGTTAAAAAGAAAAAGAAAAAATTAATAGCGATCATAGAAATTACAAAATAACTAACTAAAACAATACTGGAGAGACCTCAAGATGCTGTCTGGTCATTCCTTTGGCCCTAAAAGGAGGCTGAATCTTATACCTATTTTTTAGCACAGCTGTCTAGAAATCTTCATGAAACAGTGAAACAGCGATGGGTTCTGCTCAAGCCCTCTCTAGCCATAGTTCACTCAACTTGTAGAAAGACTTCTCCTAATAGCTTACACATTTTTTCTGGCCTTGGTTTAAGTACGCTGATGTTTGTCCTAGCCATCGTGCAGTGAGAATGAATTATTCCAAGTATTGTGCAGCTTTCCTTCTGATTTGATGAGGATGAAAATGCCACTCATTTTTTTTCCTCTTTAGTCTAAATAGACCCAGTACATTCAGTCTATCCACATAGTTTGTCATTTTTGAGACTTGATAATTTGTGCTGCTATCTTCAGAATCTTTCCAGTTGCTTCACATATTTTTTTTATCAATGTTAAACCAAAAATTTGACTCTGTATTCCTTACCATTACTAGATGGACAGACAGGAATGCTTCCTATTTTATGGAGTGTATATTTCTGTTTTATATTCTTGTATGATGATGATTTTTTTCTTAAATCACATTTTGAACTTGTTTTCAGCTTGTGGTCTACTATAACCCCTGATCATCTCCTGAAGCACCTGTCATCTAGCCACTTATTTGCTGTGCAGTTGATTATCTGCCAAAGGACAGAAACTTTGCGCTTGCCCCCACTGAATTGTTCTGTTATTTTTCTGACCACTTCTCTGGTTTGGCAGAACAATTTCGAATTCCAGCCTGTTACCTAGCATAGCTGCAGTGTCAGCTTTTGATGATCTGCAGATTTAAGCATATTTTTTGTTCAGCTGTGTAGGTTGCTAGTGAAAATACTGCCTTGAAACCCCTTTTCACTTTTGATAGTGAGATAGTAACAATTTTGGGGAGTCCTTAAATCAACACATTTTGCCTCCATTCTTTAGTAATTTGGTATAGAACATATGTACCTGCTTATAAGAGAGGGTATGAGAAGGGGCCATTTCTTTGGTGCTGCAAGCATAGATGGGGAATCAGGAGTCTCCTGGCTCCACTGGCCTGTGCTGTCGTCTCCCCACTGTATTCTCAGTGGGACAGAATTGTTCTTCGGCTTCGTTCAAGAAAATTTAAACATTCCTATTTAGTCTATTGATCTATATTTAGCAAAACTTCCCTGTGTGTTGTCCAGGAATGAACAAAACTGTGAAAGCCATCAGCAACTGCTTCAGTCAGTCTAATTATTCTGCTCTGCCTCCCAGCAGGCAGCAGAAGGAAAAATAGGAAGAGGAGAGTTTTCAGCCCAGGTGCCCATGTGTTTATTAAAAGGGCAGAAAACTAGCTGCCACATAAGTCTTGGATAGTGGCTTTGACTTTAAGAATTCAAAAAAATTTCATTCCGTGACTTTTCATCTTTGCCTTAGTTACCTGATGGATTCTATGGAAATATTTCCCACCAAAGTTCAATTGTTCTACCACGTCTAAATAAATATCAATGGGAGCGATTGGGCATGCAGCTTTTCATAGTGAGGTGACAGAAAAAAATCATTGTTATTAAAGAACAAAAACCAAGCAAACAAACAAAAAAAACAACAACCCAATGCCAAATAATTAAAGTCAAATGATAAAGGATTTGGTTGTTTAGGGAGTGATTTCCAGCTCTTAAAATATTCAATAAAATAATGCTTTAGCCTCAAGTGGGTAATTTTTTTATTTTTATTTTTTAAAGCATGGTACAGTGTCCACAGTCTGGCTTAGTTGAGAATGGATCCCAAAGTACAGCCTTGCAAACATTTGGATTCCTAGGTGATATGAGGTGAGAGCAGAGCAGAGTCCTGCAAATGCACATCACCCAGCTGAGCGCGCATCTTGGTACCTCTTGTAAGTCAGCTGACAAACAAGGTGTCATGCTTGCTGGGATTCGCTGGTGTGTAACCTGTGATGTTGCTCACTTGGAACAGGTGTGTGAGCAGTGCCTTGGTTTCACTGTTGGGACTACTGTTGTCATTTAAACTGCCGTACAGAGTAAGGCTGTACTCTGTGATCCACATTGTAGAATGGTTTCTGAAAAATATTTTAATAGAAATGATTTTCAAGTACTATGATTTTTTTATATTCTGCTGAAACATTTTTACAGATTAATTAAACATTCCATGAAATACTGGAAACCGCAAACCATTAGCATTGCACTAAACCACAAAAACCCTTTCATTAAAAATAGCTGTAAATGGTCTTCTAAGAACAGATTGGTAACTTGTCTACTTCCACTGTATCAAGGAATGTAGAAAGAGAAAAAGCAGCGGCTTTGCAGGATGGAAAGAAAACTGGAGAATTTTTTTTTTTTTTTACCCTAGAGTGTCTTATTATTCCAATGTGCCTCTCTGCTCCATTTCATATCTGGTAATGAGAGAACATGCATATACCCCACATCTGCTTAGCTAAGTTGTCTAGAGGACAGGTCTGTCAGGTTGTAATTTCACAGAGTTACTCTGGATCAGGGTACAAATCAAGCAATTTGCACTGCCAAGTCAGTGAAGTGGTACAGGAGTGACTGTGCAGCTGTGAGCATCTCACTTTGTCTTACATTTTACTCAGTACTGTTGCCTAATGAGTCAGGTGTCTGATGGCCCTGCGTTTTGCTTTCACAGTCAGTCTGTCTTTCCGTGGAGACCCATCAAGTCTCTGGGCACAGCAACAGGACCCGAGGGAACGGCATGGAGCTGCGTCAGGGGAGGGTCAGGCTGGGGGTTAGGAAAAGGTTCTGCACCAGAGGGTGGTGGGCATGGAACAGGCTCCCCAGGGCAGTGGGCACGGCCCCAAGCTGCCGGAGTTCAAGGAGCGTTTGGACACCGCTATCAGACACAGGGCTTGGGTTTGGGTGGTGCTTTGTGGGGTCGGGAGTTGGACTCGATGATCCCTGTGGGTCCCTTCCAACTCGGGATGTTCTATGATTGTGTGATTCTGTGACGTTTTCCAGTAACAAACAAGAAAATAGCTGGGATGAGAGTGAGGGGAGGAACTAGTAAATAACTGGAAGTGGTTAGTTGTAATTTACAAATATGAAATTAGCACATGGACATTTCTTTTATTCCTACAGAAGTTGGATGTTTACAATCATGCATATAAATCCTTGAAGTTTTACTTGCATTTTTAAAATAAATTGTCAATTCACATTTGGACATCTGATAGATTTGTAGATAAATCAGGTTTGTCAGACATGATGAATAGGGTTTTGTCTACTTGGGCTCAAAAGTGAAGTCCAATATTCTTATTGTAATGTTGTCTAGGAAATGAGATGATGTGCCAAAGTAGGCCAGATGTTGTTGTACTGAACAGCAAGCTGTACAAAGTTTTTGTAATTCTCTTGGTTTCCTGAGCATATGTAATCATAGAATGGTGGTGTGAAAATCAAGTTAATCCTTTTTTAAAGGGCCTAGTAAAGTAATGATAAATAGAGAGTGTAGAAATGGTAGAATTGAATTAAGTCATTATATTGGTTATGTGATAGCCTGTACCTGGGAAATTGTGACATTGTATTAGCAAGTGTAGAGAATAAAGCAATTCTAAACGATCATTTTTATGTAATAGCTCTGGACAGTAGACTCTGGAGCTTCAGGAATTTAATATGAAATTTTCATACTCAAAAAAATGTTGGTACACGTTATAAGTCTGTGGCTGTCTCGGTTTGATGGTGTGGAGAAGCTGGTTGTATTTTCTTCTGCTGAGTGTGTCCTGTTTGCCCATGCTCACATTTCAGAGCAGTTCATTACAGAAATAGTCCATTGCTTTTTACATATTTAAGAGAGGGACCTCCTCAGCAGCTGCCCTGTGCTGACCTGTGGCTTTGTGGCTGCTTACGGGGTGAGCCTGAAGATGTGTCCCTACGTGGCACCGCGCGCTGTGTCACTGAGCAGCCAGAAGCAGTCCCCCCGTCACAGCCAGCAGTCAGATGGTGGGGGGGTGTTCACGAGTTACCCTGACAGAGCACCAGCCCACCACGTGGTGCGTTTTTCCTGGTTGGACTGGCAGGCTGGTGTGATTCGCACTACATACCCTGAGTTACGAGCAACAGTGGGATCAGGTAGAATGTGGAACTTCCCCAGAAGGAGCCCCTCATGTCTCCTCAGGGTAAACACTGGTTTTGGTTCTGGTAAAGGTGGAGATCGGAGGTGAAATCCTAGCGAAAAGAAGATGGTTTGTGAATGTCCTCCTGGTTTGCAGTGTTCCAGTCTGCGCCACCTCACCAAATGTGTTACTTTTTTTCCCCTTCCCATCTCCCCTCTGTTTCTCTGGTTCATATAAGTGCATAATTATAATTACAGTAGCATTAAGGCCAGTGAAGTTTTTGAGGCACAATACAGACAGAGCAATGACTGTATTTCTTGCTCAAGGAGTCTAGATTTGAGCCTTAAAAATTTGCATATTCAGGGAGACCGTTTCAACAACAATAGCTCAGTTATTTCTCAGCTGTTCAGCATGATTTCCAACAGGCAAATTCGGCAAGCTGCTTTAGAGTAATTTTGATTTTTTTCACAGTAGCCACTGTGCCTGTGAAATTGCTTGATTGAGTGCGAACAAAAAAAATCTGAACATAGAGGAAAATAACAATATAATTAAAACTGATTGGAGAGAAAAAATAAGTGAAAAATAGCATGTTGAAGTATAGCACTTCAGAATCACGGGCTGCTGCACTAATAGGTATAAATAATACGATACTTCTCCCATGGGAATCGTGTAAGGCCTAGTTGGCTAAAGGCTGAAAAACACTCTGCGATCCTCTGCAGAGATGCACTGTGTGAGAGTAGAACGTTTCTTAATGAAAGCCTAAATGCCGTTGTGCAACGCTGCTCTGTGAGTGTGTCAGGACATCCAACTGGTGCCAGTGCTGATTAGATCTATGGGTCGCGTATTATTGGAACTGTTTAAAACCTAGAACAAGCTAAGCTGAATATGGCTATGTTTTGGTAAGTCAGACACACAGTAATCATTTGCCAATAGGACCACCCTCTTCTTTAGTAAAAGGTTTAGGTTACCTTTCTTTTTAACATATATGGTATTTCTCTGCATGCTTTTCAAATTGGCAAAGTTTCTTTTTGAAATTAAACCTTCAAATTTAGTACATAAAAAGAACTCCATGAAATTTTAGTGTGTGTGCCCCTAAAGGTATACTTAAATAAAATTATATCAATATTTGTGAATAAATATAAAATGTTGGGAACAAGTGGTAGGTACCTTGAGTCTGATGGAATCATTTCTTAATCGTTTTGTTTTGCAAGTTCCGCTCACAGGGTAACAGCACTTGAAAACTGCTGGAGATTATTTAGTTATTTAGTTCTTAGGTGTTTTTGGGGTATATATTTTAACATATGATTTGACATAGCAGGTACAATTTTTCCTTTGTGTATGTTCATTATGATTTGTGAGAAAACCTCAAAATGTATTTTTTGTTGTTGTTGTTATCTGTCCCCACTCATGGTACATTTTTGTTTTGCATTTGTTCATATGAATTTTCAATATTTATGCAGCTTCTGTCATGACAGTGTCTTTTAGCTCACATACTACTTGATAAACTATTTTATTAGCAAAGAATATCACTAAAAAAAATTCTTGGAAGAATCAAGACTTGAAAAACTTGCATTCTAGATCTTAGAGTAGGTGATGGTCCTTTGCAGAAGTCAGAATTTGTTATCACTAGTTCTGAGTCTGATGAACTCACACATCTGTTATTGTTTTCTTTCAAAGCTCGTGGCAAGCAAGTGAAAGTGATTTTTTACCTTTTAACTACTTAGATAGTGGTGCCCTAGCTTGATATCTCGTTACTTGCCTCTCCGTGTGGTTGCCAAGCTTTCCTGCATAATTTTCTTGACGAATGGCTTACTCATTAATATTTCAGCCCCGTTCCTACCAACCTCAGAGAAGTGGTATGCCCCAGGCATGGAAATGCAGCTCCTTCCTTAGGAGCCTTCTAATCTTCTCCTTAAATGCTTTGTCAGAGCCCGTGACAGATAAATGAAGACGGCACAGCTCAGACTAGAGGTGACTTCTTTGTACACGTGTGATCATACATTTACTAACTGGGAAGTATCGTGCTCCAGTGGAATCTCTGCTGCAAACATTTACGTTTTCTCTTCTTTATCCATACTGAAGTCCGTGAGACTTATTGATTTTGAAATAAAATCCACAGAGAAATTTGTCTCAGTCTTTCTTTTTTGGTTGGCTGTTGAAATATACATAGTTCTGGTTAAACGCTCTGTCCGTTCACAGGGTTTCATTATTTCCCTAATAGAGACGGACAAAGGAGCAGTGCTGCTGCTGAGCTGGAGTTTGAGCTGGGATCAAGTTCACGTCACAGCTAGTGCTGAGATGTGTATTTCTGCTGGTACTTTGACAGCAAATATGTGAAACTGATCTATTTAGATCTTGGTGAGACAGAATGTTGATATGACAGATGTGTAACTCCCCCTCACCCTCCTCAACCACTGTAGGGGTGAAACATGGTGGGAAAAGCAAGTTTGATTTACAAGTTGATTACATATGTATTGAAACCAAGAAATAACTCCCTGTTCTAAAATATTCATTATATTTATTATTTAATATTAATATTTAAATTATTCAATCTTTTAAGCTGTAGCATGATGTCTAGGATATTACCTTGCTGGGCATCTAGAGACCTATGGTGAGTCATGGATTTCGCCAGTTCTCCTCGATAACCAGAGATGGAGGGAACCAGATTAATACCCGGAGATAAAGCTGAAACCCTCCTCTAATTTGTGGAACAGCTGAGTGATTCATGCTAGCCTGCTTCTCTGGCTCAACTCATCTAAGTCATTGGGTTTTCATAGTATTAGTTAGGTTGGGTTTGTTTCTTAGGTTTCCCTTTTTCACTGTGACATATGAAGTATCTGAAACGTGTATTTGGGCACGTAGCTTTTTTTTGCAGGTGAAAGTGTAGCGTAGCCCATCAGATAGCCTGGGTGTTGAATCTGGTGGGTAAAACCTTGCCATCCTTCTTTCTGCCTTTTCCCTGAAGGAGGCTGGCAACCATTATTTGATCAGTGAATGATGCCCCTCGAGCTGAGGGATGTCTTTTCTGTTTACCATAGGCATCTGCAGACAGCTGGGGCACTGCTGCTATCGCCAGTGCGGTGCAGCTTCTCCAGAGGAAAAACTGCTTTCCAGTTGGCGCATCAGGAGGGTCCAGCAATTCTGGTGGCTGTGGTTGAGCAATCCTGCCTTAAATTGTGGAGATAAAGCATATGTCTATAGCTTTATGCCCTTCTGCATTATACAGCAGTGTGTGTCTTGATCCCATAGGTGTCACTGATTTATGGCAACACACATGTAAGTGACTTCCAGTAAGGGCAAGGCGAGGCTGAGGATTAGGAAGCATGCCCCATGCTGTGAAGCTGCTGTTTTGTAGTCCAGTGTTTTGGATTACTGCGATGGAATAGTTAATGCTTAGAATGAATTACTTGCTCTTCCTCTGCTGTGCTTTGCACTGTTACCAAGTCTGTGCATGCCCCATTCCTGATATTTAATAACTGACTTAAAAAATTATACTCTCTCCTCCTGTTAAGGCAGGATGAAGTGTCTATGATTTTATGTTCCAATGATGTAGTTAATCATTGAGAACAAAGAAAATATACCACTGCACATAAATACTGCAAATATCTCATTTCTAAACAAATTTTCACTCAGATAAAACTCTGTAGGAGTAAAATTCTTCAGGACATGTACATCTATAGAAAAATAAAGACAGTCAAGCTGCAGATGCTGAAGGAAAAAAGCAGAAGAGATGGTGGTAGTCTTGACTGCAGAGAGGATTTTATGGTTATTTAGTTGTCTCTGTCCGTTCAGTCTGACAGTTACTGACAATATGTCTTCTAAGGGAAGAGAGCTAGCTGACAATGTTTTCAAGGCATTGGAAAGAGAACATTCCTTCAGACAAAGGTAGTGTTTTCTCAGATTGCTTCCTTCAAAAATCAGATCTGTTTAAAAGCAGGAGACAAATTTGAGAGTATTTGAGAATGATTTCTGTATTGCTTTTTTGCAGTCTAATTTGTAATGCATTGAAAATACGCTTGTGTAATGAGGATTTTCCCTTAAAGTATGGAAAGCGTGTTAACCTTTTTCTCTCATTGTGCTGGAAAGGGAAGAGCACAGGTAGGTCAGCAGGAGCTCAGGTCAAGGCTGCTTAACTTTCAGTAGGGTTTTGTGCTCCTCAGTCATGGCGTGCGATAGAAGTGCTGAACTGGCATTTCTTCAGTAAAGAACAAACTCTATTTTAGTTTGTGAAAAAGAAAAACAAGAAATAATGAAGGTATAAGTGAAAAAAAATTGCATACTTTTTCTGAGCAGGGATGATTTTCCTTTGCTTTGATCTGCTTTCACATATATATATACATCAAACCATTCTTTTGCGCTGATAGTTATTTTTCCTCTGGCCTTGTATCTCTTTCTGTTCAACCAAAAATAATATGGTTGGACTGCTCACCTTAAACCTCGAAATCTCACATGTTAAAATTTGGCGGCTTTCCGTCTTTTAGAACCGGAAACCTGAATTTGTTTGCCTTGGATCTTCTAATTCCAATTGTCTTGAATAATTTTCTCTTTCAAAAAAAAAAAAAAAAAGATTATGTATTCTCTGAGTAATTCAGCAGTTTGGTTGACTAATTAGCTTGCTGATTGGACATTCCAGTGTGGATACTAGAGTATGTTTCTTGCTTAAACCAAATTATTACAGGATGTCTTGAAACTTCATTATGTCAATCCTTGAAGCAATCTTATTCCAACAAGGCAGCGCAGCTACTGCATTTGCAAGTGTTTTGAGTACTGAAACACATGCTACCTGTCGAATCATCTCTCTGGAAAGTTTTACGGTTTTCATAAGTGGGAAACTTATGGATAGACTCAAACAGTCAGGTTCAGCTGGGTGATGCTGTGTGTCAGGGGAAGCAGTAGGATCTGCAGCAACCTTTGGTAGGCAGCAAAGGGAACTCAAACTTGCTGCAGTGTGATGTGAAGACCTTTCTCATCATCCAGCCTGCAACTGGATGGTGAATGTTCTTAAGGTGACAACTCGAAGCATTTTAAAGCTGAAGCTTTCCCAGCAGTCCTTGCAGACGTGTTCGTAACTGCCCACTGTGAATGTCGTAGCCTGTCCTGCAGTCCCAAGGAACGGTGAAGGTGGCTGAAGGTATACATCATGTTTTCTGTGCTTGCCTTCAGGGGTCCATGCATGTAGGACAGGGCACAAAATAATGGCATTTGTTAAGACAGTAGACATCTGGATCAGTGTAAAGGGTATGTAGTTGTTAATACCGTTTATTTCACGTTTGAGACAGTCTTATATGTAACACAGAGAGAAAACATGGTCGTGTCTTATGCTAGAAAATGTTTTTTAATTTTCTCCTAATACTGCAAGCCTCAAAATGTTACTGAAGGCATCATCGTGATTAATGGATCACTGTTAGAGAACAGGCAGCAGGCTAGCTTGTGACACATTGTTGGTTCTGTTACGAAAATAACAAAAAAATGAATTATTCTGTATGTTTCTTGGAGCTTTCAAATGGATTATTAACTGTATGAACACTAAGTGCATGAAGAAAATGGAGAGCCAAACACTCTAAGGCTATGTTATCTTGCCTCTTACCTGGTACTTTGCAGTATGTGCAATATTTTGTTTCATTTTAGCTATCACTGGTGACATCTGAAAATGTTCTGCACTTGGAAGGTCATATTCTAAAATTGAGTCATTCTGAATGGTCTGCAAGGCTACTTCAGAGGTCTTTGGGTGTAATATAAATTCAGCATACTCAACAGGGAAAATCTGTTATGGTGTGCAGCAACACATTTGCATTTTAAAATGAGTTTTAAAAAAAATCCGAACTCATCATTTGGATTGTGCATAAAATAATTTCTGCTATACTCTGTGCAATGTAGATATGGTCATGGCAATACAATTATATTTGCTGCTGTGTGCCTACATAGTTTTCAAAACTAAAATTCAATGCTTAGCTAAATTGCTAAGCAGACTGGTAAATGTCCAATTTTAGCAGCCTAGCATATGTTTATAATTTTTGTCTTCACATATGCTATGTTGGTTGAACTCCCCTCCCCACACATACGGTAGATAAAAGCTGTCACATCACAAAATGGTGGCAGCCCAACTTTTCTAACGTTTTCCATGGCACTTCAGACTCTTGCATTAATTAGCTATTCCTGGGTAGGAGACAGACTCTCATCTTTGTAGAATTTTGGTTTCAAACCTGTTGTGTACTTCAGTTGATGTATGCAGTAGGCCATCTGTATTTCTGCAGCCAAAAGCAGTGTGAAATACACAGGGCATACAGAGATGTGGTCAGTGAGGGGGAGGATGCCCTCGGTTCACAGGTATAAATACCTAGCAAATGGCACTGAAACCAGGCCTGTTTGGTTCCTTTGTGGGCTGTACTTTGCTCCAACAAGAGTGTTCTTCATCTTTCACTCTTCTGTGAGAAGAGATGGGTGAATAAAACTGCTGCTGCACAGGCCCTTCTCATCATGAGATGCTAATCTATCCTTCTTTTTCCTCCTTTTTCAAGGCAGGTGTGAGGGAACTTTTTCTGAATATATCATTCTTCCCTAAAGCTCGGTGGACTTGAGAGGACTTGTGACAAATTCCAGTGTGTCTGTGATAATGCTGCCTTAATCCTTGCTGCACTGTTACATGCAAGCTGGGATTTAGGCATGAAAAGATGTGCCTTAACTAAAAGCAGGGAGATTTAGGTTAGGTGTTAGGGGAAAATTCTTTACTCAGAGGGTGGTGAGGCCCTGGCACAGGCTGCCCAGAGGAGCTGTGGGTGCCCCGTCCCTGGAGGCGTTCAAGGCTAGGCTGGATGGGGCCTGGGCAGCCTGATCCAGTGGGTGGCAACCAGCCCACGGCAGCGGGTGGGATCTGGGTGGGCTTTAGTGTCCCTTTCAACCCAAGCCATTCTGTAATTCTATGATATGATTCTATGAATCACAGTACATCAGAATGATCCCTCATCCCATCCAACTGCCTTTTGAACGTGGTCCAAAATCATGATGGTTTTTGGTACTTTGTTCTGCCATTTCTCTGCTGCTAAGCTCTTGACCATGGTGTACTTGTGCTATGTGAAGTCCGCTCTGCTCCTGCATGGGAATGGTTGGTTTTCTGTGAGGGATGAAGGAGCCTTCTGCTGATGCTGCTGCAGAAGTGGCACGGGGGCTCTGGTAGGGGTCTGACTTTGGCCAAATCTAGTCAGGTCTGTGCCTGGTCTATCCACAGCATAGATGGTGCTGGTCTGAGGCCTTCATTCCTGGGTAGTGTGGGCCCCACCTTCTGCCCTCTAGTTTGCTTTGAAGCCAGTCAAAAAACCATACCCACATGCAGGCATGCTTTGAAATGTGTTGTCAAAACACAGCATGCACTATCAACCTTATCAAAGATTCCAGCTGCAGCCATTTTTTGAGGCATCTCGGTATGGAGGTTGAGACAGAGGGACAGGCCCGCGGCCTTTACCACATGCTCTTCAGAGGAGCTGGTTGGGCCCTCAAAAACATGGCATTGGCAGAGGCAAGCTAAGGAGCTGTGTGACAGGGCCTGGCCGTTGCTCATCCATCCACAGCACTTCAGTGAGTTCCACCGGGAGCTGCCTTCCAAAAACCTGCTGCAAGTCAGAGCTACCATCACGTGTGAAGCAACCCACTGGTGATGCTGGTGGAGTATCATAGAATCATAGAATGGCTTGGGTTGGAAGGGACCTCAGAGATCATCTAGTTCCAACCCCCCTGTCGTGGACAGGGCTGCCAGCCACTAGCTCACTAGATCAAACTGCCCAGGAACCCATCCAGCCTGGCCTTGAACACAGCCAGGGATGGGGCAGCCACAGCTTCTCTGGGCAGCCTGTGCCAGCGCCTCACCACTCTCTCAGGGAAGAATTTCTTCCTGATGTCCAACCTAAACCTCCCCTCTTTCAGTTTTAGCCCATTCCCCCTTGTCCTACCATTATCCACCCGCACAAAAAGTCGGTCCCCCTCCTGCCTGTAAGCTCCTTTCAAGTATTGGAAGGCCGCAATGAGGTCTCCCCGGAGCCTTCTCTTTTCCAAGCTAAACAATCCCAACTCCCTCAACCTTTC
>VXAV01003034.1:69897-101692 GCA_013399715.1 Alectura lathami | reverse complement strand
GGTCTTCCTTTCTCCCTTTCTTAAAAATGGGAGTGATGTTTGCCTTTTTCCAGTCACCGGGGACCTCGCCTGACAGCCACGGCTTCTCAAATATGATGGAGAGCGGCTTGGCAACCACATCAGCCAACTCCTTCAAGATCCTGGGATGCATCCCGTCCGGCCCCATAGACTTGTAGATGTTCAGTCCCATCAGGTGGTCTCGGACTTGCTCCACTCATACACAGGGAAGGATTTTTCTCCCCCCATCCACACTTGGATTTTCAGGGGCATGAGAGACCTGGGCAGCCTGACCAGCAGTGAAGACCGAGGCTAGAGAGTAGCACAGAGTACTGTGCTGTCTCTAGATCACAGATGCCAGTGGTGGATTTTCAGTGTGTATTTCCTGTTTCTGTGTTTGTTTTCAGCTACAGGACTGCTGCTGTTTAGCTGGCTGTGGTGATTAGCTGGCTAGCAGTCTGTGCTGTGGCATTCAGGTTTTGTCAGCGTGCACAGAAATCAGTTCTGTGCTACTGCCAAATCATAAGCATAGTGGGTATGAAGAAAGAAAAGGATAAACTGTGCTGTTTCACATCTTTAGCCAGAAGTCTATGATATACAATTGTTTATTCGTTATAATGAACAGAAGTAATTAACTTATTTAACATCAGTTATTTATTGTTCGCAGAAAGGTAAAGGGGCTCTTTATTTGACTGTGTGGCTCTTCAGCCTGGTAAATGTTTTGTTGACATCATTTTTTCTTGTGTGGTGTAAAGGGTGTAAGCATACTTTTTTCCTTCCTTCTCTATGACTTGTTTTTCCCCCTAAATGTACTTTATCATCTGTTAAGTTCAACTAAGTCCAATATCATTCTTCTACATTGGTCTTGGAAACAGCGTGCTTCTGTGGTGGGAGAGGGAAGTGGTGGTGAAGGACTTCAGTGTTTGTGGCCATGCCAGTGGCTCCTTTACTGCCTTTTTGCTGTTTGCAGTGCTTGGACAGTCACTGGGTAACATTGGTTTAGTCTACCNCTGGGTAACATTGGTTTAGTCTTCCTTTTTTTTTTTTTTTAATGCTACTTCTCACAGTAGATTTTCTTTAGATTAAAATAATATTACAGATAGTAAGGCAGTTTAACTATTTCAGGCGGAAGCATGATGTTAGGATAAGAACTGACATAATTTCATCTGTTCTCCTGCCTGTGTAAGTTTGTGAAGAGCACATACCACACAGTCTGAAAAATTACTATTTCAGAACTGTCAGAGACTGAATAGGTGATGAATACATTAAAAAGACTCTCTCTTAAAAAATGAACAAGTGTCCCTTTTAATTTTTTTTATCCAATACTTGTTGTTCATGTTCTTTTTCTTTTTTTCTTTTTTTTTTTTTTGTACAATGCTGTGATCATGAGAAGAACTGTTTATGTGAAAGTTAAACTTCTATGGCTGTCTGATTCTCAAAGGAATGGCATTTAGGAAAGCAGCAAACATCACGAGACTCATGATAAAGTCACGAGAGTTTTTCTTATATTACAGTTATGTATAAGTTTTGAATCAAATTTTTTAGAAAAATAAATGTATGGGCAGATGGTGATATTTACTTAGGGGAAACTGAATACATTATCTGAGTAGAACTGGATTTTCAAGCAGCTGGTTGAAAATGAGAACTCACTTTCCATGACGGAGAACGTATGTTTGGGGAAAATGGAGCCTCTCTTTTCAAAACATGATGCTGTCCGTTGCTTAGTCTATGTCAGAGGTCTTTGTGTTATGTGTGTGTGTGAATTCATCTGTGGAAGAACCTTAACAGAAATGGTCAAGAACTGACTTGGTGAAATAGTTCTGCAAGCTATTAAAAAAACCCTGAGTGGTCCTTCATAAAGCTTCAAAACCAGCTGAAAGTTGTAGCTGCTCTTTTTCTTATGATCCTGGACCAGAAGAAAGGTTCATTTTTAAAATTTTTCTGTGCAACTTCTTTGTTTTAGACAAAATAGTTAGTAATCTTAACATCCCCTGCCAAATGTAGTATCTGACTACCCAACTCGTCCTTATTTTGGTTTTGTGAGATATAATTACATCAGAAAACAAAACTACAGAGAACATTCAGGCCAGAGGAAAGGAAACCAGAAATGAACAGACTGCTATCTTTTAAAGGTCTGTTTCTGGGGGGCTGTGTATACTAAGATTCTATTCACATGTATATTTTTGCAGCTTGAGCATAAAAAATAATTTTTTTTTGCTTGTTTTCTTTTAAACACATTTCTGTTATGCCTCCTTGGAAGGCTAACTGGATACTCTATTGTAAGCTGTCCCTTGAAGGTTGTGCTTATGTCCCTTCTTCCCCCATTTGTTTAAGAACACTTTCACAGGAAATTCTTTCACCCAGAAAACTGTGACCCTGTACTTCTTGACTCATAAACAAGCGTAGACCAATTTGTTGTTTGGAGCAGATGCTTTGCCCCAGTCACTTAACTTCTAGTGCCTCTGTTTTCCCATTCTGTAATACGCAATTTGTAATGCTTAAGTATTTTACTGGAATCTGTGCCAATATGTGTGAAGCCCAGCTACTGATTTTCAAGTGATTTTACATCTCGGAATGGGCTTAGACATTTAAAGTGCCTGAAGGCATTGTGATTCTCAGAACTCCTTGTTTACAGAATTGTCTCTTTGAACACTACAAAATAATCCATATGTATGCATGAAGTACAAAGACAGTCTGTCTCTAAACAGGGAGGATGTGTAAAGATGGCTCTTGGATAGACACATCCTGCAGAATCTTACCACTTCTCTCACCTTTGTGATAATCGTCAAGCCTTCCTCCAGTACAGTGGCGTAAGCAGAGAAAATAAGTATTCTGGGAGCGTTTGGAAAAGGGATTTCTTGCTCATCCCAGAATATTAACTTTGCAGAATCTTGTTTAAAAATCTCATTTGTGAACTTAATATGCTGCTTATGTATAAATATATTGTGGCTTGTCCATCTGGTTTTTCATCGTGGGTCAGTGGTTTGAAAGGTTAGACTGGTTTTGTCTGACATTAGTAGAAAATAGCAGTGGCTGGGTAGTGTGTACCACATGGATTTGATTTGTGTGGAATTCCTTCCATAGTGTCTGCTGATGGTGGAAGACAATTCAAAAATACGTCAATACCTGGGTTTTGTTAGCATCATGTCGCTGTCTGCTGAAGGGCATTGCTGAATTTCTGAACTTCTCATAGGCACTGTTTTGTTATTGCCTTGTATTTTAACTGAATGAAAAAGACTGTTTTAACTGTGATGTTTCCTCATTTGTAAAGTGTTGCAGTATGTGGAATGGGATTAAGACTAGCTCTAGCATCATTAATACTGATGCAGTGATGCAGAAGACTGATAATTGAACAAGATATCCTAGCTGAAATTTGATCACAAGGCTGTTCCTCCTCCAAAGTCAAAATAGTGGTCTGTAACAGGAACTTTGTCATATTAATCAGACAGACATTTGGATTCCACTTATCCCTGAGACGCTCTCAATTTCTGCAACAAGATTGCAGATACAAACTTTCAATTCTGTTTTTTTTTATTTTTTATTTTTTTTTCCCTTTAGGTTATAAGAGAGCTTGCAATGGCAATGCTCTGGAAGTTCATGAGAGTAGCTAAGTACTCAAAAACAGCTTTACCACCAAAAGTAAGTGGAATCCCGACCCATTCAAGGCATTCTTCTTCCAAGTCTGTACCTTCAGATTTTGCTACCAGCACACCCTGCTCAAGTACTGTGGAACTGTTTGGTAAATCTTACCCTCAGGATGACTACAGCAATGTCACAGAGAAGATTCTTTCCAAGGTGGGGAAGAACTTGCATAACAAAAAGCATCACCCTTTGTGGCTAATCAAGGAGCAGGTGAAGGACCACTTCTACAAGCAATATACAGGGCGCCGTGGGAATCCGCTCTTTTCTGTCTATGATGGACTCTCTCCAGTGGTTACAGTCCAGCAGAATTTTGATAAGTTACTTATCCCGCAAAACCATGCCAGCAGAAGGAAGGAGGATAACTATTACTTGAATCGTGATCACATGCTAAGAGCACACACGTCAGCTCACCAGTGGGACTTGATACACTCTGGCCTGGATGCCTTTCTGGCTGTGGGAGATGTCTACCGCCGTGACACGATTGACAGCACCCACTACCCAGTCTTCCATCAGATGGAAGGAGTTCGGCTCTTCTCCTGTCATGAGGTAGGAATTCTTTAGTTGAAGTGGAAGAGATTTGGGAAAGGTGCATGGTTGTGTGTTTGCTATGAGCAAAGTGCATGCATGCAAACAAGTGACCACAACACAGGTGTTAAGCAGTACACTGGTAAAGATCAAGTGATTGGTCATGTAGTAATACTTTTAATTTGGGAAAAATATAGGTGAAAATGTGGAAAACAACTGTAAGCTTCCCCAGAAATATGTGGAAAAACAGAAGGACGATATTATTGAAGTCTAGCAAAATAAAACAGTATCTGAAAGGAAATAGCTTGTTCAGCTAATGATCTGCAGAATTCAATTCTCGTTCTATCGCAAGTTTCTTCCAGTGAAGCCATTTTACCACAGACTTTGTTGTATTAATATGTGAAGGACTCCTGGATGTGAACTGTTGCAGCTATAACCAGAGTGCGGTTTTTATTCTGTCATCTTTTCTCTTTTAATAGCTCCAAGCCTCTGTAAAGGAATATCTCTTGTAATGAATTGTTCCATTCTTTATTTCATCCTAAAAACTGTTTTGAAAGATTCATCTGTTGAAACTGACAGTTATAGGTTTGCAATATATACACAGTAAACTCAAAATTTGAGTCCAGAGACATCAGCTGAGGAACTGTAGGTAGATGTCCAGGACTTCTGAGTTTGTGTATTTTGTTGGCACAGCTTGCATGTTCTGCACATGCGTGGGTGTCATTAAGCGTTCTGTGGTATCATTGATCAGTGGTATATACAAGCCAGTTTGTTTTCCAAACAGTAATTGATTGGTATAATTTGTGTATGCGTGTAGCAATACTGCCAAATTCCCACTTATATAACTAAAACTAGTTAATTCTAATAATACTGAGATGCAGACTGTTCTTAACGCGGTTGCCAATGGGTGACAGGAGCTTGGCAGGGAAGCCTGATGGGTTTGGATGCCTGAGGGAAAACCAGGGAATTCACAGCACACTGCTTTACTCACTGGTGGGAAAGGTTTGTGCTGTCTGCACTGGTGTTTCCCACCCCACGCTGCCACCTCCTTTTCCACTGAGCTAGTGGGTGGCAACCCTGCCCACAGCAGGGGGCTGGAACTGGGTGGGCTTTCAGGTCCCTTCAACCCAAGCCACTCAGTGGGTCTGTGATTCACTTTGAAAACATACCTCCCTCTGAAGATGTCCTGGGAACTGTATGGTATCGAAAACAGCGTTCAGTCCTCAGGGTGGAATATTTATTTTTCTTGTACAGATTTAACAGGAATAATAATAGGGTTCAATAAGTGGGAAGAAATAGAAAGAAATGTTCACTGACACCATCTAGTTAGAAATGCAGGCTGTGTAACAATCTCATTCATTGCATTATAGATTGTTTCTGTATTTCTTTTTTTTTTCTTTTTTTCCCCCCAAGAGAATGATTGAGATGTTATTGGAGAATCTTAATAGCTGATGAATTCAAAGTTAGCTATGTGCTAACTAAAACTGGAAAATGTGTCTGTCTCTCTCAAGAGTGAAAGTGCTGTCAGCTTTTTAAGCTGATGAACAAAGAAGAGTGGTGTGGAGCACAGTGTGTAAATTTTTGTTTGTTGGGCAACATGCATGAATTCTAAACCCGAGGATGATCTAAAGCATCCCTTTCTGCTTCAGTTGAAGATGGAATCCTGGTAGAGTCTTGCAATATGTAAAACTTCTTACAGACATCATCCCAAGAGCCTTGCGGAAAAAATTGAACGTGTAATTCTGAAATTTCACTGGAGACTGTTTCTGTGTTTTATATTCTGGTTGCCTGTTCAAAATAACCCACAAATTTAAATAATTCTAGAAGGAACTGTCTGAGCAGAAAAAAAAAATGATTAAACGGAGGTAATACTACATGAGAAAAATATTTTTGTGTTTTTATATTCATTTATTTATAGCCATGTTTGAGTAATAACACACTGAAGAGAAATATGTGAATGTTGGGGCCTGTTATCTTCATCTCAGACTTTTCATTCATAACCACACTGCAGTCTCTGGTGAGAGGAAATTTGCACAACGCTGAAAATGAGAAGGTATGCAGCTAAGGGAAAACAACTGTTAGCTGCAAGCCCTAGGTGGATTTCATTCTATATGCTATAGTCAGTCTACTGTTCTACTTTGTTCTCCCCATGTGTACGCATTTTCCACTTGTCTTTTTCTCAATGAAAGTGACCACAGAACTGGGGGCCTGGGAGGGAGGAAGGTGGTGAACAAAACCCAGAATGATTTTCTAGGAACTTGAATTTAGAGGAATTTGCTCTCTGTTTGGGAGTGGGAAAAAACCATCAGTTCATCCACAGTTGAAATTTTAGGCAGGATAAGGAAGATGCAGAAGTGTCTCTCCTTTTCAAATTCTGTAGTCAAGGCTGGGTTAAGACTTCTGCCCTTTAACTGAAACCTTTGCTGTACTTCTTCATAGTGTTGAAGTTAAAATCAACACCTTGGAAGTAAGAGCTGGGAAAACAAATTATAGGAAGTAGCTCCAGAATTTTACAGTGTTTTACCTTGTGATGTACTTGCAGGCTATTTGCTTGTTTGGCTGTACAGCTTTCATAATGGTCATTTGTCTGTTTTTGTAAGACAGAAACCACCTATGAGTGAAAGATAGGCATCTAACTGATGCTTTTTGCAGCTTTGTATGACTTCAAATATTCAAATACTAAGAAAATTCCCATTTACTAAACCAACTCATGCTGAAATTTCCCATAAACATTTTAAAAATGTCCTTGGACATTTTTAAGAGTGTTCAAGAGCACTAAAGAACATCTGAAAATCTATTCAGACATGTTTTTCATGTATTTAATATTATTTTCCATAATTACTTGAAAGTAATATACAGAAGGATTAAAATAGATAACATGAATGCAAAATGTAGCTTCCCAAATCAGCTTCAAAGTTCTGGACATAAAGTAAACTGTTCTCCTTAAATATTACCCCTAAATGGTAATTATTTTGTATTCTCTTGGTGCAGCGTGCCAACATGCCTTTCATCCTTTTAAAGGGCACACAGATTTTCCTCCTTTGAGGGTATATGACTTCTTTATTTATTTATTTATTTTTTAAATCCTTTGGATTGGCAGTATTGGTGCTGCTGTAGTCAGATTTGAACTGCCAGACTTTCCTGGGAGGAACAGAAATGGAATGATTTCTATACTGTTCAGTGGTCTTTGATGCAATTCTTTACTTGTCACAGTTTGTGGAAAGGAAAAAAAAAAATCTCGACCAAATTACACTTCATGCATATTAGCCAGCAGAGGGAGCCAATATAAACCCAATGGCAATCACAAAATATTTTTCAGTGGAGAATATTGTTTACAAATTAGGAGGAGACTTCATGAGGTATTTTATAGTCTGTATTGAATTATACATAAATTTTAATGGGAACAGATGTGAAAACATAGGAATTGCTCCTCTAATTTACTAAACTGTTCCAATGGAGGCCAATATCAGATTGTTCAGGTGGGGAAATGATGCCTTCATCAGTCTGAGCATGCTAACATCTGAAAGCTATAGATAGAGAGACTGGGGAGAAGTAGTAGGGGTACATATTTATTATTTGTTGAAATGTTTTTGGAGGAAATGGAAACTTTTTTTTTTTTTATTTTTTGTTAGGATGCAATGGAAAAGATGTAAATTTAGTTAAAAATAAGGACTGCTCCTCCAAAGCACGGGCAGATGGCATCTGTGTATTCCTTCTAATCTTAGAGTTCTGTATCATTGCAAAAAGCATTTCCATATTGTAGCTTTATAGTGTTTATATTCTGAAGTGTTAAGACTCTTGTCCTAGGTAATACAAATGTAGATGTTTCTCTTTCATATTGATTTCTTCTCCTTTCCTGGTCTTTCCATACTTAAGTACCTTGGTCATATTGTTTGTTTCCTGAAAAAAGATGTTCCTTCATGCTTTGGGGTAGGTGTGAATATCTGATCGACCTACGTCTTTATTTATTCTCTTTTTTCTTTCCTTTTCTTTTTGTTTTCAGTCAGTATGTGCCATACTCGGTTTTCACTGGCCAGACTGACATGACAGTATCTTTTGGGTTGTCTTCTCCAAAATCCTGTAGTGTTACTGCAGCTCTGGACACTGTGCTTTTGTTCTGACATTTTATCAAGTGAAAGCTCCTTCCTGTCTTCTGATATTTTTTCTTCTCACATGCAAAGGAATTTGAATACATTTACTGTATGACAGGGATCAGCCCACTATACAGAGATTTGGATGATGCTCCTCAGTGCCTCAGCTGGCAAGGGCTAAGTTGGCGGTTGTCGCCAGATGGCATGGACGTGGGTTGGTGTGTCAGCCCCTTCGAGGGAGGCCATGTGCTTCCTATCGTGTAATAACATTTGTGAATCGGAGGGAATTTGGCATTTCCCAGCTGCTTTGGAGTGATAGTATTAAAGTGGAGATCCATTCGCCTCTCTTCTGTAAGGAGGCAAGTGGAGAAATAGATTTCACTTTAGGATGGGCATCTCCGAGTTGTCTCTCTGCATGGATCCATGCTTGTGCCTTCTCTTAATGCATGCCCGCAGCTGCTGGGCCCATGTCTTAAACACATCCAGACATGGGCACTAGTGAGGGCTGCGTGCATCAGCTTTCGGAGCTGGGAGTCTCGCTGATACGTGTCACACCACACTTGAGGTGCTGCTGCCTCCAGGATGGTGTTGGAGACATTGATTGCGAGCCCTGCATCAGTCCCAGGGAGTCTAAGAGAAGGTCTTCCTTCTCAGGGCTTACAGGAGCAGGGGAGGTCCGAGGTACGTCCTCCATGATAAGAAAAAATAGAGCAGTGTTGCTTTGCTAGAATATTCTGATGTGAATTTATTCCTGAAGCTGAAGTTTGGCTGAGCAGTGTGAATAAAGGGCCTGGCTAGTTCGCGTGGAACTGACCTAACTCTTGCAGATGTCTGCTGAAGTTGTGAACATTGTGTTACTCAGTATTTTCCAAGTTGTGGTTTATAAATTATGCCTTAATATGTAAAGTTTCAGTTTTCCAAGGACCCAGATTGCATTCTTTGTTATTTTTTGTTGAAAGTTTGTCAGCAAGAGCATTAGAAGGTCTGTGGGATTTTCATAGTGGTTCATGGCCTAGAAAGCTTGGAAGACAGTACTGCATCTTTTATTACAAAGACTTTTATATTAAAAAAATATATATATCAAACTTTGTTTCTCATCCAGCTTAAAAAATCTTACGATGCATTTCAGAATAAAGTCCTTAAATCTGTTTTCAATGTGATATTTTAATGTGCAGGAAAGAAAAGAGCAAAAGTCTGCAAGTATGTTTAGGAAGTCTGGGATGCTTAAAAATAAAGAAATTCCTCATCCCACAGGAAGAGAAATCTGAATTCTATCATATATGTCTCACTGTAAATGATATCTGTACAGCAGCATTGTTTTTTTTCTTTGCTGTTTCAAAATATCTGTGTGGTTTTCCTTTAAACACAGCAATGATTTGTTTTGTTCAGAAACACTTTGATTAGGTTAAAAATCCAAACAAAGAGGAGTAACCTGTCTTCACTGTAACTGAAGAACTGAAAACTGAAGGATCCAGAAATTAAGGTGACCACCAGTCTGTATGCTTGTTGCTTGAAGTGATTTTCACCATTTTCTCTTTGAGCAAGTTCTTGTTGATATGCAGCAGACAGCATCCTGTTGTACAGCTGTGGCTTGTACCTCTCTTTGGCACTGCCTGGATTGGGGTGCAGATTTACAAGTTTCATCATCTTAGATGCTTATTGGGGCTGGCATTAAGTTTTCTTTTTGATGAGCCATCTTCAAATTGCATCATCTTCGTCATTCCTAATCCATCAGTTGAGTGTTACAGCACATTAAAAATGCTGTGGATATGGTTTGCTATTTGTAAGTGGATTTAGACTGCAGCTGTTTGTGTATTTATAGAGGTACTTGTCAGGACCAGTGGGTCAAAATGTATTAGGTGTGGCAGGGAGGAGTGTTGCCACGTGCAGATCCCCATGTAGAGCTGTTCTTCGATGCCAGTTTGTTCGTGAAGGTAAGTACACGGGCGTTATGTATTTGTTATCTTAATACTGGTGCATGCATGACTGATACGAGTAATACATAACTGCATTGTCAAATCCAGGGCGTAGTTGCAAACCTTCCTGATCAGAAACCTAATATAAATGCCAGATTCCTGTAAAGAGAAGCTTAATCTTGTCCTGAACCCTAAATGTACAGCTAATGAAGTGGTGTGAGATTTAAAGTCTGTTAAGTGGTTGAAGAAATGCTGGGGTCTTTGCTGAAATCACGTGTCACTTCTGTCCTCCACACTATGCTGAGAAATACAGTGAAGTGCTTTTGAAGGAGCAGAGCTCCATTTTTCTTTGTTCTGGACACTGCATGTTACCAAATTTGATTTTATTCTTATTATGAGCTCACCTGATGTGAGAAAGTTCATGCCAGATGATAAAGGCACTTCCATTCCTTTCTGCTGCCTTTGTGATGCAGCATCAGTCAGATACAGTGATAAATCACTGATAATAATTATTTTTTTTGACTTCTGCATGATGACACAATAGTCATTTTTTGTGCGCATTTACTTAAATAAAGAACTTGCTCTTGCGATAGAACGTAGGTGCTATATGTTTACATGAAAGTTCTCTTCTGGTAGTAATAATATTTGCTCATGTCAAACTCAATAAAATAATGCAATTTCTATTTGCCTGTACCAACAGAATAAATGTACATGAAATTCTGGAATCTTTGCGCCAGTGTCTTCCTTTTATTTTTTTTGTATAAGATTGTTAGATTTCCTTCTACTTGTTCAGGTCTGTGCTTGTGAAGAGCTGCCATCTACAAGGAGAGACTGTACGTAATCATTTGATTTAAACTTTGACCTTCCTGGCCTCACGTATATAGGAATGTAGTAGTGTTTCTAATCCAAGACACGTATTTAGCACCGTTTGGTGATCGTAATGGTGAAATTGATCTACCAGTTTTAAACTGCTTATCTTGACATAGTGATGCAACCGTAAGGCATCTTTATTTCCTCAATATCTCCGTGTCCACTCTTGGGCTGGAATTGACAGGAGCTGACAGAGCCTCTGTGGAGAGCACTGCAGTGAGGCCTAGCGCCGGACTGGAGGGCGGCCATTTTGTTACTGCAGCCCCTGCGCCCTCCTTGAGGGCTGTGCTCCCACGGCCCGTGGGGCCTGGCTTCGGTTGACGCTGCTGCCCAGCGTGGCCCTGTCCCGAACCACGTGCCAGCCCATCTCTCAATGCAGCAATTAATTACTGAGCAATCAATTACAAATTATTTGCAACTTTTAACGCCCCTTGGTTTCCTCCCTTTTCCAGAGTTTATTGAGAATAGTCTCTTCAGTCCACAGAAAAAAAGAAAAAGCAAAAAGCTGCCTGCAGCGGGCAGCTTGGAGCAGGAAGCCACCTTGGCCACACCAAATGGCCGTGAGGGAACCTGCTTCTGTCCATGACTATCAAGGATGCCCAGGACAGATCTGCTGCCTGGGCTACAGCTGGCCTTTGGGAAAACCTCCTCGCTTTCCAAACCAGATGGTAGATAGCTGATCTGCCCTGCTGGTAGTAAATCAGTTAAAGCTGGGTGTCATCTGCTTTTTCCAGCCAGCGTGGAAGTAATGCCACTAGGAAGGAGGAGGGTTAATCTTTCAGGCGGGCACTTGAATAAAGACTGTGCCGTTTAACAGTGTAATACCAAGTTTTGTCAAGCTGCGTCCTTTTGATTAGTAAAGGAGTTTTTGTTAGACTGGTGAATAATTGTTCTAGTCAGGATTTCTCTTTTTGCTTCATAATCTGCATTTTTCTGCTGTGCACTAAGGAGAGTAACTTGAGAGGTGTTTTCTCAATCTGTCAGCCAAGTCTCCTCCTGACTAGCAATACAAATTTAAATGCTACTGATGGTTTGCGTGTTTATTTATTTATTTATTTATTTTAATTCCTGCCATCCATTTGGCTGCTAGTTGGTGTGCTGTCTAAGCTCAAGCTCCTTCTGCATGTGTTGTGTGTGTGTGTAACTTTCTAGAAATCAGTCAATTAATTGTGGCCACCATTGGTAGCCTACCAGAGGTTGCTTTCTGTAAGCTTTCCATGCACTGAAGAAGTGGAACTGCAATTAAAACAAATTCTGTGCACATCGATGGATTGTTAAGGTGAGACGCTGTTCGTGGCATCTCTTGAATAAGAGCTAGTTATGCTGGCAGGCTCAGTGTGGAGACAATCTCAATATGTGCTTTTTACCTCTGTGTGTGATGGATTGAATGTGGAAGGTGGATGAGGAGGGGTAGGAAAGAGCGCTGGAAACACTTCCACAATTAGCTTTCCCTGCCCTCCAGAATTAAGAGCTGTGTAGCTGTAAGGATTTCCAACAAAATCCTCTTTGCTATATAAAACTGTCTGCTTGTCTCCCCAAGACAAAAGAAGTCTAAAGATGTGACTTAGTGAGAGTGTTTTATTGGTCTCTTAGAGAGCATTTAGAATCACCAGTATGTATCTGCTTGGGATTTCCTGGGCAGAAATGTATGGGGATGTACAGGAAATCAGAAATCTTCACCTTGCAACAGATGTGGTGAAGAGCAGCCTCTGCATGAAGAGCAAGTCTGGCACATCCCGAGTAGAGAGGATCGCCTGCCCATGTGCTTTGTAATTTGGAAACCCCAGAGCAATACCGTGAATCCTTCAATGCCCCTTCAGCAACATTCCTATACACAGACAGGTGCCGTGTGTGGGAAAACACAGGAAGACAGTAGTCCTTCCTTATTCAAATGAACTGTACTGAAGATAAATCAAATGTTGACAGCTTCAGGTCTCATTAAACTTCCCATTTCTTTCTGGAAGTTAGTTGGATTACAGCTTTTATGAAATGCATAGGTTTTTGGTTTTTTTTTGTTGTTGTTGTTTGTTTTTGGTTTTTGGGGGGGGGTATTTCTTTTAGGTCATTCATTTAATATAAAAAATGTGATTAATGCCATTGCGTATTGTAGTTGCTGGGATATAATTTACATGTACTATACAGTGTGCTTTGTTCAGCACGATGACTTTCAAACTAACTGTCAGAAAAAAAAGATACCTATTTCTCTTATAAATTTCTATTTTCTTGTATAATATTATTGAAGATATAGTTCTGAAATGAAAGAAATCTTACTTGAATATTTCTGTTCTTGTGATGATGGTGTATCTCAGTGTTCAGTGAACAGAATTTGTGTAAAATCATAATCTGCATTTGTGTGCCATGGTGCAGGCTTAGCAGGTAAGATTCCTGCTTAACTCAATAAAACTTCATTGTATATTTTCATTTAGAGAGTCACTGATGCAAAACACTGTTGTGGTTTTGTTCCAGTTATTCTCCAGCATTGAAGATGGTGAAAGCTTCCAGCTGTTTGAGCAAGGCCATCGCACTGCACACAAGCAAGAGTGTCACACCATGGAGGCAGTGAGGCTGGTGGAGTTCAACCTTAAGCAAGTGCTCACAAAGCTCATGACTCACATCTTTGGTGATGGTAGGTTCTTGCAGATTTTTTCCTGGCATACCGATGGCTGTAAGCATCCATGTAGTATGTACATATGCGCGCGTGCTGCCTTGCTATGTATGACCGCAAAGTGCCCTGAGCACTTTCCTGGCACAGATAAATAAAACCTTGCAGCTGAGAGGAGACAGCGTAATGTGAAAAATAATTGTTGTTTGGTGCTAAGGGTGGAGTGACGAAGGGTAATGAATGTCTGTGTATAGGAATGAAATATTCTCTCCTCAGAAATACCTGCTTTTGGTTTCAGTAGCTGCTGAATTTATAAATGGCCTGAGTTAAAATTGCTGCCCGAATGCTATTTCCTGGCAACGAGGCTGCTCTTCTGAACTGATTCATTTTTCTGTTGAGGAAATACTGGATAGTATTAGAATACATAGGAAATGCTGGCTGCTTTCAAAGCTCTTTAAGATGCCCACTGAATGCAGAACAGCGCTTCCAAGAGTGGATTGATGATGGTAGCAAGCCCTGTTTATGACTCTTTGAGTATTCTGATATTCTGAAATAGAATTTACAGCAAGGGAAACTTTTACCAGGTTTTGTTTTATCCCACCTGCACAGAATTTTTTTAGGTTCCCAGGCTCAGTTTTTCTTGTAGTTGTGTTTTGCTTAACAGCAGCCTTTTGAAGCGTACAAAATTAGGATCAAAGTGAGTAATAGGAAGAACAGTATTTTAGATGCTGAGGATGTTGTTGAAGAGCGCAACTTTTAGGCAGTATTAGTGATATCTGAAACTGTAGTGATATCCTTCTCTAGCTGTTGACAGATGTTGCACTTCAAGCTTCAGTCTGTTGGCCATTACTAATTTTTCTTCCATCTGCATAATAGCTAGAAAGACATTAAAAAAATATTTAAATGGTTGTAAACTTGCAGTTGGAAAGTAGATGGCTTCCTCTTACTATAGTGATTTCCTGTTTCTATACCCACAAAATTTTTCATGAAACAAAGGCAAGATATATGATTATGATTTTAATATGATTGTATCTGTTTTTCCCCCCATGCTTGTAAATGTGAGGCTCTCTCTCCTTCACTTTCTTGATTTTCTAAGCTGTCAATAAAAACAGGAAAGTAATACTCAAAGAGGCAAACTGCATGCCAGGTGCTGGACATACAAGATGGATTCAATGCAAGTGACCTGACGCACACATTATTACATTTGTCTTTTGACAGCTGTCATCTTTAAATTTTCATTTTATTTTTCACTTTACAGAATGTTTTTAATTAATTTTGTGTCTCATCACTCTGTGATGCATCCCATCCAGTCCAATTAACGTGTATATGTCTAATTTGTGTGGTTGGCTCCTGACTCAGCCCTCTTCTACTATTAGTGGTTTGCTATTTCTTTGTAATTGTTTCTTGATGTAGCGGTTTGTGGGCTAACTTTACCTGTGAAGACCAAAGTAAAAAAAGGCATTGAGTATCTCAGCCTTTACTTCTACTTGTTCCTGACTTGGGTACAGAAGCTTCATTGTTATTCTTGACATCTCAAGCCAGTTTGAGCTCCAGCTGGGCTTTTGCCTTCCTGGCAGCATCTGTGCATGCCCAAGCAATATTTTTGTTTGCCTTCTCTGGGAGCCTGTCCCCTTTTCCATCTCTCATGTGCTTCTTATTTGCCTTTGGGCTCGCTAAATATCTCATCGTTTAACCAGGCTGTTATCATGTTTCGCCAGCTTTTTTTTTTTACTTTTTACTTTATTTTTTATTTTGTTCCTTGACCTCCTCATGACCCTTAAGATCTTAAACTCTGTAGTAGTCAAGGCTGCTTTTCACAATAGTGTCTCCGAATGAGTCTTCCTTATTTATAGGCAGTAGGTCCAGGTTACTTTCCTAATGTTAAATAAATGTGTCTTATTATCTCCCCTAGGTATACTAGTTTCCAAGTACCCATTTCTAAACTAATTCTCATTCTGTTTTTTGCTTCCACTTTTGATATTTATCCATTTGGAATTTTTTTTAGTGTTTGCTACAAATTCCAGGTGTATTATAGGAAACACACAAAACTAGCGAGCTGTTGCTGTCATTTTTGCCACATTAGGGCAGTTCCTGTTTTTTAAAGAAATGTTTTGGTCATAAGGGGTGTGAAAATCCCCCATAAAATTAAAAAAAAAAAAAAAATACTTGCAGATTTCTGTCCAGAAAGGTACCTACCTTTCTACTTCTATACTTGAAGAAACAAAATTTTACATGTTGGGATATAGAGGAAGAGGGACGCCTGGCTTGTGAAACATAGGGCAATTGTTGCAAATGAGCAATATGTTGACAGGATCTTCAGGACATGGACACATGTGAAGAGGCACCACTGGTTTCCTCCTCCATTCAGCTCTGCTGAGAAAATGCCAATGAGGAGGTGGAAGGGCTCTCGAGTACGGCAGCCGCAGCACCTCGGACACGAGCTGCCGTGGTTCACATGTTGTCAGAAGTGACTCGGAGAGTGCAGTGGCTCGCAGCTGGCCAGGTGGAATATGCTAGCTGGTGTATGTGGTTGACAGGTGGTTCTCAGATGTTCATCCCATTTCTCTTAAGAGGACAGCCTTTATGAATGTAGCGCTCATCCTGCTGGGGGGTGAACTGAGCAGTGGGGATTTTGGAAAGCAGATAGGTTTGTAGTGAAGGTCAGCTGCCTTGTCAGGTTGAGTTGCAAAGGGATTTGAGCTCAAAGCAGATTTCTTACGTGTTGGCTGAATGCCTGTCCCTAAGTATGTTCTAATTGTCTTGTAGTGTTTTGTTAGATTCTCCTCATTAAATTTTTCTTTCTCCATTTTATTATTTACTTATTTACCAACCAAATTCCTGGGCATCTGTTAAGAGAAGGGGAGAGGACAAGTGATGCCATGTTTTAGTTAGTGTTTCTGGTATTTTTAGTTCTCACTGAACAGCCACCAAATGCATTTAAGTCAAACACATTGCTCTTCTCTTTCTTTAAAGCTCTGTTGTTCTGATACCTGTGTAGGGTGCATAGACATCTATGAATGTAAGGAGTTAAAACAGAAAAATTACAATCATTTATTGATGACATAATAACTTCTGAAAAACACAAGCTCTTGTAGGTTTGTGGGCAGGCAGCTCCTCTCTGCTGCAGCAAGATGAATGAGCTGAAGCACTGAGGTGCTGGCCACTCAGCAGTGGCACACCTCTGGTTTTGAGCCCCCTCTCAATGCCTTCTGTTCTGCCTAGCCCCCATCCTGCACAGCTGTTCTATCTACCCCATAGGCTCCTTCTCTAAAAATAATCCCCACAGCAACAGAGAATTTCTGGTCAGTGAAGACCATCTGGGTCTCTGGCTTTGTTGCTTTTACACTGTGGAACAGCAATAGACTGCTTTCATGTTTTAGTTGGTTGTTTTTTCTTTTTTAGTGCCTTTGGTCAAGCCTTATTCATTAGGAGACTCAGTTAGGCTAGCACTGACAGATACTTGTTTGGTTTAATATCAGGTAACACCATTACTTATGAGCACAGGCTAGGACCAATTTCTTCCTTAGTGCTCAGAACTCAGAAATTGCAATAACTCTTCAGTTTTTCCTTCCTCATCAGAGGTGCGACACTTGGGTTGCTAACAGACGCATGCCCACTGGAAGGACCCCCATGGACACTGTGAGGCTGTGAACTGAGCTAATCCCTTTGAACTAGTGAAACTACCGGGCTTGTATCTAGTGATTGGAACCTGGTTAGATTCTGCATTGTGCTCTCTGAAGTGCCCCTCTGGGTTTTAAGTCAGATATGCATCTCTTGGCCTCCTAAAATGTCTAGAAAAGCCATTTTTTCTAGGCTATTCATAGCCTTTATATGAAGAAATAAATCAGGCCTAATCAAGTAAGTGATCTTGTACTACAGAAAGCCTAATCTTCATAATCCTTTAAGTCTTTTGTGTTTTAATTTGCTGACTGCCAGCAATGTCCTTTATTCTTTGGGAATATATCGAGCACCAAGACAGTATTTTGTGTCTAAATAATAAATGTAACCATTTATTTTGTGAGGCTCTATAGGGAGGCTTAGTCTTGCTGAGCCCTCTGCTCTTCAGAAAAGTTTTCCAGAGCCAGAAGTCTCAAAGAAGAGCTGAATGTAAAATACAGAGTTATTCCCTGTTGTCCTGGCTACTGTATGGATAAAATTATTGTGTCATGTGGGCTTAACTATTAATTTAGAGAGCAGGATGAAGGTGAGAGCTGTTACTTGCTTCTGAAATTGTGTTGTTTTATTCAGGTTTTTTTGCTTATTTACATGTCCCTTATGAAAAGTACTGACATGCATTAAAACTCTAAAACCCCCCCTTTTTTTTTTAATCTCTTGAAACTTCTTTTAATTAATAATGAAAACTAGAGAAATACTTATTTTCTGAGCTGCATTTTGAAGTAATTAGATGATTAAAAAGAAACCACAGTTAGAATGTTGTTACTGAACATCAAACTACTTGAATATTCAATGACATTCTTGCTACAGGTGCAAATTTTGCAAGCAGAATGAAACTATTTTGTGTGTGCAGAGCTTTACAGTTCATGAAGACTTGTGCAGCCCTGGGAGTGAAAATGCATTTGTAAAAGACAGAGAAATTAAAAAAAAAAAATGTTTTCCACCTATCATATCATACAGTTGTATACAGATGACGTTTTTCCATCTACGTAATTTTTTTATTGTTCTGTAATTTAAAAAAGTTATGAAGTGGTGGCTGTAAGGCTCAGTACAGTTATGAATGGTATAACTGCTAATATTTCCAGCTCTCTGAGTTCTGCATGTAAAGTTATCAAAGCACTTACTTAATCCAGATAACTCTGATGATGATCTTTGAGAGAGAGAAGGAAGCTTGAAAGTACAAATGTATTTGTTTTGAAATCTGCCTCTCCATTTGGAAGTTCATTACGTCCAGAAAAGAACCTTGTACCTGCCAGGTACTTGGTGTTTTGGCTACGTGTGTATGCTTTTATTGCAACTATTTCTGTAGCCATGTTTAATGCTTCAGGAATTATCAAAGAAAATCCAGTTCTTGAGGCTATGACAAATGTTTTAATTTGAAAAATTCTCAATGTTGATCATGCACTTTCATGGTTTAAGTTCCTTTTATGAAACAAAACCATAAAAGCTGCTGAACCAGGGGTGATAATAGTTGTGATCACCCAAACCACATTTGCTCTACCTCTTGTTTTCAAGACTGGACCTGCCTGATTGTTAACGGGACAAACACTGATTAGGATTTGGCTGAACTGAAGGGAAGGGTGATCCTGGGGTTAAGACATTACCCAGAGAACCAGCAGTTCAGTTCTCTTCTGAGTTTTTATGGTTCATCTTTCTGAGACCTGTTTTGTCCTAGCACCTAATGGCCAGAGAAAATTCCTTAGCAAAAGAACACTTGTGTAAATGATGTCAAGAGCCAAAACCCATCCAATCTAATGAGGCCTTGACACCAGCCCTGTGTTAGGCAGCGGTGCAAACCTTGCCCTCTTCTGTCTCTGCTGCTCTACGACGTCAGGTGGTTCCCATCCCTGCTCAGTGGGACTTCACATGTGGGGGGAAGGGGAGATTAGCGTGAGTTGCTGCACTCCTGCACTTCACATCCTACAAAGTGTAAAGCTGGTCTCTCAGAATCCTGAGTTCTCTGCCTATGTTTGCATGTGGCATACCTTAGTCGTGTTGCACATCTCTGTGTGTGTGTATGTTTATTTGTGTGCATCAATCCATATTTTTTAATATTCATATTTAAACATATGCAGAAAAAATAGCTTTGTATTTTAAATAGGTTCTGATGAAAAAATTACTTGCCTAGCTGATCAATAAAATGTAAAGACTTCACTTTCTCTGTGAGGAGCTGTTAGTTGCTCACTGGTAGAAAGAATAACAAAAACCACTGACTTTCCAAAGATCTTGGCTTGTTTTCATTCTGTGCCAGGTGGTTGCTAGAGTCTGACAAATGATTGATTTGGTTTCAAAGGGTGCTTGAATTGCACAAAGTGTTTTTCATATTAGGGAAGACATGGTCATTTTTTTTCCCACAAGTTTTCAGATTTATTGCCTTGCACAAATGTTGTAAATTAGTTTGTTATTTATTTTCTCTGGGTTGCTCTAATTGGTGTCATTAGTTGAAGGACAAGTTTTACAGATGGTTGGAGGGATGGCCTTTTATGCATACACCCTTTATTTTTTAAACACTGCTGCAGGACTGCAAGTCAGATGGGTGGACTGCTACTTCCCATTTACTCACCCTTCCTTTGAGATGGAGATCAACTTCCAAGGAGAATGGCTGGAAGTCCTGGGCTGTGGTGTCATGGAGCAACAGCTAGTTAACTCAGGTACTGAAACTGCTTTACTTCATTGACATCTCTATTAGCAAACGCTTCCAGAGCAATCAGTCTCACAGCCTGAAATGCCCCCTTCGCACCTGGTGAGCGCAGGCATCGTCAGCAGCAGCTGCCATGAACAGTCCTCAGGTGGAAGGCAGAGCGTTCGTGCTGTGATTTGAGTGTAACAACTGAGCGTGTGAGCTGCAGCCTGCAAACAGACAGCTTTTATTTTGTGGGATAAGGAGACAGATGGATCTCGGCTTTAAAGAGGAACTGATGAATTGGGGCGTGCAGTTTTCCCTCTTCCAAGAGGAGTCACAGGCATGCACAGCTATGATTTTAGAGTGTCACAGGCAAATAGCATCCCCTGGTATTTAGAATATGAGAGTGCTCCTATATCTCTAATGTGCGGAAAGAGGAAAGTGACTTCTTTCGCATTGCTGTTTGGTTGCTGGGTAAATGGTGGGTTGCTCTTTGGCTTTGATTTGTTTCTTTTATCCTCAGATTGGTTATTTATAGGGTTGTAAACTGTTGTAAGAGCAGTTTTTTTTTGGAATTATACATAGAAATGTCATCTGATGATTTGCTTTCTGAAACTTATATATGAGTACAATGGAAGGAGAGGAGAAATTGATATGTTTTTTTTTTTTTTTTTCCTGATTATTTTCACAGTAAAAATTTAGCATGCTTGTTTTTTTCACTGACCGGCTGACTGACAGTAGTCAGTTCTGCAAAAGGCAGCACTCAGACGTGCCATTCAGTGTCTTCTGGGACTGTTTGCTAGGTGTGGGAGTCTTTTGGAATATGATCCATGCAATTCTCACAAGTGCACTTTCAGGTAGCCATGGTATCCTCAGCTGATTTTGTTGCAGGTGGTTTGTAAAGCTGTTGTTGTATTTTGATGTGTTCTAAATCCTTTCCATTGGTCCAAGTACGGTACTTCTACGTGTTCCAGGTATTTGGCAGTGCCTGTGTTCTTCAGTTTGCATGTGTTGTAACGTGATCATTTTCTTTCAAAAAGGATGAATCTTCTTCCAGAGTTTCTCCCCAGTGGGTTAATGCTCTGTGCTAATATTCTTTCGCAGGCTGTAGTGTTCATGGTGTGGTAAAGGTAACACAGGTTCTGATCAGCCTCACAAGTGAAAGACTGCTGTGTAATATTATTTTGTTCAGGTGTAACATGCTAATGGCCAGGCTTTCTTCTTGGAAAGCTTTTGTTGCTCAGTTCTTATGTTCCTTTAATGTGTGTGAGGAGAGTTAAACTGTGCCCTCAAAACAATCACCAAATGTATTTGTTTGTGTGTGTGCGTGAATGTGAATGAATGAGCGTGAACTGCCAACAGGCAGGTTGCTACAGCAGTCAAAGTTTTCAATTTAATCTGCCTCAGCTCTTTTTCGCCTCCCTGAATTATGGTCTTCAAAATTGTACTCCTTCTGCACCAGAACTCTACTAAATATTTATCATAATTCTGATCTTCCAGGAAAACATGGATTTAATAACTCAAGTCTAGCTTTTGAAGGACTGTATTATTAATTGAAACAACAGCAGAAGGGAAGATTTGTTCATTAGCAAGACATTTTCAGAGGGTTCAAACTGTTGGAGAAGTTCCAATCATTTTTCAGTTCATTTAGCAGGAGTTGCACTTCATGCAGCCATGCTTTTGTTTTTCTGCTCCCTCCTGTGGCTCTGCAGAAATACCTGGCTGCAAACACCCAGTCTGATGTATATCAGTCTGATTTGTTGAAGCGTTGGCATCTGTTTACTGCAGGTGAGGAAGAAGTGTGGTCATAACTTGTATTGGCTAACAATTAGCTTGTTTGTTTTAAAGTAACACTGCAGACAGGGTAACTCACACTTGCTTCAGGTAAGGAATCAAACACCAGTCTTCCCTGCCTACTGCTGCTCAGAACATTCTTTTCTTTAATCCTCTTCTGCAACCATTTAAAACGCCAGCAGGTTCCTGGCAGGGCAAGTTGCCTCTATTTATGGCGAAGGTAAGTTTGCTGTTACCAACTTGGAGATTTTTGTGTTATGTTGTGTTGTGGCAGCAAGCTGCCTTTGCCCAAAACTGAGAATGCAGAAGTCCAGAGAGAAGGTTTTCTGTGGAAAAGAAGGAAGGTGAAAATTCTTTCCTAGCTCCTTCATCTTTTCTTTGCTATCAGGACTTGAGCATCCTCCACAATCTGCTACCTTTAGAACATCCCTACCTCTTTCAGTATCCACGATCCTAACTATGAATCTTAACTACCATTCTGGTCCTGTGCCCCATAACCTTTGAAACACCAAAGTTTTAGTTTTAAAGCCTTCAGTTTTAAACCACTACAGGTCAAAGGAGTAAGATCTTCATCAAACCTGGGGAGAGACCTGTGACTTCCAAACAGCTCCGTCCTCGCACCTTTTGTTCCAAATACTGCCTGCTCACCTGTGTAGGAGGCAGCATCATTTTCAGTCGATGGAGATTTCTAGCCACAAGAAACTGGGATGGACTACTTGGAAGGAGTACGTTAACATGGGTCTATTTATAGAAACACACTGTTTTGTTTTTTTTTTTTCCCTGACAATTTGCTCATTGATAACAAAATTCCTAACTACAGATAAGTGTCACATTGCCTAATGTCAAGTATCTGTCCTCCGTGCCCTGAGTCACACTACAGATTATTAAGTATTTCCCCTTACAAGGGGGTGAACGCCAGAGCCGACGCATTGCTGCTCTGTATCTCTGCCTTGTTCAGATGTCCATAGCAGGCACTGCAGACTGCCTACTCCCCTCTCAATCTCTTCAAGGGCTCTACCAGAAAACACCCCTGTAGGACTGAATGAAAGAGAGAAGCATTACTCATTTTTGGATGGCTAACCTTGTGCTGCAGGATTATTTCACTCTTGGTGTGTCAGTTCTCCAGGTAGATGTAGAAAGATCTTTTTATGGTATACTGCACAGCTTGGTGATAAAAACTGGAGAATAAACTGATGAATTTGCAGAAATTTTAATTTTTTATGTGATCTTTAATGTTTCTGATATCTTGCAGTTTGGGATTTTTTTTTTTTCCTTGATATTAACTATTAAAATACACATTTCTGTAATCTAAAGGAGGATAGCTTTTACCTTCAAAATCCTCAAATCCTTTTCTTGGTGTGTTACTACGTGTGGATGTAGGAGTGGTTTGTAAGGCAATCAGAAGCAATCACTCAGAGCAGAAGTTGCACGTCCCTGGTGATTGATGGTGGCTGTCATTTAAGCAGTCAGTGCCAGGCGGTTTATTTATTTATTTCCCAGTTTTGTTCTGGTTTTTAGATGTTGGGGATAGCAGAAACACTGACGAAGCCTCGTGGATGAATTAAAAGACATGGTCTGTGCCACGGCGGCACCTTCAGTCTCACCTTTGAAGTTTCACGTTCTTAACATGTTAAACCAGTTTAGGATTTGCCCAGGGAGGGATAGGAAGCCTTTTTCTTAGTCATTCCCTGGGTAGTGGGGATGATCTACTCTTCATAATCATTTGGATTTTGTGTGTTAGCAGTGAGTAAGGTTTCTGTTGACTTGGTGTGTGGATGAGCAAATCTGCCAGGCAGGGTAACTACCATTTGCGTTAAAGCTGGTCCAGCCACTGAGTATTTTTTGGTAGGAGTTGTTTGCATTCAGGAAAGTCTTTTCTAACCAAATGGAGAATATGGTGATATTTACTATTCCTAACAGTGGTCTTTGCTATTTTTAAAAGAAAAAGTAATACATGCACCCTATGACTGGTTTTATAGAATTGTTGAAAAAATGTGCGCTTGCTGTAAGGATGCACAGAAGTAAGGGATGTTGCATGTTCCCCTAAGGCTGGCAGTGCTAAATTGGAACAATTGTATAGTAATGTGAACATGAGAGATCACTATTGTAATCTAATTTTCAATAAGACGTGTAAAATCTTACTGTACTGTTTAATTTTTCATTTTTATGAGCACTTTTTTCATCTTAAACTGCACCTGCATACATAACTTTAACAGCAATGTTATGCATGCATTTTAACGTAAAGAAAAGTTATTCTGGGTAACGCTGGAAAAGCAGAGAAACTTTGCAGCATAGTAGCAAGTGCTCTCAGGTTTAAGTCTATGAAGAGGAGATTTTATGGTACAGTAGAACTGATGTCAGTTGTCATCTCGTATGGTACTTCAGGTGCTTCAGGAGTTTGCTATCCAAGATTTGCAAAGATTGTGTTCATTGGTGGGTGCTGAAGTTCCCAGCTCTGTGTGGAGCTGTATGATCAAAGCCTTTGAATACAGGACACTGCTTACTCAGAGGCTGTGATCATAGTGTCGCTTAGTACCTGTGAAATTGGAAGCAGTTAGGGTGTGATCCTTTGCTGATTGAAATCGATGGCAATGTTCTCAGTGCTCACTGTTGCAGAATATGTAAGGCTGGGACGGAAGGATGAAAATTGGGCCACTGAAGTTTACCTCCAAACCAAGAGAAAAAAAAATCTCCCAATCAATTTAAAAAAAAAAAACAAACATAAAAGAGAATTCTGTGAGTTTTGGTAAGACTCTTCCTGATGTTTCTGAAGTTCCGGTGTGCTGCAGGAAAATAACCTAAGGGTGTCACATCAGATCAAACATAAGTTGCGCACATCGCTCTGTCCTGTCTCTTGCGGTATCACAGGCAGGTGCTTAAAGAGTGAAACACGACATAGATGTTCTGGTACACACTTGTAGCTCTCGATTTCCTGAGCTAAAAACAGTACCTTTGGTTTCATTTGTCGTAGTGAAATTTTCTTTCTTTAATTTATTAAAGTGCTTTTTTTGAGTCCCAGTAGGCCTACAGCACCTTCTTTCAACATTGTCACCAGCTAGTTAGAGTGAAAAGGGGCATGTGGGTAATGGCTTCTTTTTCTTTGCTTATGCCACTTAAGATTTGTTCAGATCTCAGCTGTAACTCTCAGCAGTTCTTTCTTCCAGGCCAAAGGCTGCTAGTGATAGTCACTCCCTGTGTGGGAGCTGATCTAGACGTTCACGGTTGCTCTTCTCTGCATCTTTTCCAGGTTTTTGCTGTGGGAGGCCTGCGTGTACTGTTCAAGTTGTGGCCATACGTTTCCTTTTCCTTTTCTGATGATTCTTAACATTCATTGTGCAATGCTTACCTTCAGTGAGCCTTCAGTTGAAAAATAAAGAAAGGCTTTGGTACAGTGACTGCGGGAGGTGAGCACTGGTCACTGCTGGCTGCTCTGAAGCATTCTGTAACACAGCTGTTAGGCTCTGGGTGGGAGCTCAGGTTGGTGTCTTGCTTCCTAAGATTATCAGTCATGAAGGCAGCTCTATTTAGGCTACCTATAGGGAGAGCCGGTGTGGTGATTTTTAGCACAGTCGAATCTGCGAATGCTGGGAGGGAAGGGATTAGGAAGCTGTGGTGGGGGGTGGAGTTAGGACACCTAACTTAGATTGACCCACGAGGTATTCCATACCACATACATCATGTCGTGGCGTTTTTATTATCTTTTGTTCCTTAGCTATTTTAGTAAACAAGTCTTTATCTTTACTTGTGCGTTCTACCATTTTTCTCTTTCTCTCACTTCCCTCCTCCATCCCGCTGACACCGACCGCTGGCTGTACACGGGCAGGCCCGAGGCTCTGCGGCCTGGGGGTGGTGAGCGAGCCGCTGGTGGGAGCTATCGTGGGTTAAACCACCACATTAAGACTTTTCTCTGTATAGACTTTTCTTCCTTCCACATCAAAAAGTTACACTGGTATTTACAGTCTTAAGAAACTCCTCCCTCCCTTTTCTCTCTCTCTTTTTTTTTTTTTTTTTTTCCTCCAACATGAATAAGAGATTGTCATGGCTTTAGTGAGGAAATGACCACAGACTGGGCCTTCAGTAAGGCTCTGAAGGGAGCTTTGTCAGCAGTTTGCATACAGTTACATTTTTAAAAAGTGGCTGGGCATTCTTGGTCTTCAAATTGTGTGTGATATCCTTAATTTGTAACAAAGGAGGCTTTAGTGCTGAATTTCTTGTTACTTTTGTGTGTTCTTTTCATGAAGAAAAAATCACCAGCCTTGTCTAAACATCTTTGTGAATGAGTACTGCTGAACACAAAGAAGACAGTTTGTCCTAAGGTCTGCAGATCATTGCTTTTGTTTTAAAAGGTGGAAGCTTGTTTGTCATTGGTGAATCCAGACTCTTGAAGTGTAAGGTTTTTCTGCCATTTGGAAGCCTTTTTGCAGCTCAGTGGCAAGACTTACTTCCAAAATTTAAATAGTACTTGGCCCAGGGCTGCCACCTTCAGCCTAATACAAGTCTTGACATGTAGAATTTGTTTGACTGCAACATTGCAGTAAATAATTTTTTCTTTAATCGTTTATTGAAGACCCTCAAAATTGCTATGTGAAGGGAAGTAACAATTTTAAGTACTTAACCTGCCCATTCCTTTTTGGCTTTTTTTTTTATTATATTTTTTTTGGCAAAGGGATTATTAGGTTTGGACAGTCTGCACGGGCAGTAAATTAGTAATTAACAGAAAAATTATGTCAGTGTTACCTTGCATAGGGGGGAGTTCTTTTTTTTTTTTTTTTTAATTTATGAACATGTTCTTAAATCAAATTTCAGTTAAGGGTGAGCTAGTTTCATATATCAATCAGCAGGGGGTGTTTTAGGGAAGGGGAAATTTAATATCTTTCATCTAGCAGGTTTTTTTTTTTTCCTATTTGGCTCTTGCCTGGTAAATTATATTAAAATGTTGGAGCAGATGGTGCATGTGGCTTAAATAGTATGCAGACCCATGTTCTGTGTATGCTAACAGCTCTCTGCGGGGACCTTGAAATAGTTAAAGCTGTATGTGTGTGTATGGATACAGAGTGTAAGGGTAAATATAATGCATTTAAAATACATTCCTGCAACGTTTCAAGGTGAAATTAAAGTTGCAGAGGTCTATTGCTGTCTTGAGCAGCTGGGGCCTCCCAAGAACGTGGGATGAAATCAAGGGTGGGGGATGCTGGGTGGGCTTTAGTCCTTCCCACACAGTACATCCAGAGAATTTTGCCTGCAATACAAGCTTTTCATTGCAAACCTTTCAGTGTCAGAAATCTGTTCTTTTTAGGTCACTGTCTGTCTCCAGTGCGACCGCATTGCCGCAGTACCCTGACATCTCCCGGTCTTTCCAGTGCTTGTTCTCCCCAGGCTGATATGAGATAGCGAAATGTCATCGTCCCTGTTTTATGGCCTGGAACTGAAGTACACAGGAGGCTGACACACACATGCATGCTGTAGACAGCGGTGCTAGCTGCCTCAGTGAGAAAGTTCACTTTCCTACAGTGCGTATACACCCATCGAGAAAGGAGGGCTTCTACCCTGCTTTGAAGGCATGACTCAGGCTTCTTTTCTGGATCCCTCTGCCAGGCAGCCTCTCTCTGTGACTGGCTGCAGGGGGAGCCTGCTCTCCTGGTTTAGGCAGGTACTTGAAGGTAAAGTGAACATCCCACAAAGAGGCAGTGTTTCAGATTAAATGAAATTAATGGGATATTAGGAAGCATATGGGTTTGAGTGACTTCCCAAGGGACTCAGAAGTTGTCTGTGGCAGAAATGAGAGTTGAATTCAAGCTGTAGGTTTATAGCTCAACTTTCCAGTCACGTTTGTCTCAGCTCACTCTAGTGATTACACCTGCACATACATACATATAGGGAAGTGTGTATGTGTGTATACACACAAATAGAGAGCGAGACAAAAGACAAGTGACCAAATAAATACTAAGTGAGACAAATTTGACTCATTGCAATTCTTTTTGTGGTTCCCCCCCACCCAACATAAACAGAAAATCAGGTTGTCACAGCTGACTAATTCCAGAGATGCTCCACTGAGCTGGCAGCCACTGAAGTTTTGCTCTTGCCAGGTGGATGTAGAGCCAGTGTGGAACTGTAGGCTTTTAAAGAAAGATGTGATTGAATTTTTGTCTGTATTCTGCAGCATGTCATACATGATATACAGATACCCACAAATGTAAGTACATGGCACATCTAGAAAAGTATGTGCCAAAAACAGTGCTGACCAGTTTAAAAGGGAATAAGTAATAGGGCAGAGGACCTGATTTTTTCCCCCCCAAAATCAATGGTGATCCAGCCTCTAATCTGCTCAAGGAGAGGAGCTCCGATTGTAGTCACCTGGGTGGCTTTGGGATTCCCATATAAAGGCCCTGACATGAAGTTGAGGTGTGTATTGAGGCAGGGGGAGCAATTAGCTGCATTGACTACCACATCTCTTGAGCAGGGGCAGCAGAAATATCAGCCACTTTCTCAGCCACTTCATGGTAACAGTGCCAGCTTCCTTCATGATCACAAACCTACGTGATTGCTTGCAGCAAAGCAGTCCACCAAAGGGAATGGATTAAAGTATGTTTTGTCGTGCTGGGCCTGAGCTTGTTTTAAGTTTTTGCAGAATTCGATCACGGAAGTCATAGAAAAGCCAGATTTGAAAGGACCTCAGGGATCATCTGGTTCAACCTGTCATGTTAAAAGCAGGGCCTGCACAAGATTGTCTAACACCTTGTCTAGATGAACCTTAAAAATCTCAAGTGTTGCAGAATCTGCCACATCCTTGGAGAAGTTATTCCAATGATTGATTGTTTTCACAGCAAAAAAAAAATTTCCTCTCGTGTCAAGTTGGAATATCCCTGGTGCATCTTGTACCCACTGCCCCTTGTCTCTTACATGTGATCCAGACTCTCAGGATCTTGCAGGTTCAAGTTTCTGAAGAGTATTTTTAAATTGGGATGACGCTTACACAGAATATCTACTTATTCTGTCTCCTTTCTTTCCACTGGAAAAAGAAATCAGGGAGAGTTTATTTCCTGCTTTTGGCTGAAGACTGCCTTTTGAGTTTGATGTTGTTTTAGTTTCTTTTGAGCTGACTGGGAAGAAGTCTTGGTCTTGCCTTGATTATTAAACCAAAACATAAAAATGAATTGCATAGAGATGATGCTGTGGTCCATCACAGTACCTGTTGTTTTATTTATCTGTTTCTCTTGCCCTGACACCCATGGCTACAGCATCAGGTCTGATGTGTGTACTGTACTATAAAGTTATACCTTCCCTCCACCCTTCCCTTTTCCTTGTCAAGATAACTTGCCTGTTGTCTCCTCCTTAATTTACAGCTTGATTTTTAAAACTGTACTTTCATCAAGTTTTTCATCCAGAAGGAACCCATAAAATTTTTTTGAAATGTTGCTTTCTCTGATGTTATTGCCTTTGACAGACTCATAATGTATGTTAGAGCTGGTGTTCTTCAAAAGAATTAATATAAGCTTACTCCCGATCTATGCGTGTTTGTGTACAATGAACAAATATAGTATTCCGTTTTATGACAATTCTATTACACCTACTTCTGGGAAGTGTGTTATTTATCTACAGGGGTATTTTGTGGGGAAGTAAGTATGGGATTGGATTTTGAAGTGAGTAGTTATTATAGAATTTGGATGGCCATTTGTGTTTGTGGCTCCGTATGATTTTGCCAGCTGAATCGTACTGTCAATAGATTTAGAGGATAATTTCCCTTTCATGGTTCAAGACCACATTTTTAGTTGAAATTTATGTTCCTTATCTTCTCAATTTAGGAAACTACTTTGTCTTCATGCTTCATTTTCTCCTGCCCAAAAATGTCTGTGGAAAAGCGTTAACTCAGTCTAACGTCAATCTTGAAACCAGCAAGAGTGGTTATTTGATTGTCTGGCACATGGTACTTCTTTCCATCTAACAATGAAAGCTTCTGCCTAGCATGTGAACCTGATTTTAGTCCATTTAGAATTGGAAAAAAAAGAAAAAATAAGGTGGTAGAATGTGTAGTGTCATCTTCTAATGTTTATATTGCATTTGAAGCGATTTGCCCATGTGTATGTATTGCTTCTCCATCCTTTATTATTTTTTTTAATCAAAACTAAATTAAAGGTTTAGTAATTCAGTAAGATTTGTCTCCATGGGATCTAGCAGGAGGAACAGAGCACCACACAAGAGAAGGCTAAATAATGATGGATGTCGTTTATTAAGCAGCTCCCAAGTAAAAGAAAGCGCTGCTCTCAAAAACCTTGAAGAGAAACAATTTATAGCACAGAGAAGGTGTTTCCCTTGGCTTTATTTATGCAAATGAAAATACTGCTAAATAATACTATTGAATTACCACACTGTTATGTGATGAATGCTGAATGTTTTTAATCAGCCAGGAGTTAGTCCAATAAGCCTAATATAATTCCTCATCAAGCTGGAATATACCCTGCAGGTTTTTTTTTTTTTTTTTTTTTGTTGCATTGTAATATTCATTTTTGCTATTCCCAGGACATTTATCAGGACTACCCAACCAAGGGTGGGGGAGAGATTTTACAGGCATGTCTCTAACTGATCCTGACTCTGTTACACAAAGCTCAGCTAGAGATTAGATCAAGCATTTTCGGAAGTATTTCTCTTTACTAGGTTGCAAACGCAAACTTGATTTCTTATTTCTGGAGGGAGAGATTTTGGTTAGGATGTTCCTGTTGTGCATCATTTCTTCAGATTTTTAGCTGGTGTGTGGAATGAATGAACACAGTTCTCCTGTGTGAGTGCTGGAGGCTGGGTAGTTAAGAACATAACAATCCAGTGGCAGTATATGCTGGTCAGCCTTCCCACCTCTGTGCCATTCATCAAGGTCTTCATGTCACTGAGTTGTGAGGCACATGTCTTCAGACGATGCTGACTGGGGGAGAGGAAGCTTAATGTGTCACAAAGTTCATAGAACCATAGAATATCCCAAGGTGGAAGGGACCCACACGGACCATCGAGTCCAGCTCCTGGCCCCACACAGGACCACCCAAACCAAATGGCAGAGGGCGGTGTCCAAACGCTTTTTGAGCTCCAGCAGCTTGGGCACAGTTGGCCCTTTGGGCAGCCAGGGCACACTGCTGGCTCATGTTCAACTTGCCATCAGCCAGAACGCTCAGATCCTTTTCTGTGGGGCTGCTCTCCAGCCACTCACTGACGGTTAACAGTGACTTCCACTGATCGAGCCACTGTGGTGACTGCAGTCCAGGCTGAGACGGTAACAGCAGCCCATGTGGCTCATTTGGGCCACAAGGTTGGGTTGGTCCAGCTGTCTGTGTGCCAGCGCCTAGATACCCTGCATGTGGGAGTGTTGTGGTTTAAACCCTCAGTATCTCACAACAGTAGCTTGCTTTCCCCTCCTCCTCTGGAGAGCAAGCTCGAGGCTGCCGGTGTGCTGCCGGCAGCCAGTATCAGCAGGGTGGAGGAGGGAAGGAGAGAGGAAAATACAAGGTAGAACTCAAGAGTTAATAGAACTAACTTTACTACAATAGTAACTTTGGATGTAAAAGATTTGGAGTAGAACAATTAATGTACAGAAAAAGGCAAGTTCTCACCCATGCACCAGCCTGACCGCCCAGAGCCAGACCCCCGAGCACCAGAACCTGCCTGCCCTGCACAGCCCCACGCCAGCCCAACACAGCTCCGCAAACCGCAGCTTTTCCCCCTTGCCCCCCTCCCCTTTTCCTGGAGAGCAGGGTTCCATGATGTATATGCTATGGAATACTCCGTTTTTCCTTAACTCTGTTTTCAATCATGACAATATCCACCCCTTATTCCATACTATATACATCACGTTGAAACTTAATCATTTCTGTACCTACAAGCAACACTCATTCCCCTTAAGTTATAGACATACACATGCTGTACATCCCGGCTCAGCTCATTATGCTCCCGCCCCCATAGTCTCTTTGCTGTCTTTGTGAATTGACTGTAGGGTTCATCCAGGCTGCTGCTTTAGGATCCATCTGTCATTGCAGTCCTTCACCGCAGAAGGAAATGGTGCACCGTACTGGATCGTTGC
>VXAV01003034.1:56066-69448 GCA_013399715.1 Alectura lathami | reverse complement strand
CCACTCTCCATTGGCTTTTCGCACTGGCCAAATAGGGCTATTAAAGGGTGAGCGTGTTTTGCTAATCACCCCTTGTCTCTCCAGACGACGGATCAGCTGATGGATGGGGAGCAGGGAGTCCTGGTTGGTACGATATTGTCGCCGGTGCACTGTTGCAGTAGCAACCGGCACTCGCTGTTCTTCCACCCTTAGTAACCCCACCACTGAAGGGTCCTCTGAGAGACCAGGCAGAGTAGACAGCTGCTTCATGTTCTCTGTCTCCACGGCAGCTATCCCAAAAGCCCACCAATACCCTTTCTGGTCCTTAAAGTACCCTCTTTTGAGGTAATCTATGCCCAGAATGCATGGAGCCTCTGGGCCAGTCACAATAGAGTGCTTTTGNAGAGCCTCATACTTTTGTGGTTCTGATGTGCCAGGCCATCGAACCCACACCGTCCAGTATACTCGATTGTCCCTTTCCTCCCCCGGCCAGAGGCAGGGCATCTCTAATCCTGGTCATTGCGTCTATCAAAGATTGGAGTGGCCATTCTCGTAGAGAGGCCCTCTCCCGCGTCTAATCTCTCTTGCAACTCATTTACCCATGCCTGCAGGGCCGAGGTGGGCTTTCCTTCCCGTTTCCTCATGTCTTTTCCACTGTCACATAGGCGAAACCACAGGTTGGCACGTGGTGTGTACCCACCATATTTTCCCCTTTGAACAGGCGGGAGCCTGCTTCTGATAGCTGAAATGCTGGTTCGTACAGATGGAGAGTAGAGCACCTCGCTCTTGAGTTGCTTGACATCTTGGACTACTTTTTGAAGGGTTGTGGACAGTTTATCCACGGATGCGACACAGGCTGGTAGGGCGGTGGAGTAATTATCTCCATATTCTCAGAGGGTTTTAGTCACCTCATTCACCGTTGGTCTTTCATCATCTCTCCATTTCATTGCTGCCAGTGTGCTAGCATACATTCACGGTGCAGATTGTGTGAATTTCCGCCACATAGGTGTCGATCAACAGGTTTCATCTGGATCTAGAAGTGCTTGCTGATCGCCAAGGTTGGTTTGGTACATCATCTCCACCACAGCTAATTCTCTTAGGTACTGGATACTTTTCTCCATGTTGGTGCACTTGTCTGGGGAACACCTTATATCTTCTTTGAAAGGATGTTTCTCCTTCACAGCTGACAACAGACGTCTCCAGAGGGTGAAAATTTGATTCCCTCTTCCAATTGCTTTGTCAATGACTGCATCTCTAGCAAGGGATCCTAGCTGCTGGGCTTCCTTGCCTGTCAGCTCCATGGCACTGACCCCACTGCCCCAGCAACGGAGCAGCCAGGTGGCAAGGCGCTCTCCTGGGTGTAGGCTATAGTCTTTTCGTATCTCTCGCAGTTCACTAGGGGTTAGAGGTCTGATGGTTAGTGTCCCTCTTATGATGTCTCCATCTTCCTCCTCCTCATTCTGCATCGTATCTCTTTGTGCCCTTTGCACGGATGTTTTCGTTCCTACTACAGGGGCAACCGATACCTGCACAGGTTGTTCCTGTAGCTGAATTGCAGGCCCTGCGCCAGCCCGGCACAGCTCCGCAAACCGCGGCTTTTCCCCCTTGCCCCACTTCCCTTTTCCCGGAGAGCAGCGTGCCATGATGTATATGCTATGGAATACTCCGTTTTTCCTCAACTCTGTTTTCAACTATGGCAGGGAGCCATGTCTGGGGATGTTTGTTTGAATTGCATGTAAGCAAACGCAGAGTAGTTCAAGAGGCAGAGTTTTACCGCTACTCCTCTGCCACTACTTCCTGCCAACAGAATAAGTTCTTGTTGTTGTAAGCTCAGGCTTTGTAGAAGCATGTGAGTAAGCTCTGCTGGTTCCATTTATGGCTTGTATTACAAAGAATAACTTAGCTTGAATTTTGCCTGGGTTTCGTTTGCAGATGCCCTGATTTGCTTTGCAGTTCAGTGTTCATATCTAGGAGATCTCTGTGAGTAGTAGAGAAGATAAAACATTCAGCACTTGAATAAGAAGGTGTTGGGAAGGAAGTGATTATCCTATAAGGGACAATGACATTTCCAGAAGGAAGGAAAGAGTCTGGAACAGGTTTGTCACCTCTGTGCTGCTGGAGCATATCCGTGGCACAGCTAGGGGCTGAGGATGGTGCCTTTCAGGCAGTGTACCAGCTAGTTATCAGTGGAGTTTGCTGCTGCACCTGAAATGAATCAGGGAAAAATGCCAACCTGTAACACTTCTCTCCATGTAAATAACAGTGACAGATTACTAATAGCTATTACAGCAGTGTCTCCTCTTTCCTGAGCAGAATGAATGCCGTAAGTTATGTAGTCTGATGACTATACAGTGAGCGTCAGTAGTAAGTTTGATCCTAAACATGCTAACATAGTCCTACAAAACATCTGTATGTAACAATAAATGGAATTTAAGAGTTAGCCACGGAGGTAACCTGGTGCCTATCTTATTTTGGGCTATGTCGAGGTGGAGGAGGGGAGAGGTCTGGGGAGAAGGCTTGTTTCTGTACTTGTTTTTGAGGGCCACTTAGATTATTTAAAAATCTCATCTGAATGTTTGAAAATCTTGTCTAGCTGTGTATACTCTGGGTCAAAATGCTGCCTTTATCAAGAAAAATAGAAAGAAAAAAAATCCCCAACAAAAAGCCCATAAGCTGGTGGCTAAAGCTTTAGCCCTCTTCAGCTCCTCGTGCTGCAATGAACAATAACTTTTATCTTCTTTTTATCTTAAAATTGTGCTGAGATAGAAAAAAAAAAAAATAACAGAATAATGATTCTTCTAACCATGAAAATTGCTGCCCTTCTTATTCTGAAGTTTGAGCAGCTCAGACAACAGTACCAGTTGTCTTTATGCTAATGACAGAGATTGTTGCTGAGATTGTAATTTAGAGCTTTTCCTGGTTTTTAAAAGCAGTAATTAAAGTGAATTTGCTGAGTTTTCTTTTAGAACAGTGATGAATGCAAAATGCCTGTGCTGATTCTAATAGAAGTTAGTAGGATTCCTTCAAATAAGGCGAGAGACTCCAGTTAGGAGCTCATCTTTGTATGGGTTGAAAAGTATTTAGCTAATGAATTGTTCCAAAGAACAGGTGCGATGAGGGGAATCCTTTTCTCCTATTAGTTCTGACATACTTAGCGTGTTTCAAAAGTGACAGTCAGAGGTAAACCATTCAGTGGAATTATTTTTTCATCTCTGAGAGAATTTATTTTTAACACAATACTGCCACATGTCTTACAGTAGAAACAGTAATTGCCAAAATATCTCTGCTGCTGTACTGGAAGCTCTTGTATTACAACCAAGATGGGCAGAATTACTCACCTTTACAGGTGCTAAATTACTTGCTATTCTTATTGAATAAAAGCTGGTGATCTTAAATAGGAAAACTATACTTTTATTGGCACTTGCTGCTGCTGTTTTTATTTATTTAATAGGAGCCAAAGTTCATCTTGTAAAGGAAAGGCTACTTTCCCTAGGGTACAGGGTTGTCTTGTGTCTGCCCTCTTGAGATTATTTATTTGTATGTTTTCTTAAAATCTGAGGTTCTAGCCATCTTCAGAGGAGGTTTAGTAATTTATCTGGGTTGCAACTCATGTGTGTCATAGTCCTATGAGCAGTAGGAACTAAGAATGCGTGCATTTACGGGAGGCTAGAGTTCACATAACCCATCTAAAGGGGCACTTAATCATGCAGTGGCTTAAAAAAAGTACGTTTTGTCTGTGTTGCTGTCAGCTTTGACACATCAGTAGTGACCTGAAGCAGTCTGTGCATAAGCATTTGCCATGTTCTGCATATGGCTGATTGGAGAAGCTGTGAGCAAACATTAGACAAATGTTGTAGCACCCTCTGCAGAGTCTCCTGAGTGCTCTGCCATGTATGTAGTTTTGGTTTTTAATAGTACCCAGGCAATGAGGGAGATGCACTGGTGAGTCTCTGCCTTTTTTAAATGCAACCCTAGGAGCTGCTGTCTTAATGGGATAAGAAACAAGCTGCTGCTTTGTTTAGGCATCTTGTTATGTTGATCAGAATTGCTTCTAGCTCAAGAAAGGTATTGTTTTGGGGGTTTCTGTTTTTCTGTGTTAATGGATACCAAATAATCTCAGTAGAAGCAAACCTGTACATCCTGGGATAGAGAGAAGGAAGCACTCAAAAGACTGTAATTTACTGAGAAAAAGCTAAAACTATTTTTGTGATGCTCCATCAGTAGTTCTGTATTTGTCACCTTTGCTGCTGTCACAGAAGCACAAAGTCTTAAAATCAGGGGAGTGGGAATAGGGGAGTATGCATGATTGTCAATGGCCATAATGTTTACAGAGATGTGGCTGTTAATTGCCTCTTTACTGTGCTACAGACCATGCATAATCACTGTTATCGCCCTGGAGTTTTCTACCAGATACACTTGCCCCAACTGTGAGATCAGGTTGGCATTGTTTACTTAGACCGAATTAACGTAATCATTCTTAGAGATGGGACCATCCAGCCGCAATCACCCAAAAAAGCACAGATCCTATAGTCCTTTTCAGCAGACAGCCTCTTGTCTTCATTGGTTTCCACCACACCTGCAGATGTGATACTCTGCAGTAAGAGAAAATCATTAATTCTTTCCTTGAAAAGCTCAAATTTGAAAAAGCTAGTGTTCCCCTACAATGACCTTCTTGCTGCCTTATGATACTCAGCAGGAAGAGAAAATCAGTAACTCTTTCCTTGAAAGGCTCAAATATGAAAAAGCTAGAGTTCCCCTACAGTGACCCCTTTGCTGCTTTTACTCCCATCTCCCTTTCATTATCTCTCTTCTCATGGGGCTTGAACAAAAATGCATACACCTTAAGTTAGGGAAGAGCTCTGCGACTGTACAATTCACGGGTAGAGTTTAAGGAAGGCGAACTAAGGGGCACCAAATCTGTAATTTCTTTTGTATGTTCTTCACATTTGTGCAACACAGAGCTAGCAGCACCTTCGCAGGCTCCCTGGAGACACCCAAAAGGCTTCGTAGCAGAAGGGAGTAATTGCAGCAAGTATGCTGGTAGCTGAAGGACAGCTCCGAGATGATTTTCAGACCGCAGCTGAGGAAACTGTCAAGGAAGTGTGACAGCAGGGAAGATGCCTGCATGAACTCATGAGCTCTGTTCTGCACTACCTGTGGAACTCTTGTGCAAATCTGTGAATTCAGCGGGCTTGAGTTTGTCCCAGACTTTGCTTTGTTCCTGTTTCCAGACACATGCTTTGAATACCAAAGGTGTTTGAGAGGTGATTGAAGACCTCTGTTGAGGGCCTGAGCCCTGGTCCATTGACTTTTTCTTGCTCCACTCCCAGACTGTTTGGGTAGGACGACAGTTTTAGTTTGGGTAATCCACTGTGTGGACTTGTTTGCCATGTCTGCAGAAGTGTTAAATGGAAGCTGAGGTCTTTCTCTGGGAGAGCAATAAAGCATCTTGAGGCTCAGTGTGAGGCTGGGGTAAAATACTGTGTTAGAAATCAGTATAAGGAGTTGGTGAAAATGGGGAGTGAAAAAGATGGAGCAGCAGGTCCTTGACAGCTGAAATTTGGACGTGGTAGCAGCTGTAACTGGAGCAGAGTAAAGGTCTGAGGAGCCAGCACTGGATGTTTGTTCTTGTTTGTTCCCTAAATAAAATCAGAGTTGGTGTTTTTTTGCCTTTGTTCTTCTGAGGACATGTCAACTGTAAAACTAAATGTAGAATGTAAAGTCTGATGGCTTGAAAGTGGTAAATGGAGGACCAATGTTCTCCCAAGACCTTACATTCTTCTTTCACTATTCCTTTCCCTTCATAAATATCAAGCTTCCTGAGGTGGAGTCCTACCTTACTGGGAAACTCCTCACTTGCCGTTGGCCATCATATGAATTGTCTTAGGACACGATGCACTTGCACCTGTCCAGACTTGGATAATTTTTTGCAAGTTCCATAGTTTTGATAAAATATTAATGTGTAGATATGCTAACGCTGTGTCCTCTTCAGCTGCTGAAGTGCGTCTGTCATCTGAATCCTCTGACTGATGAACCCAAAGGGAGTGGGAAGCTAGGTATATGGGGATAGCATAATTCTATTAATTAATCTCTTAATTAAGCAGGACTTCTGGCTGTCCTCAGTGAAGGAAACGTGACTAATCCTTGTTGTTCTACTTAAATGTCCTCCACTGGATAACAGTAAGAACAGTGTTCCTATGTGGCATTTTTCATTGGCATACCTTAACTGCGGGTTTGTGTTTTCTTGTTTGTTTTTCTTTAATATACACTGTGTTGTTAGCTGTGTTTTACAGAAGGGGAAACTGCAGCACAACTCAATGAAGTGACTTGTCCACTGTTGCCTTGCCATCTACTCTGAGAGACCAGTCCTCTTCGGTTGCTTGCCCTTCGTAAGGGCAGCATTACTGCTATCTGGTCACCTTCCACTTGGAACATAGCTCTTTCCCTTACATATTTCTTGTTATGTGCTTTTATGCTACTACATCATTTCCCGAATGTTTTAATCTTCTGGCTCAGAAAGTTTGCCAGTGCTGGGCTTGTTTTTGTTGTTCTTTTCACCTCAGAAGCTTCAAGCTGGAGGAACCAAAACAAACACTGAGTAAAGTATGTGCCAAAGTAAGGTGCAGACTCCCTGAGATCTTCAAGGCTTTTTCTAATAGCTGCATATTTTCTTCTTTCAAGGATTGTTTTTCTTACATGTAGCATGTGATTGGCTTGGTGCGCTTGGACTGAGACATTGCTAAAGGTTTGGAAAACCCTCCAAGATTACTTGTTAACAATTCACCTAGAATCCACGGTCTGCTGGTTTCACATGCTGTGTTATGGTTAATAGATGCTGCCAAACTAGGGAAGACTTAGGATGCATGTGGGATGTCTGTCCTCACGTGACAAGACATTCACCAAATACCAAAGTTACGGCTGCTGAAATGTCACCTGCATTACTAGATTATAGTTTCTAGTTTCTGTAGCTGGCAAAATACAAAAGCAGATAGCTTCTTAGGGCCAATCCTATTATAGAAGATTCCTATGTATGATAAAATGACTAGCTCTTCTATCTGCAGAATGGTATGCAATTTCATATAGTAATATTTCATTTGTCTCTTTTCTAGTGATCAGTAGAGTAATTGTATACATACAATATGTGCACTTTTCCTCCGTTGAGTAAGAGCATATCATGGGCATGGTTACTGCTAAAAATGTGTTTTATTTGATTTTGTGTTTGCTTTCTGCACAAAAGTTGCGTGAGTGTGTGGAAGTACCAATACTTACGTTAAACCTATTCAATAGGATTTGCTTGAACTTAACATCTTTGTCATGTTCACAGTGTTCTTCAGTTTACCTGTGTACAGAATGGAGGTAATAACATATTGACTTCCTGCTGTTATTTCAGACATGATTAGTACTTGCAAAATGCTGTCATACCTACAGATGGAAGTCAGTCAGCAAGTGCAAAGTGGTCTGGTTGTGAATAAGTGCAGTACTTGGTAGAACTATCTAACTTAAGTATCAGTGAAGGGTAAGCAGCCCTTGGCACGGATGCCAAAGGCAAAAAAAGCGTAGCCAGCAAGGGAGGTGATCCTCCCCCTCTGCGCTGCCCTGGTGAGGCCACATCTGGAGCACTGTGTCCAGTGCTGGGCTCCCCACTTCAAGACAGACAGGGAGCTGCTGGAGAGAGTCCAGCGGAGGGCTGCAAAGATGGTCAGGGCCTGGAGCATCTGCCCTGTGAGGAAAGGCTGGGGCTGTTCAGCCTGGAGCAGAGAAGACTGAGAGAGGTCTTACCAATGCTTACAGATATCTGCCCTGAGAAGTTGTAGAGTCTCCTTCTCTGGAGATGTTCGAAACCCACTCGGACACTGCCTTGTGCAACCTACTGTAGGGAACCTGCAGTAGCAGGGAGGTTGGACTGGATGATCTCCAGAGGTCCTTTCCAGCCCCTACTGTTCTGTGACTTGTAAGCAGGTACTGAACGGCATGCAGCAGCGCTGGCCCAGCACTGGGCCTGTGGGCTTCTGAGAGAGGTTCAGCCTCTGATCCCACAAAACCGAGCAGTCTAATGTAGAAGCTTGTTGCTGAGGAGAGGTAGTGACTGACAGCATCTTGTCCCTTTGTAAGGTAGCATCACCTGGTCTCTGCTGAATACCTTCCAGTATTAGCAGCTTCGTTTGGGAAGGTAAAATACAAACTGGTACGCTGCCCTTTGTAAGTGGATAATCTTGCTTAGTCCAGGTACCAGTGAGAGCTGATAGAGATCCTCCTTCAGCAAAGAGTGTTAGCAGATGCTGTGCTTCTGGAGGAAGTACATCTGTGCTGTGGGGCTCCGAGGTTTTGTAGTTAATGCTGTTAATTGCATCAGTGCCAAGGAGCCCCAAAAAGGGATTATTGTTCTTGAGCATGCACTGAGCAAATAAAAAGTACAAAAGAATCCCCACTGCAGAGCTCACAGAAACTAGCGCTGGTCTAGCATGTAATGAGCAAAGAATCTAGGAGGTGCAGGAAAAACTGATGGAAGCTGTCACTTTGGGCTTCCTAAGGAAGCCAGTATCCACCTGAGTGTTACTGGTCACAGTGCTGTCATGCTGCCCAGAATATTGTCCCTGCTTCAGGGTTATCCAAGATCTGCACCACAGCCACACAAACAAGACCTTTGCTGGCCGTTGTTTTACTAGCACATTTTCGTATTCTTTTTACTGGCTTGAAGATAAAGATATATGCTGACAAGGCTCATGCTGAAGAGTTCTACTTCAGCTTTCTGATCAAAATTTAGGACCATCGTCTACCGTGCAAACTCATTTTGCGAGGTATCCAACTCGAACTGTTCCAGAATCCATTTGTCATTGTTGCTTAGAAGCATTCGAGGGTTTTGATGCATTTTCAATCACTGCTTACAGCACTCTGTAATGTTTTCACAGCACTTGGCTTGGTGGCTGAGGTTCTTTGCTGCATAGGTGTTTTTTTTTTTTTTTTTTTCATTCCGCTTAAAACACTCTCAGCTTGCAGCAGCTGTGACTTGCACCTATCAAGGTAAAAAGACAGCATTTTTATTGCTGCTGCAAATCTTTCTGCTGGCTGCTTATGGGTACCTGGTGATACAGCAGCCTCAAAGCTAGCAACACTACTTGCAAAGACTCTGTGGGGGCAAAGTGAGACTAATGCCTATTTCCAGCCCCTTTGGTGAGAACTGCTCCAAGCAGAGAAAACCCCCTCTGTCCTCCCCAGCACGTCAAAATCTGGCAGCTAGCTGCTAATTGCCTTTACAGTGATTCACATGCCATCTGCCATTCCTGTGAGCTTTTGTCGTGTGTAGCAGGCTCCAGGCAGGTCCATAAACTTCGTGGGGGTCTTATGTCAGCGACACCGACTCGATACAGCGCGGTAATGACAGTGGTATTGCTGTGTGCAGAAATTAGTTAAGAAACAATTCACCTGGTGTTAGCTTTTCTTTTGGCTTTGAGGGGGCTGCATTTGAGAGGGAAAAAAAAAAACAAGCAAAACCGTAAAAGATTATGTGAATTGCATGCCATGAAGGGTTACCCCACCCTCACAGAAACCAGCTCACGGATGGTGGGAGAGAGCTGTCAAAATGAATAAAAGGGCAAAGAATTATCGTGCATTTGTGCATCTCGCCTCATCTGCAAGCCAAGAGCGAGCAGAAGAGAGTGTGATGTCCCCGCGCCGTGGCTGAGGAGCCCAGCTTGCCCAGGGCCCTGCTGGGGAGAAGTAACCGCGCTGGTCCCGTCATAACTTACATAACGGTTGCATAAGAGTGCTGGTGCCATGACTGTCAAAAAACAAGCGGGAAGGATGGCATTGCTCCCTCCCTCTGTGTTTTTTAATGGCTCAAATCAGAAGCTCAGCCCTAACACACTGTTGTTTGCCTCTTGGAGTAGCCGGGGTTTCTTTCCCTGCTCCAAGAAAGGAGGGGAGCTCTTGCTTTTGTCTAATCGTGCCTTGTTTTGCTCATAGTTCCTAAGTCTTTTTTGGTTGTTTTTTTTTTTTTTTTCCTTTGTCTAAATTTACATTTTGATACATACTGCTGCTGCTACTGCTGCTTTCAATAATTAAGCATTTTATCAGCATTTTCTAAAGCACCTGGATGCCTCCTGAAATGCCACCTTGTCTTAAAGTCTTTCAAAGCAGAGATGCTGCAGAATCTTGTCTTTTGTGTTCCCTACTATTCAAGCCTTCTTTTGGTAAGCAGGCTCATAAAACAGCTCAATTTGTTACCATGTTGGGATCCAGGGTGGTGAAAGGGTGACATGACCCAATGGATCCGCTCAGGGGTGCAGGCCGAGTGCTGTTTTTCCAGGCACAGAGGCGTACACAGCTGGAGGGTGCCGTATACCTCGGTGCAGGCTGGCTGGCACGCCAGCAAGTATATTAATCCAGCGACAAGGAGTCACAGAGGTGCCAGGGAACATGGCCTCACAAGCCCAGGGGTTGCTTCATTTATTTTGGACCCATTGCCGTACTTTTGCATAATCCTCACAGCTCTCTCCAGACTCCTGCGCTACTAATCCTGGCTGTTGGTGCAGGAATTTGCCTGTTTGCTTTTTTTTTTTTTTTTTTTAATCTAACTCTCAAGCCCCATCGAAGCCTTCGCCCTCTTGTTTTGCGTGATCCGTGTATAATTCTCAGAGCCCGGAAGGGCACGCGTGCTCGCACAACCTCCACTGGCAGCATGGTGACGGAGCAAGGCCTCAGCCAGCCGCGGGGCCTGGGGCAGCTCTGTCCCAGCATCGAGCGAAGCGTGGCCGCAGTATGGAGCAGCAGCTGAGCGCCAGCGGTTGCCATGGAGATCGGCGATCCTGCCGAAACTCAAATAAAGGGCCCTTGCTGAAGAACACGAGCTCCATAGAAAACGAAGGGGGAGCGAGCTGCTTGTTTGACGGGGCCTGCCAGCAGCCATCCCAAATGGGGTTTGGATTCTCTTCCTCTCTCCCTGCCCCTTTGGCAGTGCTCCTTCCTTAAAGGAAATGGCTGTGAGCTGGACGGCCCAGGGCTGCCTCCCCCCTCAGCTCCTCGAGGCTGGGGACAGCACACTGATGGCTGCTCCATGGGGAAAGGGGGAAGGGGCCAGGGCACGCGGCTTTTATGAAGGAGCGTGTGCCACTTGCCACTGGGGCCTTAGTGGGTGTCGTGGGATTTGTTTGCAGCATATGCGATGCTGTTAATGATTGAAAAATTACCACAACAATTAGTCATGGATCGCTGGAGGCAAGGCCCCCAAACACTGTGGACAATGTGATTAAACCCATGTATGTGACAATTAACTCTCCTGCAGGTTTATCCACCAAGGAGATGGGAGGTAGATGGACAAAAAAAAAGGACAGGCGAGAATAATGCAGCAGAATGGACCCGATACAGCTGGCACTATCAATTTTAATCTGACACTGAATTAATCACACTTGGATTAATCCTGTTCTTATTGCACCATTCTGGTTGCCTGTTTATTTATATTCCTCTTCCTTTGTGTGCTACACGAAGGCATGACGGATTTAATTCCTGTCCGTTCCGTGTTTTTAAATTTAAAAGGCAAATCCTTCAGTCATGCTGTGTTGGAGGTAGTCTGTGGTGCAATTATCTCATAAAAAATGAGAAGAGTCCAGATGCACCATGCCATGAATCCCCTTCTGTATCACAGCTGAGTAACTCTCAATAAATATTTGTTCACCCAATATTCTGACTGGGTAGGTCTAGTTTTGTCTGTCTGTCCAGCCAGACAGACGTGCAGGCACACAAGTAATGCTTTCATTGTACATTTATGTTGCTGTTAGTAAGAATCTGTGTATTTTTGTTCGTGATTCTGACTGTGTTTGTGACTTTATTTTGAGGGGCCCAAAGCAACCCTTTTATGGTGTTTAGACGTTGTGTTGCCAAGAAGATTCAGACTGGAAATATGAAAAGCGCTGGTGCAGGAACCTGTGTGGGCAAGTATAGATGATCTGGTGAAGGATTTTTAAAAGATTATGATTTTTAAAGGAAAAGCACTACTAGTGCTTGTCAGCAACAAAGTATTGAAAGAGAAATGGTTCGTGTCAGCTGACAGTCTCCAAATTATCCAGCTGTGTGCCCTTTCTAGTCCAGTAAAAGTAACCTGCTTACTGCGCTGTTGATATACCTGCTCCCTGACAAGTCTCTTGTTCGCAAGGGGGCAAGTATAGTTTGATGGATTGGGCCACAGCCACTGCTTGATTTCATCTGTAGCTACTGCAGACCTCTCTCTTCCTTCTTCTCTTCTCATTCTTTGTTTCTTGCTTTCAGATTGTAGTCTCTGAAGAAGGTGCTTTACCTGTGAATTCAAGTTGACTTTTAAGATGTGTGCATAGGCTCACTGTAAAGATTCAGTTTTACCCTGGCATGTTACTGCTACTGTCTGCAATATTTAATGTTATTGCAAATGCTCATTGCCGGTTTAAGAGTCACAAGTGTCCTGGTTTTAAATATCTCTGTGAAAATGGTGGAGATACTTAACTATATTCTTCAGCATGGTGATTTAAAGGTGTGTTTCCACTGAAACTGCTAGTAAAACACTTGCATGTTTAAAATGTAAATATTTTTATCCAGATTCAATCTTGAGTCCTGCATGTATTGCTAACTTGAAAGAGTGATGATGCCTGAAGCACAGCTGAACCATCTTCTGTTAGCACAATCGTTCTTGTCCTCTTGTTGGCAGAGAGCACTATTTGTACTCGAGCTGTGACCTGCAGGTTTAAGCACAAAGAAATGAACAAGTCCTGTGAAGTCAGGGGGCAATAAAGATGTCAGTGACCCTTAGGCACATAATTGAGTGCCCAAAAGAGCCTTGTCTTGTTGTCAGTGTAGCTTTCCAGATACAGTTCAAGTAGAAGGAGTAGGTGCATGGGGACAGAGGATGTGTCTGTTTGCATGCAAAGATAACACACTGCAACGTGGACAGAGTGGGTATCCTGTTCACCGCTGATAGTCATATATCCCAAGAGAAGGTCAAGTGATACTGGCCCAGGTCCTTCTAGCACATAAGAAAGTTTGCAGGAGGTTCTGGTCACACTCTCAGTCACATATCCAGTAGTAATATTGGAAACCATAGCCCAAATAAAGCCAAATTCATGTCAGAACTGCTTATTTCACTGCTTCTTTCAGTCATTTCTCCCACCTTATATACTTCTGCATCTGGGGTCCATCTGGATTTGGTTGCAGTTATTCATTTTTTTTTTTTCTTTTCTTAGGAATATTAGGACTGATCTGGAAATTGTATGATTATCAAAANTTCATTTGTCATGCGGTGAGATGGTTGTAGGTTCTGATCCTCTTCTGGCAGCTCAGAAGAGAAGTTGAGTATATTATAAACTTGAAGCAGAGGATCACCAGCTTGGGACAAACCTGACTTTTACATCAATAGCAAAATACTGCTGGCACAGGTGACA
>VXAV01003034.1:39744-55641 GCA_013399715.1 Alectura lathami | reverse complement strand
ATCCTCTTTTTTTTTTTTTTTTTTTTTTTTTTCCTGTTGTAAGTTTATGCCTTTTCGTAGAGGAACTGCTGGTAGACAAAATTCAAAACGTTCAATTACACGCTTTAGTACCTTGATGCTCTCTGAGCCACTCCACACAAGTTTCTTCTTGGTCTTTGAAATATTAATGAAACAATATTAATTACTTGGTGGGAAAATTGGTTTATAAAAAGAAAGATTTTAATTTCTACTGTGTTCTTGGTAAGTTACTGCTTGGGGCTTCTTATATTGAAAGATCCATTGGCCTAATATGCATCACATTTTACACTACCTAGAGTTTATTTGAATTTAGTTAATATTCATCAGGTTTGCTGTGCCTGCACTATAAGTAGAGTAAGAGTGTCTTGGCTTAGTTAGAATTAGGCTTAATCGTGCAGTTACAGCATCAGTAAGTGCTGTTGGCACACTTAAGATTACAAGTGGGTGCGCCATTATGTGGCAGTGCTTGTTACCCTTGTCACAGCCGTGACCGAGAGCGTAGTTATGAGTTTTGTGTGGGGGAGTGTTGGGGTCAAGGGATGGGATGGAGTGTGTGCATAGGTTGATTGCTTGGATCAGTGTGTGGATCAAAAATGTTTGCTCACTGGCAGCAGAGAGAAGCTGGAAACAGAGACAAGGTAAGAGATCTGCCAGGAGAGTAAATGTTTGGAGTAGACAGAAGTTGAGGGTGTTACATTAAACTCCTCCCTGGTATCTAAACCTAAGCCACTGAGGTGACTCTGCTGATCTTTCCAGTGAGGATGTGTCCTCCCTAGACAACACGCAAGCCATGGTCTGCAATGAGGAAAATATTATTTTCTTTGTGTGTGGTTTTCATTTCCTTTTGCTTACAGGGAACTGGGTGGGAGCAACACAGCACACCAAATGCCAAACATTTCTCACTGTGGCTCTGAGAGAATTACTTAAGGTACTTCGTTTTCAAAGACAGTATGTTAATCCAAGCAGCCTTCAGAAGCAGTGCAAGAGGAAAAAGGCTCTGAGAACTGTGGAATTAAAACTGTTGATGCAGCATTCACTTTCTGCTTTTGTTTTCCTCCTCTCTTTCTAACTGAAATTAAATTTTAATGTTTTCTTTGTTGTCTTTGTGATTTGCAGCAAAATGCTACCCAGGTCCCCACCTAAGAATACTCTTCTCAGAGGGTCAAATGACAGTAAAAACCAGGAGAGTAAATGCTAGGTTGTGTGTGTGGGGAAAGCACCGTGCTTTTGAAGGTACAGTGCTAATAGTTCTTGTGTGCAAAATATATATGCATAATATTCAAAAGGCTATTTTGCATCGTTAGTGTACTTCTAGCTTGGCCAGTCTGTGAAGAGTGGTGGAAAGGGTGTATGCTGGCCTGTATTTGACAGTGGTGTGTTAGCTTTGGCTGTGCACTCACTGGTAGCTGCAAGCCAACTCCAGCCTGGGAGCTAGGAAGACATGTGCTTGGCTGTGGCTCTGCCAGGATGGTCTGTCTGCCTGGATTTTGGTTTGCTGGAGCATTGTTGTCAGTTAGAGAGACCTGGGGAAAAAGTAGGAGTCAGAGAAGGTTTCTAGCCTGTCCTAAAACTTGTATGTGTAATCAGATGAGTAAAGAAATAGAGAGGAAAGAGAAATGATTTATTGGAAGCTATCTGGTTTTACTTGCTTAGCTTAATGTGTATGACCTGCTAATGTGTTTGATTGAAAGCCTTGCTTATTCAGATGTGGTGATATTACAAAGTTCAATTATTAAATTTTCTAGGAGCACACAGTATAAAAGTCAGTAAATACTCTGAAAGAACCCACATACTGCAGCCTTGAAAAAGATGCCAGGCAGGAATATTTAAGGCATATAACAAATTAAAATTGCTAATCCAGTTGAGACACTTTTATAGGACCAGTGCTTGTGTACTTGTCCCTGAACAGTCTGATACTGTGCATGCACTTAGGATTTTTCCGCACAGCGCATTGTACCGCACAGAGAACTATTTAGCTCTCAGTAAATAGAAGTATATTAAAAATACTTCTAACATTTGCCCTTTACCACTCGTCGCTGGCTTGCAAACATCTACCCTCCCTGAGCAGAAGTAAATCCTTTGTCCAGTTGATTAGCTAGGAAAAAAATCTCTTGGAGACCTTTGCGAGGTCATTAGTGAAGCTTTGCTGTCAGGATGTGAATATGCCACCTGCCTTCCAGAGCCCAGGGGAGCCTACAGGCAATGTGTGTCTTGGAGCACACCACAGAACAGCATCTGCATACTGCCAGACTGATCTGCTAATAGCCAAGGGAAAGGGAGAATTGATGCCAGGGGTGAAGGGAAACGCTGAAACCTCGCAAAGTGTTAAGCAGCGCTCACCTATTTATTAGACAGTTAATGCTGCCTGTAGCGTTACCAGCGGAGGATAAAAGAAGTGGGGCATGTTGCAGATTGTTAATTGGACTTGGAGCTTCATGTTGTAATTACCAGCTCACTTGCTTCTCTACAAAGGAAAAAATGTCCCAGAAGGGACCAAAGCTGAGATAGTTATCATCTGCTAAAAATCATGTTATGTTTTAGATGTTTCTATTTTTTTTTTTTTGTGGTTGTTTAATAAAGAGAAAAAATATTTTGCTCTCAGACTGATAATGTGCAAGAAGCCCCTGAATATGAGCCTGATTTCGATACCTGTAATGATCACCCTTCATAGATACTGGGGTAGAAACTGGTGGTTTTCTGTGGTGGTTCTGGGAGAACAAGGCAGGGTATTTCAGTAGTCCCTGGTTCAGCTTTTCATGATGAATTGAGAGTTAAGTGTCTATGTGCAGGCATTGTGGACGCGTCAGTAAGAGCAGTGGGTAGACCTGCATGCAGAAAAAATGAATGGTAAAGCCGTGGGCGAAAGGACACGATATTTTTACAGTACATGATAACATGTAATATGTACTGTTTCACGTCTATATATAAACACACATGCTGTAACTGCAAGTGTACAATGTATGTTCTGCCCCTTAGTTCCACCTCTGCTGAAACTTTGTTTGCATCACTTACCCCATGAGCTAACTAGCAAATTTTAATTCTTTTATCTCTATGTAAAGCTGCCATGGGAAAAGCATCTGTTTTTGTTTTCTTTTTTATTTTATTTTATTTTCTTTTCTCTTGTAGATTTTCCCCTCAAGGTTGTTACTCAGGGAGTTAGTACTTCATCTCTAATCTGTGAACACTTTCCAGACTGAAATGTCACAACCCGTCATACCTGACAAGAAGATGTGGGTGTCATTCGTCTCCTCCGTCGCTGTGTCTTGCACAAGGCAAATGTTTAAAGGATGTATAAGTGTGGGGGAGAGATCTTCAGTTGGTACAGATTTCATGGACCCAGCTGAGATGTTGCACAAGCTGAATGTCTGCCTTTTTATTCGCTCTCCTCCCAGCATTGTGCAACGTGTAGGCATATGTGCATGCACCCTGTCCAACGCTATCACAAGTTAACTGAGCAACTGAGTTGCATTTCTCTGTTGCAGTGGAATATGGAGCATGCAACAATGCTACTGCTGTCCACACCTCTCATGATGTGCAGATAGCATTTTGCAAATCATTTGCAGAGAAGGCAAGGTCTGTATGCATAATATGGTAGCATTTTAAAAATAGTTCCACAGGGAAGTTGTTTAAAGTGAACATGCTGGAAATGCACAAGCAAATTTTGAAATCTTAATCTTCCTTTAGGAATATGTTCTTTCTTTTTCATCTAAGAGTGACCATGTCATCTGTAGTCTAGTGGCTCTTTTGTGCTCTGTGAGTATCCAGCTTGTGCAAACTTCAAGGTTCTTCAGCCAGCCACACTTTCTCAGTTGTGTTTCCATTTGCACCATGTCTTCCAGGCTACAGACAAAAACAATTGCAACATCACACAGGAGATTATATTGCTAACTGTTGTGTTTGGCTTCTTATTCTTGGGAAATGGCCTCTCAGATAAAGCCGTTTACCATGTAAGAAGCACAATGCTAGGTATGTCCTCTAGGATGGTCAGCTATCAGACAGCTGCCACAATATTTTGCCAACTATTGTTTAGGTAAGCGTTTCACTCTGGGAAGTAGTATAGTTCTTCTTCCAGGCCTGTCTGCTTGCTGTGGTTGATGGTAAATGATTAGCAAAGAGTTGTTCTAAACCTGTCCTGCTGCCAGGACAGATTTATGGGAGGTGGGGGAGATGAAGAGGGGGTGACTATCTCATCCCCGTTAGTACCACTCAGGGAGGTGTATGTTCTCATCACATGAAGGAGGAGCAGGTTTGCAGCCCTCCCTCCTCATCACAGTTATTTCCTCCAGGCCCGATTTGTGCTTGTATCCAAATCCAGCCTACATGTCTGCTTTTCCCCCATCCATCCTTGCCCTTCGTGTTCTCCAGCAGGCATGTAGACCTCCTCCACCAGCCCCAGCTCAGCTTTCCCCTCGCTGCTGGAGCAGGTTTACCTCCCACAGCAGCAGCAATCGTTGGCTTCCCCTCTGGCTTTGTTGGCATTTAGGGTAGAGGTGGCTGAAGCGTATTGAGATAAACTTTTGGCTCAGTTTAATGGTAACTTCACACTACAGCCCATGTATTATATGGCTTTACAGCAGTTTCAAGTGGAAAACATTCATTCCATTATACAATTGTTTTTTTCTTTATGCATATCTAGAAATAACCACAGCTATGTGCTGGAATGGGTTAGTCCTTCATAAGAAAACTTGTCTGTAGCTAAGGACTGAATACATAAATACTTCTTTCTTGCTTAAAATAAAGATAGTGCCTTGAAAATAATTTATTAGGAAATTCTTTTCAAGCTTATTTGACAATTTAGTATGGTAGTATTTGGTTGCTAGAATACATGTTTAACTAAGATGGGCCAAGCTTCCAACTGTGCATGCAAAAAGCATTTGAATTTGAATTTCAATTAATTCACGTACAGCAAGAAATAAAAATGTCATGTTTGGAGGATGGTTATTGTTGTTTATGCAGTTTTGCTGGAAGACTCGCAGAATAAATGATTGGCTTGTACTGCAGCACGGTATTAGAATAAGAAGTGATTACTCTATTAGCTGACAAGTCGTGAGTGGTCTGTACGCTGTAGTTTGCTCCCATGTAAAACTGCTTTGACGATTACAGGTCTGTCGGTTATGTCTCTCATCCTTCTTAACATCATATTCAGGGAGCTGTTACATCGCTTGCCCTGTAATAATTCATTGAGTTATCAGTAACAAATATTTGTTCAGCCTAAGGAGGCCAGGCAGGCATAAGCGAAAAAAGGTCAGATCATGAGGGAATATTCAGTGGCCTGAATTCTGGAGTAAATTAGTATTTTACTCTATATCATAAAGGCATTACCATCGGAACCATATCGATTAGCCTGTGCCTGCGTGCAGATGCTCATGATTGCTGGGCAGCCAGGCTCCATTTTGATTTTGGAGTGGCAGACGAAATGATGCCGGGAAGCCCAAGCACAGGAGAGTAAGTGGCCCCTGGAGGACCATGCTGCTGCTAAGCATGAGCAGAAACAGCTGGACATTCCTGTGTGCTCTGCTTCTACTGGGTGAAAATGCTAGCTGACAGGACAAGCTATAGAACTGGCAAGGGATTTTCTGATTAAACTGTTGATGTTTCTTGTTTTGAGCTGAAAAAAATATATTTTTATTCAAAATTAATGCCTGTAGAAAGGATTTGGTGCATCTCGGAGAAATTTTCATGATAAATTATTCCAGAAATGCCCTCTTTTTTTCCATTTTGACACTAAAACACCCTGAAAAAACATTTTAAAAAAATAGCTTTACTATAAATTGAAGGACAGATTTTATGCTTCGGAGGAGCAACAGTAATACGTCTGTGTATATGGCTGGATGAGATGACCTCCTGAGTGAGGTCCATTCCATCCATGATTTTAGCATCCTATATGCAAGGAAATGAGGGCAAGGGTTTTTTCCTCCACTCATACATATTCTTGGCTCTTACTAGGACAGTCTAAAGGAGTTTCGGTACAATACCAGGATCTGACCCAGTGTACTGTCACAGTACACCAAGGCATCTGACACTTTGGTGCATAAGCAAACAAAGAGATGGGTAGCATGAAGGAGGATTCTGTCAAACCTGAATGAGAGAGGAAGGGGATGCTTTGAGACTTTAGGTGTATTTTGTATTAATGACTTTGGGACGATTCCTATCCATCTGCTTGGGGGCTGAAGTTGCTAGACAAAAGAGGTGAGGTGCAGGTATTAGAGAAGACAGGGCTCTGCAGCTGAGCCCTTTGTAAGATGTCAATGGATTGAAAGAGCAGCGCTTGATTTCTTTAATGATGGAAAAGAATAACAGCTACAAAAAAGGAGGGGAGGATAGGAATTGCTATTTGCAGATCAGGTCATTGATACATCATGTATGTATTTCAGTCATTGTATCTAGTGTATGCTTGCTTGATTAATTTGACAAAACTGCCCTTAGTTGTGAAAGACGGCAGTGCTGTCCTGTATTCTGACTGGCTTTCCCATTGACGCAGCCACAGAACAACACACACGGGAACTGCTCTGGGGTTTTCCCCCTATCACTGTGCTGGCACACAGAAAACACGGTTTAGCTTTGGTTTTTGCCTCTGTTTTGAAAAGCCCATCTGATTCTTTTGTTTCCACAGATGACCAGTGTAATATTAAATCCCTCACGTTTCAAGCTGAGACTGGCTCTCAGGAGCTGGAAAAACAGCATTTCTTATATTGGTATGACAGTATCAGTGAAAAATATCCAGAGATTGATCAGTCCTGATGTACATGCTTAAACTGTTTGTAACTCTTCATTCCTTTGGGTTAAATGATCTCTGTATTTTGAGTAATCTGACAAGGATATTGCCTTGCCAATGTATTTGCTCCTCTTTGGACCAAAAGTATTTGTAAAATTTATCTGGGCGAGGAGAGGAAGGAGGATGTTCTTTTTTTTCCCTGAAGAAGGAACCTGAAAAGTTTATCTACAGAATTTTCCTGTGGAGGAAGTGTTGGTGTATCCTTTCTAGGTTTACCCTTGAGATGTCCTTTTAAGAGGAGTGGGTGTTCGAAAATGCATTGATACTGCTGGTAGTTGAAAACTTAATAAAGATTTAGTGATTTTTAATTGAACTAAATGTGTTGTCCTACACACAAGATGTTATTTCAACTTGCAGAAGCAAGGGCAATAAATAATGACAGTGATGCATAATGACACATTAGGAAATTTATGGTGGCACCTACTCCTTGCTAGGCGCTTACCACACAGTCTCAAATGACAATCAGACTCTGAAGCACTTGCAGTATAAAAATAGACATATGAGGGATCTACTAACAGGATGTCATTCTGTAAAAATTCCTGGAAAATCAGCCATTAGTGACTTTATACATTTTGAGAGAATGTATTTGTCAGCTTTTGCAGCTAAGACACATAAGGCTTCGTTATAAGGAAAGAAGAGGAACGAGATGAGCAGTAAATGGAGATATGCCTAACTGGCCATAATAAAGCCTGTCCAAAGTAGTCTTCCCATATACCTGTTCTGCTCCTCAGGCTTTGCTTTTGGTATTCAGCATCAGCTAGACAGGCTCTTTGGTCACGTAATTTTTCAGACATTTTAGTTGGTTTGGCAAGTTGCGGAATAGGAAGGAAATGTTCAAAAGATGAATTAAAAACAGTACTGTAAAGCGTTAAATGTGTCACCATGAGGTTTGCCTTTAATGGAGAAACTGTCAACAAATGAGGGCTTCTGTCTCAGCAGTGTTCAGTTGGGTGGAGATCAGGCTCCAGGGGTTGGGGGGATCCAAGGGGGGAAGCATTTGGGGATTCTGCAATTTTCATAGGAAAGAAAAACTTTTTTTTTTTTTTTTTTTCTCTAATTCACTGAAGATGTGTGCCTGTGTCTTAGTTTGACTTTGCATACCTTGTGAAATTAAACATGATATTTGGAGCATGATTTAAAATCAGTCGTTGACGTTGCGGAAGAAAATTACCTGAAAATGTGGATTTATAATTATGGTATATCAGACCAAGACTGTACAGTCTATAAGATGCAAAGAGCGCATGCTTTCAAGACTAGCAGCAGTGAAAATATTGGGTGAGGATTTAAATGTATCTTCCTGATCTTCTGTTCTGTTACCCGAATAGGTTCATAACCCATTGAGGCAAGGAGCTGTGATTCCGATAAATACTATTTAATCTTTGGGTAGTATGTCAGTGATTTCCTCATCCTAAAACCTGTCAATTCTTGTAATGAAAAGAGAGAAGGGAGAGGGACTGCGAAAAGACCTGCATGAGTGCTGGGCCCCATTGCTACCTTGGCATGGAATCGAGGTGGCCCCTGATCCTGGGAGTTTCAGGGATGCTTCAGCCGGAGGCTGAGGTCAGACATCCCATTCTGAGGCTGAGTTGTGCCGGCCGAAATGGTTCCTGACCTCAGCAGTTTGTTTCCTTCCCTTGGCAGGGTTTTTCTTCCCTTCAGGTCCCCTGAGAGAGCTGGTCCCTAGCCTGGCTGGTACACACGGACCATCCTGTTGGAGCTGGGTTAAGGGCAGGTCACACAGGGACAGCAGGAGGAACCCTGTGTCTGAGGGGCATGCAGTGGTGAGTGACTGTGGGACAATAACCTGACAATCTCCACTTTTGCATTGACCACAGCCACAGAGCAGAAAGGTAGCCCGACTCTGAGATGTCCTTGAAAAGGGTTTGGGCCCAGGATCAGGAGTGTGGAGTGGCAATGGTCGCTGTGGTCCTGATAAAGGGCTACTGCTGAGCTGCTCTCCTTCCTGAGACTGAAAGTGCATACGTGAGCTTTCTGATAAATGATCTGAGAACTAATTATAATTGAACAGTCTTATTTTTGCAAGTTATTGTGTGATTGTCCTGACTTTTTCTCTCTGTACTAATGCACACACTAGTGTGAAATGGCAGACCTGCCTGCAGCCAGCCTGGTTTTGGAATTTCTTGCCAGAGCTTCTGCTACTGCTTTGTCCTCTGTGCACATCACTAAATGCTTTGCTTTTACATCTTAAAATGTCTTAGCATCTTTACAATCTTGTATTAACCTTCATTTGAGGAGGGGGATTTGAAAGTAGGTGTTTTAACATCAGCATTTGTAGTAACAGTTAATCTTCCTTTAAAACAATAAAAATAAAAAAAGCTTCCAGAATTCACCACACCTACCGAAACAGCTCTTGTGCCTCTCTGCTACCACTCCCTGCTCTTCAGAATTGGCCTGTAACTTTGTTCCTCTTTGTCCTTGATTTTTTTTTTTTTTTGTGGCAGTTGTTCCTGATTTTTCTGTGCCAGAAAGTTGAGAAGAATGATCTTCTGCGGCACTGTAATGCTTGTCAGCTCTTTCCAATCCTGGGTTTTAATGAACAGTTTAGTTTCTTGCCTCTGCGCTTCTGCCTCTGCTGTTTTGCTGCTGTGCTAGAGCTTTCCCTGTGTGAGCAAGGGAGTGCCTGACAGAAAGACAGGATTTCTGTCCTGCCTAAATAATTCCCTTTGCACTTATCCAGCCCCCTCTTCATCATTCTTTCTTTGCCTCCCTAAAAAAGCTGGAGAGAAATGCCACATCCCTAGGCCCCTTTACACTCGTTTGTGTATCTGTATTACAACAGCAGTGCTTAGCACTTGCATAATCTCACTTCTCTGCATAATCACTGTGATCATTTATGCATCTGTTTTATAACAGGAGAGGGTCAGATTCTGACAGAACAGTTCTGACCCCCTGTGAGTTTGGTGGCATGGCTAGCGCTCAGCATTGCTCTGCAGTCTGCATTGTAAGCAGTGGTTTCTGTGTCAAAACGTGGAGCCAAAGTCTCAGGGATTAGAGGACTACCTTGCTTTCCTTTGACTTCTGTGGAGCTGCTCAGCTTTGGGAAGGGGCAGCAGTAAAAGGCACACAGCTGGCTCCTGGCTCCTCTCTCTAATCCTTTTAGGAAAGGTGAGCAGGTGGTGGTTATAGTTGGAGCAAAGCAAGCTGAGACCCAGTGCCGAAATTACCTTCCTGAGCCGTGGGTCATGGGGTGACTCTAGAGCCTCGGAGCTCCTGACTGTCCTCTGCTCCTCTCTTCAGACTCCACTGCAGTGCAGATAAGCCTGCGATGCTGAAGTGCCCTCCTTCCTAATCTGGGTGCTGACAAACTGCTGGTAGAGGGAGGATTTCCTCCCAGGTTTCTACGTTGAATCGCCATTTGGATGCTGTCTGCAGCAAGCAGAGATCCTACGGAGACAGTGCGAGCAGCGTCTGCGTTAAAGAGGTCGAAGAGCTGCATCGGCTGCTGTCAGCGCGGCGCTGAGCCCAGCGTGCAGCACCCCAGCAGCCTGGAGGGGCCGTGCCGATATCTCGGGGTGGAACTCTTTTCCTCCTTCATCCCTCTCTCCCTTCTGTCAGTCCTGACCTAGTTTATTAGCGTTAATTTTATTAGTGCATCTGCTTCATTTTTGTGATTATTAAAATGCTTTTGGGGCTTCATAATTTGATTATTGCAGTGCCTTTCTCAATATAATCGAAGCCCGAATGAATGCACCCTGAAAACATACTTTATTCTAACTTGATAAATCTTGGACAGCTAACCAATTTATGTTAATACTCTTTTTTTTTTTCTTTTTCTTTTTTTTTTTTTCCCAACCTTGTGCTTATGTAATTTGTTTAGTGGTGTTTTTTTTTTTTTTTTTTTTTTTCAACCTTGTGCTTATGTAATTTGTTTAGTGGTGATTTTTTTTTTTCTTTTTTTTTTAATTCCAGCACCTGCAGCTGTGGCATCTCTGCTAGGTCTCTTTATATTTTAAAGTTTTAAACAGTTAATGGTTAGGGCTTTGTATGACATATCCCATCTTTGGGGCAGGAGGGTGACAATCCATTTGGACATCTACTGGTTGTCCTCCTCCATTCATTTGCATCATTGCCTCCTGCTGTGCCAGCCTCTCTTACAGGACCTTTTTGTGTCTGCCCTTTCACATTATTGCTAGTTCAGCTTGTCTCAGGTGCTGTCATACTCTCCCCATTCCCTCTCTCTGCCATAACTTTCATAGTCTTTCATTTCCTGCTGTGTTTTTCTCCTTTGTCGTGCATTGCTGCTTTGAAATAGAATTACTTCCCTGTGTTATGGGAGGAAGGCTTCCTGTGCCAAACAGAAGCGAGGGCCGGGGGTCTTGCCAGAAGCCTCCATGACCACCAGGGGATCGGGGCCTCCTGGTGAAAGGCCTGAAGTTGTTGCTGGCTCTCCATGAGGCAACTGAGCTGTTCCCTGTCTCCAGATCGACGGCTTGCTAAAATGTGGTCCTAGAAATGTGGTGGCACCCTTCCCTCAGCTTGTCCTTGTTGTTCCTACATCTGTAGCGAGGGTTTTGTGGGAGTTACAGCAATCTTGCCATAGGTACATGGTGTACATCTTCACAGGTCATTTGAGTAACTATTGCTGATAGGAAGGATTTAAACTGCAGCTGTGCTGAGTGCCTATTTTGGTATCCTTGATGGTAGCTTGCAGAGTTTTTTAGAGCTCTAAGTTGGCAGAATAATGTAGATGACTGTAGAATGTGCTATAAACCTTCTTCCACCTGGAAACTGGGAAAACCCTACATCTGATTGGACGAGGAGTGGTACAGGCAGTAAGAGGGAAGGCCTGTTGCGCGTGCTGTAGTGCCCCAGAGAGTTTCTGTTGCTGCTTTTGATCCAGTGCAATGTACCAGCACAAGGTACAAAGCTATAGCATCCAATCTGCTGTGCTGTGGGATTTGTCTTTTTCATTTTCTGTGTAATCAAAAGGCACAGAATTGATTGTATTTGTTCTCTTTCCTCAGTGTAAAGTCAAACCGTACAGGAGTAGCAGCATGTTACAGTGTAGAAAGGGCTTGAATCTTTGCCAGACTTTTTTTTTCTGTAATTAAAAATGGAATTGAAAATATCAACACCTTTTCTATTTGTTGTACTGATAGTTCTCAAGTTTCTGATAAATACCAGGGTTATGACAAATAATATGTCAGGGAGGTTGGAACTAAATGATCTTTAAGATTCCTTCCAACCCAAGTCAGTCAGTGATTCTGTAAGGAGCCAGGGGGGGTCCATAGCTCTGGAGATCAGTAGTTTGCTTCAGGGCTTTTCACCTTCAGGTTGCCAGTTTGCATCTAGCCCAGGCTGGTCATGCACAACTGGGTAGGATATACAGAAGTTTAGTGCTCAAACGTTTCAAAGATGGCTGGGTTGATGTTTTGATTTTAAGATACGGTTACCGAAATATAGGTTTCAGTGAGCCCACGTGAGTTCTCTCCTGAAGCACTTGCTGTAATGTTTGTGAAACTGAGTGATTGTGCTTCCAGGACAAGAAGAAAAGGTTCTTACTGAGTTTAATGAAGTGTTTGGCACACAACATTTCAACTGTTCGCCACTTGGTGTTTATACGTAGTTGCACCTCCTGTACAAGAAAATGAAAATGTTATTTCTGATCACAAGAAAAAAGGAAGCAATTTATATAATGGTTTCCACAGAGTAGTTTTTCTTTGTGGCAGAGTTTCTTCAGTGGGTGAAGATTCTAGGCTGCATTTGGTATAAGGGAGCCTTCAGTCCCTGTTGGCAAGCAGACGGTGGTGGTACCTCACAGAGATGAGCGTGCTTGTGGTCTCACATTTTGCAACAATGTTTTTAGGATGATAAGAGCAAGTCATACAAGAGAACTTGGAGATAGCATCCAGACACGTTACATAGATCCGGATTTTAAAGACAGGATGGACTTTTCACCTGGCAAGAACTAACACTGCAGCTCCAGTGGAGACTGCTAGACTTGTTATTTTATATAATGTGAGCTTCCCATATGGTCAGCGTGCCGCAGCATGGTGTTTGGTGCTTGTGCTTTCATCCAGGGTGAAAGACAGGCAGGAAAGGCCGCCCTGGAATCAAGTTTTGTAAAGATCAGGGGCCGTACCTGTTGCAGTGGCCAAGCAAATTTTAAGGCAGTTTGGAATTTTCCTCTGCAGGTGGAAAGAGGAGAGAGAATCTGTCCTAATGGTGTTCCCAAAATATAGAATAAAAATAGCTGCATGATGAGGCAAGGAACTGTGGATTTTTCTTCATAATGTTAATAATAATGTGGTATTGAAGTGTAATTTCATTTCTGCCATTTAAAAGCTTATTAAGCTGCTGTCACGGTAAATAGGTTATTAACATTGACAATGAATGTCACTAGTATCATTGAAAATTCTTTTAATTCCCTTAATATCTCTTAAATGCTCAGCATAATGTGCAGATCTGTCTAAGTTTTAGACCAGAGGAGTTATATTCTTTCAGAAAATAAGTAAAACTTCATTTTCTCCTTTTTGTCATTACAGCGGGTATTTCCCAAGAATAGAGAATTAATAAACATTTTACTGCAGTATATAGAGATCTGTCCACCAACTAGTTTATTTCTGCATTTGGAATTAAATTAGTTCTCTTTCTTCTTTTTCTTACCATTCCTTGCTGAAGTTTACTCCAATTTAGAAGTAACGTCTGATTGCTGCAGCTTGGCTTTTACAAAGCAAATTTGCTCTTTTTCTGATTTTTGCTAGAATTATAAACAATTAGGCTGCTATCAAAATGGCATCTAGAAATTCTTGTTCTTAATGAAGCTGGTAGTCACGTTTACTAACAAAAGGATCAAAGGAAATCTGGAACGTACCTATTTGATTAACATACATGCATGCAAATCGGCAGTAATTTTACTGAAGTTTATGGAATTTAACCATCAGTGAAAGCAGCTCCAAAACAACAGACTGAAACAAAAAAAAAATTGAATGTTTGACTTTTTAATTTGACTTTTTTTTTTTTTTAAAGGTATTTATTTTAGAATCATTTCTACCTCTCCATGCAGAGAAATCAGTGCAAAGCTATGGAAATAAGCAGAGAAGTTATGCTTGTATAATCCTTCCAGATCTTAAAATGCTCCCTACATACAAGGTTTTTTTTCTTTGATTGCTCATTATGGCTGTGTTCTGGCAGCGTTATAGCTGTTTAACAGGACACATCGATGATGCAGGGCAAATGCAGAATGACAAAAGGACAGAGCAGAAGGTAGTGCTGCAGAAGTGAAATTTGATTTATACTATCCTGACCTTTTTTGAAATGCACCATCTTTAAAGGACACAAAGAGTACTCATCTAAGTGATGGGTATCTTCAGTATCCTGTGTTCCCTTTCGGCTTGCCAGATCATTTTTAACATACATAGCAAAAGTGAAAAGCCTTACCCTTGAAATGGCACAAAAGCATAGTAGTGTTGTGGGTAAAGAGTCAGGAAGTCATGGATCTGCTCTTGACTTGTTGGGTGGCTACATTCAGGTCAATTTGGGTGAGGTCTCCCAAGATGTTTGAGTGTTGTGACACCGTGCCTAGCAGACATGGTCTCCTGGAGCTGCGGGAGCCAGTTTACTTATGCAAAGGGAGGGAATATGGTTCCTAGGTGCTTTTTAAAAGCTGAGGATGATGGAGCACCAAGAGATAAATGATCCTTTGTGGAGTGTCTAGTAGCACACAGACAGTCTTTGTGGAGTGTGTTATATCTCTTTATGACACAGTTCATCATCTGAAGACTGGGATTGAGAATGCTTCTTTCCCCTCATCTATTTAGGCTGTAACCTCCTTGGAGTGCTTAGCATTTGTTTATGGAGCACTCAGGAAGATGGGGCTGCAGTCCCATGTGGGATATCTCTTTGAACCAGGCCATCGCAGTAGTAAAGACAATAAGCACTGCCTGTGCTGGATTTTCTTCAACAGTTTTTATCAAGACATATGTGTTATTTACCTTGTATGGTCTGAGTGTTGCAGCAGAAGGGAAGGTAATGTCTGGATTCAGGTGTGGGTCGTTTTGCATTTTCCTGACAGCTGCCTCAAGCAACTAAGTTGTACTGTTACATGTGTGTTCTCAAAGTCCCTTTTCTTGGGAAAATATTCCAGCGACAGGCCTTAGCAAGAGGCTGTCATTTGAGGCACTGCATTGGAGTGATGTCTGTGGTGTGATCTGGTGTAGCTTTATGCCCTGTGTGGTGTTCTTTGCTCCATGTCCGTTAGCCAAGCATGCAATTTAGCCGGCTCTAAGGTTTTCCAAACTCAGGTAAGCACAGAATGCTCTGTGGCACTGCTAGCTCCATATTTCAAAAGCTACACAGCAGAGAGTGTATTTGATACTAGGTTTCACATATCTTCCACCTTTCTCAGTCTTTGTCAAGTATTCCTGAATTTGCTCACTGCTGCAACGTGGTACTGAAATTGGAGAAGACAAATAATTCTTGGTTTTCTTTTAAATTTTTAGTATTTGAAGGAAACTTGCCAAATGAAGCCTACTGCCTGGGTCCAGCTGTTGCTGTGATTTCGCTTGCGTTAGAAGTAATGCAAGTTCTGGTCGAAGACACTGCATGCAGTGCCAAGCATTTTTTNTGCAAGTTCTGGTCGAAGACACTGCAGGCAGTGCCAAGCATTTTTTTAAAAGTATGCTTAAAAATGCAAAGTGTGAATATGCTTTTCTTGGTTCTGCTTTTAAACCATACTTTTATGCAGCCACAGGAGTTAAATGTTACTTTTTAAACCTATAGAATCTGTAGACTCTCATGTCAGAGTCTGGGTCTGGGAGAACAGTACTGAAGCGAGGTGTGGGAAAACAGTATGTAGAACTGAAGCCTTGAAAGTACGTGATGGACCTTGGGAAAATTGCTCGTTAGCTCTTAAAGGTGGGAGTGCAGCTAGCAGATGTAGCTGCAAAGCTTGTTTACGCTTAAGCAGTATTGGCACAACTTGCTTTGTTATTAAGCCACGGGACAGTGGAAAGTTACTGAGCAGGGCTGTATCAGCTGGATAGAACACTAACAAAGGGATTTTGATGTCGTACCCACATGATGTTGGGGTCCATGCATTGCATACGCCACACCTGGGGGAAGAACAAACAAGTTTGCTAAAT
>VXAV01003034.1:27074-38415 GCA_013399715.1 Alectura lathami | reverse complement strand
GTTAAGAGGTTCCCAAAGTTAGTAGAGTTAATGGAGACACGCTCAGAAACTCCGAAGACAATCAAAAGGATGTCAACGATTTCCTTTGATCTTCTACTTGTGTTCCATAGTTCCTTTGATAAAGGCACAAATTCTTTACTATTACCAGAACAAGGCATGGTTTTCTGAAGCAGCATTCTGCCAGAAAGAATGCTTGCCAGAACAAACCCTTGGCTTTAGGAGTACAAGGTAAATGTTGTTCTGACACCAAAAAAGACAACTGAGTTGTCAGATAGAATTGAGCCTGTATTATTGTTTCACCTGTTTGAAATTCTTCTTCCTATGCCATTGCTTTTACATTTTCCTAGACAAGATAGACTATTCTCACTATGTTTCATATATCTTTCCTGACTTCTCTGTGAGTTGATGAAGTCACAGTTCCATACTTCATGGAAAAAAAAAAAAAAAAAAGCAAGTTAGCAAGTTTATTTGTCACTGTGTACTAGCATGCTTAGGGGATGCCTCTTTGATCCAGTCCAATTTGTGATGATTTTGAGAATTGATAAGCGTGCTTTCTGCCAAATTGCTGGAGGAAATTTAGGATGTTAGTATGTAATGGCACTTTTGTGGAGAAAAAACTCCACCAGCAGGCAGTAATCAGGACCGTTCTCAAACTTAATGCTGGAAGAAGGCAGCTTCAATTTTTGAATATTTCATGTCTGTCACAGGCAGTGTCAATTTTTGTCTTTCTTCTTTGTATCCTGTCTTGCATTTTCTGTGTTGACTATGTAAATGCATTACGGAGAAATAAGTAATCTTGGCAAAGTGAGTCTGATGTTACATTCCAGGTTTTGAGTTTAGAAAATATGTGAAAAATTTGACTGAAGAACCATCACGAAACTGTCTAGGGCCATGTTTTGGTTTTGCATCACTGCTGACTCAATCTTTTTATATAGCGAGTTCTTTGCCAAGAGAGGTCTCAGCTGATGAGATTAGATTTTACAGACTAAAGACTAAAGATATTACAGGTTAGATTAATTTAGGAAGGAATAAAGAGGGCCATCCAACTCCACATGAAGCAAAATCTGTGTAGAGAAACACAGCACTTCATTTTGTCTTAAATGCACACAAAGTCTTTGAGAGAAACAATAGGACCAGTTCCAGGAGGGACTCAGGGAAAAGGTATCTCAGGGTACCTGTTTACTGCCCAAAGAGTGGTGGACAGCGTGCTAACTGCGAGCCAACAACACTGTCACAGGAAAAAAGGCCAACAGCATCCCAGAATGCATCAGGAATGTTGCCAGGACGTGATCCTTCTCCACTGCTGAGCACCAACAACGTGCATCGAGAGGGCTGTGTCCAGTCTTGGACTTCCCAGAACAAGAGAGATGTGGACATACTGGGGGGAGGCCAGCAAAGGGCCACCAGCAATAGTGAAGGACCTGAAGCCTCTGCCGAATGGGGAGAGAACCTTGAGAAAGGAAGGCTTAGGGGGATCTTCTCAGTGTGCATAAATACGCACTGAGGGGGAGCAGAGAAGACAGGGCCAGACTCTTCTCAGTGGTGCCTAGCGACAGGAGGACATTCAGTGGTCACAAAATGGAGGAAATTCCATTTAAAGATAAGAAATAATTTTCTTGCTGTGGGAGTGACTGAACACTGTAACAGCTTGCCTGCCGGGGTTGTGGGGTTGTGGAGTCTCTCCATCCTTGTAGATATTCAAAATCCAATTGAACATGGTCTTGAGCAATCTACTCTAGTTGACATCTGCTTGGAGCAGGAAGGGTTGGATGAGACAGCCTTCCCACCTCAGCCTTTTCTGTGATTCTGAAATAGTATCGAGGCATACACGATGTCAGTTCAAGAGCCTCACTCAGTCAGTTTGAGAGATATTCACTCAGGAGTATCTCAGGTAGCAATGGACTGCCAGGTGCTACATGTGATCTGCCTTTTTAGAGGTTTAGGAATTATTTGGACTCTGGCTTTTACAGCACTCTTGGAGTTCTGATTTTAATCAGTCAGATTGCCTGCAGTCTTAGTGTCAGGTTGACTGGAAGATTATTAACCTCCATACCCAGTTTTTCAGGATATATTTCTGGAGATAAAAGTGGTTGATACTAGCAGGAAAGATGTTGATAGTTGCAGGGGGAAAAAAGAAGAAGGTAGAGGAAGAATGACCCATTTCTGCACCACCCCTGAGAGAAACAGCTTAGGAGAGTGCTGGCCTGCACTCTGATTAGTTTAAAACAACTTTCAAGGCTCTTTGAGATTTTACTAGAGGGCCAGAGAAGAATAACTGTTCATAGTAACCTGGCACTCTGGTACACTTTTAGTTCATTTTGTCTACTTAGGTAAATAGAAGCAACAGCTGTAGTTTTCAGTAAACAGAATAAATTCCAAGGACTATCGATTCTCTTGCTTCTGAATGATAGCTCCTGGCACTGGGAAGATGCTTCTCCATTACGTACTGAGGAAGTACTTACACAGACTCTTGCCATACGCTCCAGCGTTATGCATTTGGCAGAGGGTGTTCATGGAGATGTGGACCACAGGTCCTTTACAACTAAGTCTCATCACTTCTGTCTGGTTGGTAACTTGAGCAGCACATTATCAGGGCGAGAGATTAAACATTTGGGCAAAGTCAATTAAGAAAATTGCAAATGCCTTGGATACATTGTTCTCTACTTTCAGAGGAAGAACACAGTATGGATGTGTGATGAAAAAAGGAGAAGGAAGCGCTGTATCTTGATGCTAATTGGTTAGTATTTTTATTCTTTCATCCCCAGCTGGCCATACCTCAGCAGTAAGTGTTGTTAGTTACATGTTTATGATTATGCATAATTATAAAACCATTTTGCTATTGATTCTTGAATTGATGGTTTGCTTCAGGCGGTTTGCTTCAGACATTGTTGATGGATCAGCTGTATTAATTCTTAGTCATTGCTCAAAGTTTACAGATCTATTTGTCTTGACTTTTTTGTTTTGTTTTTTTTTTTTTATTTTTTTTCCTTGCTGTTACATGATTTTAGTTAAGGCTATTGTTAGTACTTATTTTCCAGTAGTGAAACACAACATGAAGTGGGACAAATTGTTTCTTATTTGGCATTTTGATATCCTTTTGGAAGTTCAAAAGCAAAATGATATGAGGGAAGTCAGCCTATACCAGCTAATTATTGTCTGTGCTCTTGGTGCTGAAGAGAGTTTTGTGGAGTAAGGCCAAGAGGCTAAATGTATATTTAAAGAAAGTATCCTCTTGTATTTTTTCCTACTGAAAAAAGGCTTTGAATTCTCAACAAAGGATTTTATTTCGCAGGTTACTCTGTTTCACAGTCTCCGTTCTGCACTGCTTTAAGTTTCAGATTATCTGAAGAGCTGGTCATCTTTGAAATCTGACCTGAATAACCTTTTTCTGTTGAATGCAGTAGTACTACCCAGTCAGAACAAAGAGATGTTTCAAAAATTTGACACAAGCGATTGACAGAATTGGTATTGTATGACAGTTTTGTAGGATGCTGGAATAGTAAAATCATTTTTTGAATCCTACAGAAATGACATTTGTCAGTTTTTCAACAAAATATTAGTTAAAATGCTTATAATAAATTATGTACATTATAGTCCCAGGAGGAAATGAAAAATGCCCTGAGGGTTTCAGAAGGATTTCAGTTGCCCTCTTAACAGTTCTTTATATTGAAAGCTTGTGGTTCATGTTCTTATTAAATGTATGCATGTTTATGTTGTCCACCTAACACACTCCAGTTGTTGGATGCCTGACTTGTACGAGAGACCGCAGGTTATGTACGCTTTTCGCCTATTGCATAAGTTGTCATTGCTTGCATTTATTACATGGTAGGTGCTTCAAAACCAGCACAATTGTAACTAACAGGTTAACAAAAAGAACAAAATATATTGAATGTTGTACCTAGCAGGTAGGGTGTGTTAGTTCTAAGCTCTGTGCACAGCCACTGCCAAGAAAAGAACATAGACTCTTTCTGTTATACTATGAAGAGCATATTTAATTAAGACAAAAAGCATAATTATGTTTTTCAGTGTGGCATAGTTCCTTCCCAGATGAATCAGAATTTAATGTGATGGTCTCCTTAGGTGTTTGCTGAATGTTCTGTTCTCTTCCTGTGTTACTTACTCATGCTCTTTCAAAAGCATAATTGCATGCAGATGATGCATTCGCAGATGATGCAAACGCATTGTCCCATAATCAAAAGTTTTGCTCACGGATATTCCCTGTTAAATATAAAAAGAGCAAACGTGATGATTACTTACCTTAGTTGCTTTTTTTTTTTTTTCCCAAAATTGTATTCTTTAGCAGAACAAGACAGTACCTGAAACTTCAGCATGTTTCTTCTAGAGTACTTGGGGCAAAAGAGACCTTTGAGATCTTTGAGAAATACTTTTCACTTTTGCTTGAGGCACAGTGGCTGGAAAGCTGTGCAGAGGAAAAGGACCTGGGGGTGCTAGTTGACAGACAGCTGACCATGAGCCAGCAGTGTGCCCAGGTTGCCAAGACGGCCAATGGCACCCATTCTTGGATTAGAAATAGCATTGTCAGCAGGATAGGGAGGTGATCGTCCCCCTGTACTCGGCACTGGTGAGGCCGCACCAGTACTGTGCTCAGTTTTGGGCCCCTCACTACAAGAAGGAGATCAAGGCCCTGGAGCGTGCCCAAAGATGGGCAACCAAGTTGGTGAAGGGCCTGGAGCACAAGGTTGGTGGGGAGTGGCTGAGGGAACTGGGGCTGTTCAGTCTGGAGCAGAGGAGGCTCAGGGGAGACCTTACTGCTCCCTACAGCTACCTGAAAGGAGGCTGCAGTGAGGTGGGGGTCGGCCTCTTCTCCCAGGTAACAGTGATAGGACGAGAGCTAACGGCCTCAAGCTGTGCCAGGGGAGGTTCAGGCTGGATGTAAGGAAAAATTTCTTCTCTGAGAGTGGTCAGGCACTGGAACAGGCTGCCCAGGGAGGTGGTGGAGCCTCCTTCCCTGGAGGCGTTTGAGGAATGTGTAGATGTGGCACTTAGGGACATGATTTAGTGGGCATGGTGGTGATGGGTTGATGGCTGTACTAGACGATCCTAGAGGTCTTTCCCAACATTTACGATTGTATGATTCTACAAAAGACTCTTTCCAAACAGAGGACTTTCTTACCTGATAGCTGTGACATCTTCTGTGGCCACTGTCCTGAATGAATCTCAGGGACAGCAAAGGGATTGTGTGGCGGAAGAGAGTGAGCTTACAAGAGTGCAGCCCTTTCTTCTGCTTGACACCCGTGACACCTGGATGAAGACTGGGATCAAGGCAGAACCTGACTGCCTTACTTTACACTCGTCTCTGATTTACTGCCCAGTATCATTTCTGTTTTCAATGGTTTCACCCCAGACAAGTCAATTCGGGTCTGAATTATTTCGTGCCTGAAGCCGGAAGTGTTTATATTTAGATGTGTCATCAAATTTTCTCTAAAATCTGATTAAGTCATGAGGGGGCTGTTGAGGCGCTCATGGGGCGGGTTTTCTCAGTTGGATCTAAACTGCAGTTTTGTGTGGTTGAAGTGCACTAAAGGGAACCAAAATGAAGTAATGACGAATATGTAAAATTATTCAGAATTGTTAGTGTTCTCTTGACATATTTAAAATAAAAATAAATCAGAATATCTTTCTTTATGTTGAAGCCTGTTGTGATCTGAGACAGCAAAGATTCATGGTCCAGTGAAGGTTTGGGTATTCACCAGCATGTGTGTTCCTGAGAATTTAGTTCACTGAGATGTTTGTTCTACTTGGGCATGATTTGTTTTTAAACTCCTTTCCAAACAAGAATCACAGAATGAGAAATGAACAGTCATACACAGTTCCTTCATTTCCAACAGAATAAACTAATGGAATAACTCCCATGTGTGTCTGTTGTGTGGTGATAATCGTGGGACTTAGTGATAATGGCAGTACAGCTACACTGGGTAGTATTGGACTCACATCACTAGAACCTTGTGGTATTGTCTAGTTCTTATCCGCTCTTGATTTTTTAGGTATTGATACTTCAAAGATCAGAAGACATTACTTTTTGATTCCTGCTGCTGGTCCCCAGATGAATGGATTCTTCTTTCAGAGGGGCCAGGTACCAAGACTTCCTTTGAAAGCAATATGAACAAGAGGCGTTCATCTTTTCTGAAATCTCCCATAATACATTTTCAAAAACATACTGCTAAGCTGTATGCACGTTTGTGGGGACAACATATAATGAAGTGGTGAAGAAAGGTTTGTGTATATTGCAAAAGCATAGAGGTCTTGAGAGCTGTCATGTTACATCATCAAAAAGAAGTTAACTGTTCATCCCCAGTTTTGGTGTTGTACCTGGTTTACGACGAGCAAAAAGGCCTTTCAGAATTGTAAACTTTGATGTATGGCTCTCTGCTCGGGATTCCAGTGTGTGCTGCTGACAGCCACCACTCTCCAGACAGTGCTATGTTTCGGGCGAGGTGGATCCTATGGGAGAAAGTGTGGGAGTCAGCAGGCCATCAGGTGATGAAGTGATGAGGTGGAAGGGTGTCCAGACCATAGGAATAATTTCTGTAGGAAGATGTTTTCCCTGTGAGTGGTAGCTGTAGTGGTTGTAAAAAAAGAGCTTTTCAGCTGGGTGTGACTAAGGTGGAAAATCTTATCTTGTTGAGGAGCTACAGGCTGAAAAGAGCTTCTGTGGGATCCACAAGCACAGCAGATGTTGGGCGCCTTTGATGTTGTTGCTGTGTGTCGTAGGAGTGTACCTCCCTGAGCCCCAAAGGAGAAATGCTGGCACCACTCTCTTGCTTTGTAGCAGCTGCAGTTTGCACCCTGAAGGCCTGTGGCACCGTCTGGTGTGGCATTCTGTTGGGCCACCAGGAGAAGAGAGGGACATGCTTGTTGTTTCTCCTGTCTTGGCATTATACTGCAGGCAGCTCTTCCAGCATTGTGCTGTACTTGTCCTGCGCTGTTGTTTTCTGTGATATCTCTGCAAAGCTTTACCCTCGAGTGAGAGTATTCCATCAGCATGCTTAGCTCTTCCCAGCCACTTGGGCTTAAAAAGCGCTTTTTCTTTAACTCTGAAAATATTAGTTCAGAAAGATGGTGTGTCTTTGTGGGATTTACATATCTCTGTCAGTCTGTAAATATATAAATGCGTGTCGTTTCATATATGTGATCACACTTGTAACATTCAGCTCCACTAAGCATGACAAAGATCAATTTTTTTTAACAATAGAGTTTGGAAGAATTGTGTTTCTGTGGAGAGGTTTGTTCCATCCTTGCTGGGCTGATGATCTGCCCTTCGATTTGCAGTACTGACTCCAGATTCAGCATTGTAACGTCGGTGACAAAGTGCCCCTACTTATAAAAATGCATTTGCTAATACAACGTGAATTAACAGTGCAGTAATGCTTTACAGATGTGGCAGAGAGCAGCCTGACTTTCTTGCAGGTGCCCTTAAGAATGAAGTGACAACCACCAAGGCACATCTACTTAACTCTGACTGTTTACACCATAAAAAGAAATTGACTCTTCTAATTATATTCAGAACTGTAGAAAGCTGTTGCTACTTTGGATTATTTGATCTCTCTGGGGAAACTTCCTTCAAACATAACAGCCTACATTTCTACTTTGTTAATTATAAAGCAATGAACAAGAAAATGCAAGACAATCTCTACTATTCTTAGTGTAATAGTAACTTCCTAAAATATTACTGCCTTTATGAGTCCCAGTGGAAGATCTTTCTTTGTTGAAAAAAAACCCTATTAAATAAATGAGGAAATATATTCCGGTTGTATTAAGCAAATAATCAACATGCATTTATCATGGTCTCTTCTAAATCCATGCACTTAGGTTTTTTGCAGGATGGCTCATGGTTTTTTTTTTTTGACATACCCCACCCAAAACAGATGTTGTTTATTATTTTTGAAACACTAGCTTGTGCATTTTCTGCCAGGAAGGGCAGATTAGAAAATATTCTCTTCTTTTGTGCTGATACGGAAGAGCAGCTGAGAGTCATGTAGAGTAATACTTCACTTTTGGCTGCTGTTGAGGCCTTTCATAAAGATGAAAATTTTTCTTTTGCCCTCTTATTGGAATGTTTTTCAGAGTTAATAAATAATAATAAAAAAAAAAAAAACACCTTGTTACAGGCTTTTTATTGCTTAAAGGATCTTTTCTGAAGGATGAAAACCTTAAGATGACAGGCAAGATGCATGGAGAGGTGAGATTACTTCTTGTCCATGTGGAATCAAACAACTGGAGGTCCTTGGAAAGAGTTTGAGACTTTTTCCGACAGTGTGTCACATCCTTGTTTTTTACATTGCCAGTCATTATTTTCAAATGGCTTTTCCATTGTGTTTGTTACAATCCAGAGCAGTGGATTGCATGGACATATTTTCCCAGGTCATTCTCAGCCCAAGGCAGGGATTGCTCTGTGAGGCTTAAGATTTTCAGTGGGCATACAGGATCTTGCCCTTTTCAAGGTCTTCATTATTTTGCCTTATTCACTACTTCTACTAAAAAATAAAATAAAAATAAAAAAGCAATGTGTCCTATGCAGTTCAGCAGCAAATTATTGACCTGTGTCAATCTCTCTATGGAGATACAGCTCAGTGGGACCTAGTCCTGGGCAAGCGGCTCCAGGTGGCCCTGCCTGAGGAGATGGTTGGACTAGACGATCTCCAGAGGTCCCTCTGTATTTCTGTGTGTTGCACAGAGATTCTTAAGAGAATTCTCTCTTGGTGCTTTGATGTTTGTGTGTTCCGCTGTGATCAGTTCTGCTGTTATGCCGGTTAACTGAATTGTTGTGGTCCAGTTCCTACAAGGCCTCCACAGCTCCCCTCCTTACAGCATCATCAGTGTCAGCGATGGCCAGTTGCTGGGTGCTTCTAATTGCAGGACTGTAGCTGAGCTGAAGCCCTAAGGTAGACATTTGCTGTGTTTTGAAACCATTGTGCGTGTGAAACTAGAGCTGCTGTGGTGTGCAGCTGTTTCTTCTTGTGTCTGTGCTCCTCCAGTGCACAGCTGTTAGAAGGCACTCCACTGAACAGTAAAATCAAATCTCACAGAGTTAGAAGTAGGATGGCTCTGGTGCAGTGTTTACCACTGCCTTTGGAAGTACCAGCCTAGCACCATTTTGCTCTCAATTCATTAACAGGCCGTTGTTGTCACCCAGTTGAGCTTTAAGGTGGAAAGCTTATGAAATAAAAGCTTATTAGTAATGAGTTTGTGCATAGATCTTGAGGATGTGTCATTGTAACTCAGTCCTCTGAAGTTTGTAAGTGCTTTCTGAGATGGTCACTGAGCACCAGATGGATTTAGCTGCTGTCGTTGAAGTAATCAGGCCTGGCTTTTTTTTTGACAGACACCATTTAACAACCTGAGTGATAGCCTCATGCCTTTATTCCACCTGTGAAACCTATGCTCACGCAATCTGAAAAGACCACTGTAAGCTTGTAAGCTCTTGGGATACTTTTAAATCTTTATTGATCATGCTCATCAACTATAGCAAAATATAGACGACCTCCATGGTGTTACTGGTGATCCCTGGGCATGTTTCTTGGCTCAGTCAAACAGTATCAAACCTGGTATCATTCAGCACTCTTCCTGCAATGTACTGTGTGTATTTTTTCCCTCTAGTTGTGTCCTGACACTGTGTTCCATTTTGGCACATGTGGGCAAGCAGAGTAGCTTTACAACTTCTATGAGACACAGAACTTGTATGTTCTCTTTGCAGTCTCCTATTCCTCTCCTTAGCTGGGAGGAACAGGAGACATTTGCATATAGTCTCCTGGAAGTGTTTTTCTAAGTACCATGCTACTCTGGTAGCCTTTGGGTTTTGTTTTTGGCTTTTTTTTTGTTGTTGTTGATGTTGTGGTTTATTGTTTGTTTTGTTTTGTTAGTGGTTTTTTTTTTTTTTTTTTGCTATCTTCACGGCCATTGGAAACAAAGCAGTTTAAGGGCGGAGGACAGTGCATCTTAAAAATGCATAATTATCTGTGCAGTGCTTGAACAGTAATTGTACAAACTTATCTGCCTTTCTTTCTTGAAATACATGGATTCAAAGACTGAAAAGATAAAAGATTGATACGGGCCTTGCAGTTTTCTTTTCACAGCATGCAGGAGTGACTGTGAATTTTAAGGTCAAAAATCAGTAAGGGCCAGGATGCAATTGTGATTCTGTGATAATAGGCAACTGACTTGCTAATTCAAGCTGGTCTAATAAAACTGAAGTAGTGATGAATTTATGTTAAGATTAGTGGTAGACACTGAGAATAACACACTGGCTTTTGGGTCGCTTGGAGAAGCAGGACCCTTCTGCAGTCTTGGCAAACATGTAGATCTTAAAGAGCCTCGAGGTATGTCTGCTACAAGCAGACTATCTGCAGCAGAGCTGGCAGATGCATTCACCTTGACCAGAAAGAAGTGGGCAAGTTATTCTTCCTGAAGCTTCCTGTTGGCCTGACTAGGCCGGAATTGGCAGCTGCGTGAGCTCTGTCAAGGAGAGGCCCGTGAACCTTCAGCCTTTGTAGGCCACGAGGACATCCTCACAGTTACTCTGACTGCAAGACAGGGAGGGGAAAGGGCTGTTTTGTTTGCAGAAGAGGCTTGTCGAAGTGTGTGATGAATACTGACTAAATCTAGAGCAAGGAGGCAACGATGTGACTAGCGGTTTGACCAAATTCAGCTTCCTCACCCTGCTGCCATTAGACCACGCAGTGGCCGGACGTTGTGCATGGGGAAAGACAGAGCAACAGAGCATGGGTGCGGGTCCAAGCTTCCTTCCATCTCCTTGTGTTGGGGAAGAGGGTTGGCACTGGCCTAGGACTGCTTTTCTTGGGTTGCTCTTTGTGTTTACAATGCTTGAGTTTTCTTGACTTCTTTCAGGATGTTTCTAAAGCCAATCACATGGCTTCGAATGAAAATTACAGCTTGGCAGGCATTCTTTTGATTTGTTTGGCCCAACTTTCTGTTGTGTTTTTTTTTTTTATGAAATCTGAATTAAGGTGAATCTAATCTGATCTGAAATGATGTTACATAACTCAAGTGGTTGTGCAGGCAATGAATGTTTGTGAGCAAACCCATGGAAACACAGTAATTCTGATTCTTCTACTTACACTGTGAGCTAGGAATAACAGTGGTGAAACCAATGGTATGTTTTTGTGTGCACATGGATGAAATTAGAATAAATAGTAATTGGGCCTATTTTTTCTTTTCCTTTTACCATTTGGCTTACAACAGCTTAGATCTCATCTGGTCTAAATTGGCACAGTTTCACCGAGGCTGGAAGAGCTTTTATACTAATTCACACCAGCTAAGCATGTTAAGCAGTCCAGTCTGTGCAAGTGTTGACTTTTTTTTT
>VXAV01003033.1:71309-102534 GCA_013399715.1 Alectura lathami | reverse complement strand
GCCCAGGGCCCACCCAGCCTGGCCTTGAGCTCCTCCAGGGAAGGAGCACTCAGATGCTCTGGGAAGTGTTGTTCTACTGCTATAGCCCTGCTTTACTCCTGCCTGAATAAAATCAAATCAGTTCTAGTGTTGTCCTGCTGTCCTGTCTTACACAGTGGCCAGTCTGACATCTGTTTCAGTTTACCGTCGCAAAGCTGGACTGGCTCAGTACACAGTATTTATAACTTCTGTGCACTGATGAAGTGCCCTGTTGATATGGGAGATAGGTAAGATAGGGACTTGAGCTTATCAGAATATTTTTACAGTCTTACCAGAAGCTTTAAAATCATTTTAGTGAATTACACAATCCTAACCCACAGCCAGAGATCTCTCATATTAAAAAAATAAAGAAAAAAACAACAGCAAAATGTCCTGGCATGAATTTAATACCTTTGATGGTTTGATTCCATTTTTTCAGAAGTCCAGTGAGTACACAAAAATCAAAATTAAAGTTAGATCAAATTTACTCAAGTCAATACAATGTTAATGAATTTAGAAGACAGGTAGCTTGAAAATTTCCTTAGGGCCAGCCAGGCAAACTCTGCCAATATATGCCAAAGGGTTAACAAAACGTACAACAGCAATTTCAGGACTCTGAGTGGGGTGAAAATTTTTTGCACTAACTTTTGCTCTTTGTATCTTTGTTGAACAAAAAATATAAAGCCCAGGAAATGGAGATTTTTCATGCTGTAGCAGTGACAATTTATGGATCCAATAATTTCTCAGATGCTTCTTGAAAAATGTTTCTTTATCCAAAGGTTAACTCCTTTAGGAGTACAAAACTCTAAATTTTCTCACTTGCTCTATTAGTTGGTACAACTAAATTCACCACAGTTATAAATCTATCAATTTTCTAGTCTATATCAAAATAATCCCTGAAATCTCATAGATACAAATGGAATTGCTAATTTTCAATAAATCTGCAGTAACAGGTAATATTGTCATGGTCCCCAGTTCCAATCATTTTTGCAATAATAAATGAGACTATAGAAGAGTCACTTTTGGCCATAAAATCTACTGTTCGGGGCACAGATTTTAACCCCCGAAGTACTTAACCAATTCCCTTCTCTTTGTTGTTGTCACTGTTGCACCACAGCGTCCATTCCTGATGTGAGATCAGGCCATTTTGAACCACACAAGTTATTTATAGGTTGATCTGGGGGGGAAATGGAGAGTGTTCTTCTACTGTATATTTTCAGCCTGACAGTGTTCAGTACAGGGCAGCAAATTCAGGTTATTTGTCCGAGCCTGGAGGCAGATGTAATTCAGTTGAAGCCTCCCCCCTGTCGCACCCCAAGCCTGAAATCTGGCTTTTGAGGTTAGACGAATGCCGCTGGCCCTGTTGTGCTACAGAAAACTGCTGCCGTCATCTCCGGAGGCTTTGAAATCTTCTGCTCAAGTGCCTGATGCAGAGGGTTTGTGGGGCTACTTCATACTAAAATACTCCACAGCTGCCATCTTTTGCTGTTTTTTTTTTTTTTTCTTTGGCATTCCATCCTGCAAAAGCCACTAGCTTTTTGGGGTGTTACAGGCAGAGGCTGTGTTGGCTTTGGGAACATCAGATTCCATAAGCAGATTGGCCCAGTGCAGCTTGACTGAAAAGCGTGCAGTCCAGAACCCTATCTTACAAAGACTTTAACGCAGGATTTGATAGAAATTTTAAGTCTCAGGTCTGCTCACAGTCATGTGGTTCGCTAAATACCTTGCTAGTTTATACAGCCAAACACATGCACATATCTTCACAGAAACAAGCCCAAAAGGGAATGGCTGGGAGTGGATATAAGGGCCTGGAGAGCTGTAGGTACTTGTCCAAGATGTTAAAAATGACTCCATGTGTAGAATCCCTGTCTCTGGAGTCCCAGTTCAGGGATCTGCCAACACAGCTTGGACTGACAGTACCAGCGAAATAACACTGAAAAATATTAAATGTGTTAGAAACATGCTGAAAGAAAAAGTTATATTAACAAAAGACGTCTCTTCGAGCTGTATCGATTTTCATCTCTGGGTGGAAGAAACTCCCTAGACAGACATTTAAGCACATTATTGTCTTCTATTTACTCAGCAGATATACCTAGTATACTTTATGAGAGGAGTTCAAGAGGGAAGAAGCCAATTAAAATCTGAATCTCATGCAGTTAAAGAAGATTAAAATAACCCCATATTTGTTACATCCAGCTTTAATGATAACACCCAAACCACAGGAGCCTAGCTCTGAATCTTAAACAGCACGTGCTTTCCCTGCACTTGTTCTGCAAACTGGCATAAGCTTCACGAAGTACACAAGCAACTTTCTTGCAGTTAAGACACTTTTTGTGAAGCTTCCAGCTGTTCAGCATGGGGTAAGTGGTGGATTAGGATCCATGAGCTGGTATCAGTCAGAAGAGCTCCACTGTGTTGGACAGTGTCAAGATCTTACGTTGTTTTTCTTAAAAGTGTTTTTATCTGTCAGAACTGATACACGACGAGCATATTCAATGAGAAGTTGGTCAAGAGACCAACCACTGTTAGGCACGTATCAGTGCAGAACGCAGAGGACCCTGTGGCAGCTGCCTTCCAGCTGCATCACCCAGTATGGACTATCGCCTCGTCCTGCTGGTTCGTTTTCACAAGCAATGGAAACTTGACCTTTTTGCTTTCAATGTTCTGTTGATCTACTTTTATACTTTTGCCAAAGCTTTCTAGCACTGTTGAGATTTTGCCAGGATGCCTGAGGTAACTTAGCTTTCTGAGATTTTTTTCTAAATGTTGCCTCATATTCTTTTACATGCAACAGCCACTGGATTAAGTACTGGCAGTATAGCAGATGGTAACATGCTTATTCTAGAGGGTAATGAGCAATAGAAAGGCCACACTACACGTACTGGAACTTGTGTCAGTATGGGGTTCTGCTGGTTTCACTGTGCTTCACTTCGTAGTGGGCAACCACACAGCATCATGCAAGAGCACTTAGAAAGCATTTTTTTATCATGCCTTTTACAGGATGAGTGTTGGAGATGCATGAAACACATCTTGTGTTATGTTGGGGCACATGCAGGGAATAGCACACAACATAAAGAAGTCAGCGAAGCCTCGCTGTCCTAGCCCCCTGCGTTTATCTGGTGTGTGACAGATGTCTGGGTGTACGTTCTTGTGCAAGGAGGAAAACGAGACCTCCTGAAGGACTGTTAGGTCTGCCACTGAAATCTTTATAGGGGATGTAGGACAACAAGTAAATATTTCAGAAAGTGGAGGAAAACATCTGTCTCGTTCTCCAGCCGCTCACCTTTCAGTCATGGTAATTCCAGCTGGGACATAGATGTGCCTTGGGTAAGGCTTCCCCGTGCAAACTGGCCCAACTGCAGGAAGCAGAGGCTGGTTTCAGTGCATCCACCTTTTAAGAAACTCCGTCTGAACTTTCTCTTGTTAAACTTTTGCAGTACACTTGTGTACTGCTGAGGTAGGCATGATAACCGATCTCTTCAACACTCCATGCCATATCTGCACTTTCTGCATATAGATAATGAGATTTTTCTTTCCTTTTCTGTTATCTTCTTGAAGCAGTAGAATGTGGCTTGAAATATTTAGGCAATTGTGTACTATGTAGCCTATTTATGCTTGCTTCTGAAAGAAAGGGCAGGTCTTTGTGGAAATAAGTAGGATTCCCATGCTCATTATTTTGTGGATGCACATAAAAAATTGCTGATTAATAGGCTGACAATAATAGAAGGATTTTCTGTCTAGCGGGCTTCCAAATCCTTCAGAACGTCTTCTAGAAGCTGCTCCTCAGGATAATTTCATCATTTAAAAAATTGAAAAAAAAAAAGAAGGAATAGATACAGATGTCTTTTCACCTTCTATCCACCTGTTAAATAAACTTGTCATTTCTACAGCCAATTCAGGAAAGGAGTTATCAGATCCTTTCCTTGGAGACCTAAGTGTAACCCTGCAGGTCTCTGGGGTCAACCTCATACCTTCTCAGGAAAGCTCCCTGCACAATTTTGAGAGGCACGGCAGTCATTATCAACCAGCTTGGCATGGGCCTCTAGGGTTTTCCCATTGAGCAAGGTCTGAACTGTGCTGCCCATGCCTCCTCTCACCAATTATAAGTTCGGTACAGTTTTTTAAAAGACTGCAAACACATATCAACATCATTCCCTTCCTTGTAATGAGGAAGCAATTTTACCTTATTATAACTGACTAAATATGCATGGGCTGACCCAGTAGGACCCTCATTCACCCTTATTCTTTCCCTCTGGAAATCATATTCTATTTTCATCGTTTCCATTTCAAATTTTTCTTCCTCCCCATCCTTTCTCTGCTCTCTCTCTTGATCCCATTCTTGTTCCAGCTTTATCTTTCCCATGCTGAATTGTCACTCTCCACGCTCCTGCTCTCATTACAACTTCCTTTGTGTTTGATGCTCGCTCGTTCACGTTTACGATTGCCTTCCCTTTTACCTTGTGCCTTTTTATCAGCAGCAGCAGCTTAGCACCTATGCAGCATATTTGCTGTTCAGACTCTGGTGCATTGCCTCAATTAGTTGACGGGTGCCATTAGTGCTGTTTCCTGCCTCCACCCCGCTGTTTCAAAATGCTAAAAAGCAGGCTGCTAGTGGGGGAAAAAAAAAATCAGTCTGGACTGTGAGGAAATTTATAACTTTGTGAAAATCACTTTTCAGCGTTCTTAGTAGCATCTGTTGAGATTGTTTAGCAGAGCGTGTGGAAACCTGCTTTCCCAGTGACAAAACGCTGCACATCCTTCATGCCTATCATGCCCGAGGGCTTGGCATGAGAATGAGGTAGGTGATGCAGAAGGGTACAAGGAGAGTGTTAAATGCCTCTGAAAAACTATGCCCTGAAAAGTGCTCTAGGCCTAAGTGTCAAAGATGAGAGAAAATCCTGGGCATATCACAGCTGTGAATTCCAGTGACCACTCCCAGCTGGATGCAGGCTGGCCTTGGGTCATACATCCACAGCCCTGAAAACAGCTTCAAGAGCTTTGCCTGGGGTAACCTGAAGGTTTAAATCGGTGCAGGACAACATGAAAGAGAAGGGATGGGTGGCTCCCAAAGCCCGGAACACCCCCGCACCACCAAATTGTCCCAGATGGCAGGGTGTGGGGTGAACCCACAGGCTATGATGGGAAGTAGTGAATTGACAGAGGTGAGGTGTGGGCTAGACAGGCTACAAAGCCCCAACATGAGGCCATCCTCCTGCCCTGCAACATGCTGTTTACATTTAAACCTTTCCAGATATTTGTCCAATCTGTGCATTACTTTCTTATGGACAGAAGGTTCTCTGTTTTGATTGACCTAAGTCTCTTTTTCTTTAATTCATGGCCTGTATGAGTCTCCAAAGATGCACAGGTGTTGCTTGCCTGTTGATATTTGAAAAATATTGCTCTCCTTTTGACATTTGAAAAATATTATATGCAGGCATATTTTCATATGCAAAATCTCTTACTGTCTGTGACCTTTCTGCAAAAGGTGAGTAGCCCAATGTACCTTGGTGCAGGTGCAGGAGACAGGAGGATGCAGCATCCAGACACCTCTGTAATGTGACTCAGTGCTCCCGGCTGGTGCGGGAGATGCACTGCACAGGGGACACTGCACCGTGGTCCCTGCAGGGCTCCTTATGCGTGACCCCTGCCCTCAGCCTTCGACAGGGCACGGCACTCTGCGTGCACCTTGCTTGGAGGCTGGGGAAGGAAGAATCTGGATATTTCCTTTTATTGATCTACACTTGTGTTCATACGTGCAGGGAAATTCTTTCTGTTCAAGCAAGCTGAACTAACAGAGCCAGTGGAGTGAGCCTCTCTTAACAGCCTCGTATTATCATCTGTCTCTTCTTCAGATGCATTCTGGTGCGCTACACATTTAGCTCTGTCTGCTGGAGAAGTAACAAAGGTCAAATGAAGGTGAGAACACTTCATTCATAATTTTTATGAGTTATTCAGACTCACTGTATCATTACCCCTTGGGAACATCTGTTTTCTGATAGTAGTTTAGAAAATATTCAGCACATCTCAGCGATCTCTCATAAGTGATACAGATCAGCTGTCACACTCTGTCGTGTGGAGTCAGGTTGTGTAGTGCAGCGGATTCACTGCAGGGTGATGCACTGCAGTCATTTGAGAACCCGTCCTGATCATTTCTGCCTCTCTGAATGTAATGGTACATGATGTGTGTTGCTGGAAGTCAGAAGTACTTTAGTATATCCCCATGTGAGTTAAAATTTAATGGGTTTCAGAGAAAATACTTAGTCATCCGTCTCCTACTTCTGATACAAATATGTTAAACATAACTTTTGGTTAAATGGTTGCCTCAGAAGGCTCAATATGTAACAGGTCCTTGGCTTAAGCTGATATGCTGAGTATTTCCAAAAACATCTTTTGCCTAGTGCTAGGTTAGCTGTACCTACAGAAATGTCTGAGGCTGGGGTTTCTCTTAGGGAATCCCGGGGACTTCTGCATGTCACCTTCTGCAGTTTAGGTGTGAGGCAGGGAGGAGAGATATTACCCCACCATCACACCCCAGTCCCTACAGGAGCATAAAGAAGAAGAGGCTCTATTTTGCTTTAGGGTTTTTCTAGCTTTCTGCAGGAAAACGGGAACACAGAACAAGACTCGGGTGTTTCCTCCTGCATCGCCTACCCATCCACAAACCTACATGTAACCCAGACTAGTATGCAAGGATACCAACATCTCAGCTACCGGTGAAGGCAGATTGGATGGAGTGCATTAAGCCTGTGTTCACAGCTGCCATCTTGATGGGTACATTATTTTTGTTGGGAGCAAAATCAAGCCCTCATAGTCGTAGGACGTAATGGAGGGATCACGTATTTTAAGTCTGGTTTCCTGAAACAGAGCTACAAGTATCAGTCCCTGATACCTCTTGAATATCCAGCCACTGCATCCTTCCCTGCAGTGGGACATTCGCTGTACTGTGGGTGAGCAGAGGGAACCATTTGTTAATTTTTCTGCCCCTGCTGTGTGCACATTGGAGGACTACGGCTGTAACTGAAGTTTTCCAGACTTCCAAGAAAATACACTTTCATCCCAGCAATTACCATGATGCACAAAAAAAAGAAAAAAAAAAGAAAAAAAAAGAAATCGTGAGAGTTTACTACCTCATTTGAAAACATCTGTTTGGCAAGATGAATTTTGTTATGGTTGTGCTAGCTAACAAAACCTTAAAGGACAGGGGCTTGCAGGTTTGTCATGCTGTGCTGCACAGTGAGCGTACCAGTCATCTGCTCCGCTCACAGAGCAGGTGGGAAAGTAGCGATACCAATTTTTTTTTTGGAATGCCCCCTGGCTTTGCTTGCCTTTCTTGCTAACTGCAAAACAAAAGGAATAGAGGCTCTTTCCTCTGTCACCCCGAAAGGTTGGCCTTGAACATACTTCTTTTCATATTTCCAGGCCGCGCTGTGCCAGCTCTGTGGGGTCCCACACATGCAAAGGTGCTTTGCTTTATGATGAACAGATTTCTGAACCTCAGCAACCTCTTGGTTTCCCAGTCCCCTGCCGAACATCATGAGATCTGCAGAGCACTGAGCCAACCTATAAGGTGCTATTTGGATTCTGGAGCGAGAAGAAAACCTTTCTAAGCCATCCTTTCAAAAGCTTAACTGCATCTGCTTTTCTACTGCCACCTCATCAGTAGCAATTTGGAAACTGTAACCACAAAATAACTAGCAGGCCACGTACATAACCAGCATATCTAAATGATCTCAAACCCCTGGTTTCTATAGCTTCTAATAGCCTAATAAATTGATTTTTGGTACTGGGCTAAGTACAGTCATATATAATTGCAGTTATTCTCACATTAAGCTGCAGGGAAGTGGCAAACCCAATTAGATTAAATCCTACTATGTCTCCTTGGGAGTTGAGGTAGACGTTTAAGCAGAGACACGTCACTGCCACAGACCAATTTGCTTGTACCTGTCTGCTTTGATTTATTGTGATTTGTCCTTGTTATTGTGTACGTTTATTTGCAGAAGCCAGCTCCAGATGCAAAAGACATCAGTGTAGTTTGGAGCATTATTTTTAATTAGCTGGGTTCAGTTTCTGGTAATATGCTTGAATTGCTTCTGGGCTACTAATGGAGTGTGGAGAATAAGCATTGTTGCTCTCAGATTTTTTCTCTGGTTATGGTGGTAGGGGAGGAGGAAAGCTTCCTGTGCTTTGGCACGGAGGTGTTATTGCCATGAGCCTCACAGCACGGGCAGCCAGTCAAGAAATAAATTCAAGGGAGAAAGTTGTGACCAAGTTTGCCTCATAAGCCTTTGTTGTTCTCCTTTCTAAAACCCACAGAAGTAGTTCTGTATTGTGCTGTACCTTGTGTGAAGGAGCAGCAAAACCTTTGATTCTCCTTTGTGTTCTGTGCATGTGTGGCTGTACGAGGAGAAATGTTGTGGAGGGCTGAGGAAGGGAAACACAGACAACTGATTATTTATTTTGCAGAAAAACATCTGTCAGAACTGTATTTCCAGACCAGTATCATACAGAGCGCCTCTCTTCTTCAAAGAAACAATGCAGATTGGCAACAAGACCCAGGTTTAAAGTTTCTGCAGGGCAGTGATTGTCTACTACTTGAAGCTGCCGGGCTGAAGTGTCTGCAGGGGCCTGCGCTCGGGGAGTCGAGAGGAGCTGGCAATGGGGATGCCATCTGCTGCTCGCAGATTGAATAGCTGGGAGCTGGGGCCGAGGAATATGCATGTGGACGTCAGGGTGCATGTGCTGCGTTTGGGGTAGTGCATACCATGAAGTCAGACACACAGCAGGTAAAGGGACAAAGGAAACTGAGGGACGAGGGAGCAGCAAATGGAAATCCAACGTCCTGTGACCCTGTTCACTCGTCCCAAGTGTACTGAAAATGCTCAGCGTCTGATCCAGCCCTTAAATCTTTTCCTGCTTGCTGTACAGTCTCCTGGTGATAGTCTCCAAGAGAAGGAGCACAGAGGGCAGGATGTGCCCATCACACTGCATCTGGGCATGCCTCGCTGGTGCTGTCAGAGCCTGGGCTGTGTGCCCAGGGCATTTGCAGTCCTATGGCAGGAGACACTTATCCCTGACGCTGTGGCCTGTCATCTGCTGCAATGAGGTTTTGCTGTGGTTCTTCTCTGCTACTTATGCCCACATCAAAACCAGAGTTTATTTTATTTGGCTTCAGTAGGACTGGAAAAGAGGAATACATTTTTAAGGTTAGAAAGGACCAAAAGATTTCTTACAAGTGCCCAAAGCAAACCAGAGGTCCCTAAAAGATCAGCAGTGCTCTCTAGGTAATGTTTTGGATTCTTAATCTATCTTCCCTGTTTGCAAAAGTGTGTTTTTAATATTTTCAGTCCTTGAGCCTGTCAAGCGATGTAGTCCCTGTAGGACCTAGCCACATGTTACATGCCCACCTGTTACTCCAGACTGAGTGGAAGCTGTGGTGAACTTCAGACAAAAAGCCACGCTATGAACATAAGTGATACAGACAGTATATAGGGCAGGCACAGCCCCACAGAGCTGTTACAGTGACAATAATCTGCAGGATAAGACAAATGAGAAATTTTCTCTCCCTTTATCTGGCCATGTCAGTGGTTATTTGGACAGCAATAACAGCGAGCCTGCGGGACCACAATTGCACTGTTATTTATATCTGTCTTGCGAACTACTGGGACCAATACGATGGCCTGAAAAACAAGTCAGAAGGTATTTATTCAGTAGTCTGTTCTATTGATTACTCTCAAACAACAACTCATAATTTTGCACAGTGAGAATTTTATAACTGCAGTGATGTGAAGCTTGTCTCTGTGCTTAGAAACCAAGCTGCTTATTTAATTAAGTACTTCTGGCTCTTTGGATTTAATAATTCTAATTAAATTGTTATGGTTATGACTTGCATTGTGATTATGCCCACAGTCTCAATTAAGATTATGAGAGGTCTTACCAGCACGTGGATTGCCTTCCTCAAAGTGATGAGGAACATGGGATTGGGAAGGACCTGTGGGGTCAGCAGCCCCAGTAGCCTGGATGATTAGGGACCGTGCTGAATCCAGCACAGCCTGACAGTCTCTTTGACTACAAGCAATGACAGGTAGAAAGGGCGAAGTAGTAGCACCACTAACAAAATGTGCTCTGTTCAGCCAGCAGCATGCACAGATTGATGCTCCTGCATCTTCAGAAATATTTTAAGGAACATCTAAACTACAAGGGGAGTTCACAAGAGCATTCTGATTTATTTTTCCCAAACAGTGCTGAGCACAAGCACCTTCCATTGCCTTGTGGCTGCTGAGTATTTGTCAAAAGACATGGCTGCCTAAATGCCTAAAGCACTCAGCCTTAGACACATGCATTTGAAGACTGCTGTATATTGTGATCATTACCTGTAAACATATTACAGAAACTGTGTAAAAAAAAAATAAAATGTGCTGCTAGCTTTATTTTGAGTATCCACCATGACTGAGAACTGGTGTGTCGGAGTGACGATTGTCAGCTGGTGTCTGGCAGGCAGATGTTAGGTTTCAGACCCACACAGACCCCCCCCCTGTTATTCATACTGAAGTAATCACCTGTTGGTTTTACGTTAGTAACCTTGCCTCCCGCAGGCTACCTGGGAAAATCTTCTCCAGGACCAAGCGAGATCTCTCACTCCTTTTGCTTTTATTGAGAACAACGACACGCTGAGCTTGCAGTATAAACTGCATGTTTAAAAGGGAAGACCAGGTGTGGCAAAGGTTATTGTCTGAATTGCTGGGGGAGAGAGGAAAACTTTTCTGTACGTGCAGTAATAGGCAGGCGATTGCACAGCTGAGAGCTGTAGCTTTAGGAACTTGGGTGTAAAATAACCAAGCTGGATAATGCAAACACAAAGAGAAAATGGGTGCCACTGAGTGTATTTGTTTTTCATAGCCATCATACTAAAATGTACTTGACATTTCCAGTCATAGGACTTCAGAATGTCGCAACTAGAAATCCACTTTTCTTACTCAGAGAGGGCCGTATGCTTTATGTGCTATCCTATTGTCCTCCTTGACTCCACTCAGAAGATGGGAGTGCGTGCTAATGGTGAGAAGTAGCCTGATGTGTCCTTAGGAAAACAGCAGCAGAGCTCAACATCACAAACCATGTCTCGTGTCATTAGAAATGTGGGTGTGAGAGTGGCTGTCAGTCTGACGTGAGATCTGACTAGCTCAAAACCGATACCCCATCAAATCTAGTTTCTTGTCACAAACTTGTTCTTCGTGGAATACAAGAACAATTTATTTTTCCATGTCCTTGCTCCGGCCAGTCACTTGAAAAATAGCAACGTTAGCACGGCGGAGAGGAGGTCGACAGCTGTGCTTGGTCAACGCGCATTCTGAATGGTGGGCATCGATCCACCTTCAGACACCTAGCCTTGCCAAATGCCTCTCAAAGAGCGAGCAGACCTGAGGGACCTCAGCCCTGTCCCACGGGCAGGGCCGCAGGTGGTCCCCCACCGCCGTTATCCCCAGAGAGCCGCACACCCCTGCCAGGATCCCACTGCGTTCACAGCTGGCCTCTCGGAGAGCGATGCCAGTGGCTGCCGAGCCCTTGGTGCTGTTAGCAGTCGGGTGCTCTGTGATAGACGCTGGGGATTCTATGACTTCTATGGATAACCAAATCAGAAGGGTCTCTATTCCTGGCCAGCTGTGTATATTAAGTTACTGTGATGGAGAATATTTGCAGGAAAGTAGAGAATGCTCCAGTTTTATGTTCTTGATTGCCCTCGTGAAAATGAGTTTCAGCCCAGCTATTGCTATTAGTAAACAATCAAGACTATTACAGAACAGTGTCTGGTTGAAATTAGAATGATTTTGTCCACCATGAGGAAGCTTTAGTCCCACCCATCATCTCCACTGGACTTGTGGTTCATAAAAGGCACCTTTTGCTCTTTAAAGGAAGCCCCAATAAGCCAGTCAATGAGGCATTAGTCCTCTGTCCCCTGCTTGGATACTCCTGCCGCAAAAGCAGGGGCTGCACCAAAAGCTGTGTCTCAGCACGGCCAGAAATAATTCTCTGACTGAGCCTGAGGGACTCATCACAACTCAGACTGCTGTGGTCCCTTTGGGGATTGCTGGCAATGACAACGCACAACCCCGTTTCATAATTCTGTGCTTCCAAATGCAAACTTTCCCATTTCTAAGGACAGGGAGTCTGTCTGACATGCGGGTGGTCACACCTGACGCAGAAACAGTAAGAGACAACTGCCCTTATGAAGCTGAATGGATGCCTGCACTTGCTACATGGCAGGTGAATCTTTCTCCTATTTTTTTTTTTTTTTCTAGAGTATTGCCCATCTTTCCCTGTTTGTCACTGATGTCCTAAATTACCTCCCAAGCTGTACCTCTGCAGGCTTGTTTGGTTTGCATTCTGCATTGATTAAGAGGCAGGGCAGATTCCAGTGTTTTGGAACATGTCCAAATATGAAACAAAATGCAGGTGTGAGCACTCTGCACTAACCCATTACCCTGCTTGAGACTGACAGCATGTTCAGAGCAAGTAATTTCCCCTGCTGTAGAAAAGATGGAACCTTTTCAAACTTTATTTTATGTCTGTCACTAAGTTCAGCAGTACTTTTTGACAACTGCCTGAAATACAAGTGGTAAAGCTGATAAAGCCTTGCCAGCACTGAGAAGAAAAATCGAACGTAGGGGTAGAGATTTGAAGATGCCATCTAGAAATATGGCCAGGTGCTTCTTGACCCTTGAATTTTTGCATATGGAACTTATCTTTTTGTGCTCTAACTCTGCAGAGGTATGCTGGAGAGAGAGGGAAGCTGATGGTTGTGACAGATGACCCCTATAGCTCTGACTGATGAGGTTCTTTAAAGGGAGAACAGATTTTTCCAAGTGTTTTCCTGAGATAAGCCTTTAATGATAGTGCTGGGAACTGTCTGGTACGAAGACCACACAAATCTTTCTTAGAAACTGCTGTTTGCCAGATTTTTATGGTTGGTTATGTACCTTTGCCAAAGGATTGCTTAACATCCTGGAGCATATAAAGCAGATTTCAGGATGCATATTGTGTGATTTAGGAAAGCTGTATTTGCTGTTTGCATACTTACCGATACCTCTAAGAAACCTTAACATCTATAGCAAATGAGCTGATTATTGTACAAATTTTCATTTTCACACATTTTGTGGACACGGATGAATTTTTGGTTTGAATAAAAACAGCTGCACAGCTGGCACTGGCGCGTACCTACCTATTTCACCTACCTCCCGGGGCACTTTATTTATGTTACTTGCTTGTGAAGACCTGTAATCCTGTCGTGTCGGCCTGCCCCGGGCACACGCAGGTGCCGCTGCCAGGACACCTGTACCCTGTGCCTTGTTTACTCTCCCCACTACCCCATTTTCCCCTCACTCTTCTGGTGTGTTTTCAGCAGATCCTTTAACGTGTACTTTGGCAGAGCGTCCTCAACCTCCCCTTAGTTTTCTGTGGAAGTTCACAGAAGTTTTTTTCTTTTTTTCATCTGATTTTCCCTCCTCAGCTTCTTCTGTATCTATGATTCTGCATTTCCTTTTAGCTGCCTGTTTAACTGCTAGGAGAGATGTTTTTTTCAGTATTTTATGTCAGCACTGTTCGCGTATGGTACAACAGCATCACATGTATGGGTGAATAATGTTTTTTTTTTTCTATAATAGCTACTTAGATCTTTATAACATACCTAAAATGACACGCAGTATTGGAAGACCTGCTGCTGGTTCAGTGTACAAATCTCTGGGGGCTGCCATAGATATCCACGGGGGAAACTTCCCTGATGATTTTTAGCTTTGGACTAAGATTTCTTTCTTATGAGGTCATTTTTTGAGATCACTCACTTTCTCTCCTAAATTGTCGACTGCTCTTAACATTATGGCGACCAGAGACCACTAGAGGACTCTGTTTTCCATCGATTTAATAATACTCTGTAATCATGCTCTTCTGTAGCATCTTTTAGGCATAGATTTTTACGAGTGCACAAAAATACTCAAATTTATGGAGCACCCAGGTAGGGCTCAGCCATTCACCAATCAGAAATGCGTTCTGAACTACCATGAAGTCCCCACGCAAAATCTGGTCTGAGGACTGCAGCCCCCTAAACACAGGTAATGTGTGGGAGCTCCGTCCACCTCTCTGTAGGGATATTCGATGTAATACTAGGATCCTGTCTTCAGTTCTGGCCTGCACAGTTACTTGTTTGGTTATATCATGCTGATATAAGCACGACAGGTTTAACGATTTTTAAAACCTTTTGCCACTAGACTTCTAGAGGAAACTGTCCCATCCGATGGCTGGATGGCCCACTTTTCCCTCACCTGAAAGGTGCACTAGGTATGGATCCTTTCCAAAGAGAGCCTAATTGCTTTTCAAGATGAGTGAATCCTTGTGGTAATTTTGAGGGAAAGGAGCCAAAATGAAGTCGATTGCACCTCTATGTTGTCTTTGGGCAGACAATAGAAATAATTGCAACTCAGAGCCACTGTTTGTTTTTCCCAGCATGTTTCTTTATAAGAACAATGCAGATCCTTATGCCAATCACAGTCTCTCTTTACCCAGAAGCTAGCTGGCCACTGCCCACACAGCAATGAAAAACATCTCTAATTGCACTGAACTGAAAACTGCCAGAGGATCCTGGCCCTGCCTCTGCTTTTCAGCTGCAGCGCTGCCCATCAGAGAGAGCCGGAGTAACTTAGGCATTTGTGTAGGATTTGCCATTCATCAGTGCAAAAGAATGAGGCTAACGGGATGGAAAATAACCCAAGTGCCCCATGGGTTCACGGATCAGTCAGGGAGTGCTTGGAATTTGCTCAAGTGAGCACCAGAAAGCCCGCAGAAAGCTAATGGGAGGGATTCTTTTATAATCAAATGCCACACTGGAATGTAGTACCCTTGTGCACGTACAGGTTTTTTTTTTTTTTTTTTTATTTTTTAGCAAATACTTGGCAGTTTAAGAACATTTCTGCATTATCTTCATGCAAGTAGCGGTTGTCTTCAAACGATTAAGAACGGAAAAGCAGTAGCATTGTCTGTTAGGGGGAACTAGTAAAGCACGCAGAGAAATAGTTTACGAGTGGCTTTGACGTTAGGTGATGCTCTACTGTTTAGCTCCTTGTTTTTGAGGTTTGCTGGGTCTTTTTCCTATAGTCTACAATTTTGGAAATCAATTGTAAAAATATTTCAGTGTGAACTTGATGCACTGTTCTGATTTTTTTTTATAAAATCAGTCAGTTATAAAGTCTGCAAAAAAGGAAGAATTGTGAACTTCTGAAGCACTGTCCTTAGATTTTTCTATCAGGGATTTTTGACAAGCTCTTCTTGAACTTACTGGAATTCTGCAGTTAGCTGCATTTTTGTACAGAAGAATGGACAAGAAAAAGAAGGAAAAAAGCAAGACTTACTTGTAAGAATTGGAAGCACTCAGTGAAATTGATGCTTGGCTTTGGCTTTAGGGATAGAGTACAGGTATTATGACCCATGCTAGGTCTTCTTCTACTGAAATTTTGTGGTGATAGTGTGTGCTTACCCAATTTCTTCCATTAGATTAAGTATTTTCATAGTTTCCTGGCCACATTGCATCCATCGCCTTTGAAGTCTGTAGTGAAATAGAAAGAATCTTTTCTGACATTGCTGATTTCTGCTCTATTTTGTACAGTATAAAGAATGCATAAAGGAGCCCAGCAGCTATATTGATATACAGCTCGCATGGATGTGCCAGTTAATTAAGCACTAAAGCTGCAGGGAAGAGCTGAGAGGCCCCTTAGCCAGGGCTGTCTGACCACGAGCAGCAGCAGACCCGCAGCACCTGCTCTTAGAGAGGTGACTGGGGAGGAGAACGTGGCTGTGGCCAAAACCTGACACCCCAAGGGCCTTCACTTGGTGCAGATGCAAGCTGAATTTGCTCTTTGAAAAGAAAATTTTGGGGAAATGAAAGCTGTTTCAAGCACAGGATGGGCCAAAGGGATCGTACTGACTGTGTGGTTGTCAGGCTTCTCCACCAAAGCTGCCGAGGTTCGGCTTCTCTGTGGCTGCTGTGAGCATGTAGTGAGAGATGGGTATAGGATAAAACGTGTACAGCCATGCACAACTTCATGCATGGAGGACTTTGGTTGATTTAAGCAATGCCCCGCTGGGGAGGAGTTCATGCCAGCTGTGGGCTATTTGAAGATCTGTAATGGGGTCCACAGGTTGCCTCAGGAATGCGGCTTTTCAGCCCAAAGCATCTCTCCCTGTACAAAATCCATCTGAGCAACAGCACTCTTTGGAAGTTCTTTTCTTGTTGCAAAAGAAGGAACAGGCTTATCTTGTACTGGGAATATATTTAGAAAGTCTAAATGCAATTTTGCTCCAAGTGGGCTTGACCATAGAGGATTACTCCAGTGGATTCCCATGGTGTGAATTATACATCAGAATGGGCAGCGTTTCTAACATGAACTGCTGGTAAGAATTTTAGCTGCTGGAATGGTGAGCATCAAACCTCACGATTTCTCCTGTGTGTAACATACATCCAAATGATTATACCTCTATCTGCATAGGGTAGTGCTGTCTCCTACTGTTCTGCCACGGTGCTCACCTTTTGCAGGGATTCAGAAGGAAATTGCAGCACTTCATATTTCCAGAAGCTTCCGGGGAAAAAATTACTTGATGAATTTCAGGGATTTCATACTACGCTTTAGAATTGAAAATACCTTGGAAGAAGCAGTGCAACTTCACATCAAAGCAGCCAGTCTCATTTTAAATAGCTCTACTCATCTAAAAAGCTAACCATTGGTTTCTACATGTCCATTCTCCCACAGCAGGTATAGAAGTTAAAATTGGAGCAGTGCCTGTCTTAATCATTCCAGTTTTAAAATTCCTTTTTTTGCCATTTGAACTATAGGACTATAATTTGGGATAAACCACCTGCAGAATAAAGGGGTTGTGGCTCCCATTTGGGCATCCTCCCCAACCCCAGGCTGCGTGCCATGTCTCTGACGGTGCGGGCATGGCCAGAACACACTTGAGAGCATTCCTGAGTCAGAGGCAATGCTTGTGAGTAGAGCAGGGCAATAAGGATTTATGGAAGATGTGAAAACTACTCAGTGATCCGTGGTACTTGGCTGCGTGTCTTTGCTGTCTTAGTTGGCAGGGGAAATAACAATTCTGTTTTGCAACAGCTTTCATGACTCCCAGATTTATTTTTATTCCAGACTAAAATAAAAACAAAATGATTTTTTTTGAAATAGTGACCTAAAGCTATCTGGGTTTCTTTGGATCAAAAATATCAGTCTATCTATCTAGAAGACTTCAGCCTGAACCCATCAAAACAGTACCATCTGTAGTCCCTGTAAAACTCGTCAGCTTCCATGAAGAAGTGATTTCATTGAAACACGCTGATAAAGTGTTTCCAGTCTGCTCATGTTGGTTTCTTCATGCAGTTTACTGAGATTTTATGTCACGCTAAAGTGAAGCGTGTGGCTGATTATGGTCCGAACAGGCACATTTTCTGAAGGGCCACTTCTTGACATCCTCTGAGTCTTGGTCTGCTGCCCATTGCCTTGCTTTGTCTCTGCTTGTTTCATAACTTCCTTGGGGAGCGAAGCTTGTTTGCTTAGTGGTTTATTACGTGCACACCACAGCATGGAAAATCGCCATGAAAGCCGCTCGCGCATGCTGCAGATGTGACTGGCAGCACAGTATTTAATTGCCTAATAAGTTGGCCAGCATCCCAGCAGAAGGGCTCATTTTAATTTGCATGCATCTCTTCTTCAGGTGGGAAATTCAAAAATGCTCTGTGCTGGATATGGGAATGACGCTCCGTGTGTTTTCCAGATTCCTCGTCAGGGCTGTTTGCATTATTGGATGACACAGTGAGTGCCGGCCCAGGTTTAAGCGGATGATGTGTGATTTGTGCCTAACACCGGCTGCTCATTTGACAAGCCACCGTGTCCACGCGGGGACAGCCCCAACTGCTCACACAGCCATGGATCGGTGCCGTCCTGGCGCTGTTCCTCTCTGCAGCCCATCTGAGCCACAGCGCTTGCACAGAACTGGAGCAGGAGCTGGCTTTACTGGGACTGCATTCTTGCGCAGGAGGAAAGCTCTCCTCCCCTTGCTGGACCCTAGAGATACAGTGGGATAGCTGGGGAATTATGTTTGAGACAATTTGTGCCTGACTTTATCCACTGATAGAGACTTTGCCTTGCTGGCAAGTGCACTCGTGCATTGTTCAGACTCCAGTTATGCTCCGGTCTTACTTTCCTGACCATTATTTATCTCATATTTCACTTTTCTTCCTACACCACTGCTGCCTAATTTATTTGATACATAGCCTCTAGTTCACAAGCTCCACCTTTTCTCTTGTGAGATTATTCACAGAGAGGTATCTGAGGCCTGAAATGTTCATCTATAATTTGTATTGATGTGGAAGAAGCCAAACTCTCATTAAAAGACTTGTTTAATTCATCTGAGAGGACTTGAGCTTAAAAAAAAAAAAAAAAGAAAGAAAAAAAAAGCATAACTGTGAACATTTCTGGGAGTAGCTAAGGAAGAAGTGGGTAAGGGCATCTTAGCACAGGCCGTCCTCAGCTCCTCAGAAACTAAGTGAGGCTGTGCTGGTTTGGGCTGTTGCATTTGCTCTTCCTTCCAGCTGAGAACACATTTGACACTTCTGCGGTTTTGGACAGGATGTTATCAAATAGATTTTCAGTGTCATGGTGTAAATACGTTCTGCATATTTGATACCATGTAGAAGTTAACTCTGCATCCTCTAAAGCTGGTGCAAGACCAACAGGGGTTGGCTTGCTTATGGAGGTACAACAGCAGGCTGAATACCCATCGAACTTCTAAACCTTGCAAAAGGAGAGGCTAAACTGAGGTGATAAAATCTGCAGCTAATTGAATTGGGTGAGTGTGCCCAGGGGTCTCTAGAAATTTTATCCAGCTGCTGAATTTCCACTTCCCTTGTGTAGGACAACACACCAACTTTGCACATCATTTGAGTGATGACTGTGGGGAAAAGTTAGTTCATTGTAGACCACAGCCCCAGATGACATTTCACTGAATGTCTGAGACATTCCAAAAGTTTTTTAGTAAATTCAGGAACTGACATGATTCTGTTGTACACAGAAACTGGTAGACAAAAATTCTGGTGTATTTGTATCTTTTTTGGTCCCTTAGAGGCTGGATCTTCATCAGGTTGAAGACCAGTAATAGGCATGAAGATAATTATGGGCAAATGAATTAATACATTTGACTAATATTTTAGGCAATTTCAGTATGTCAGCATCACATGGTATGTAACTGCTTCCCCTCTATTCAGACATTTTGGGTAGCTGAAGGATACGAGTTCCTTGTGTTACAGAAGAGGGCAGCGGTGTTTCATTTTTCAGAGCTAGAATCACCAGCTAGCAAAAGCTCCTGTTCTGCTTAATGCAGAAACAGAAATAAGCAGGGCTCACTGCAGAAGACGACCATATGTATGTACCAGAGAGGCTGTGTTCTTGGAACATCTGGCACAGTCAGGACATCCAAGACCAGCTCATGTGACAGTAAGTCAGCTCACACATGCGAATGGATGACAAGGCAGAGTTTCATCATGAACTTTCCACGTTTGGGGCTTTTGCTTCACACAACACATGGGATGGACAGTGCTACTTACAATTTCTATAAGGAATTTCTCTTTGCAGTTTGCTCTGCCTGACTTGAACTAATAGCAGCATACAGTGTACCATGAGGGGCGATACTCATGAAAGTGATGCCAGCATCTGATGTCCACACTGTGTGTGTTCTCCTCTGCCCTCACCTACTCGTGGCCATCCACAAAGCTGCCCCCAGACTCGAGCCCCCAGTTCATGAATCTGAGCACGTTCTTCTTTCTGCATTTCTCCCCTGGCTTCTCCGTGTCTCTTACATCAGCGGAGGCTTCCTTGCTGTTGCAGCTCCTCTGTGCACCACCAATGCCTGCTGACACTTGGAGATGAAATGTTCTTTTGGAGCAAGGTAGCCCATTTCAATCATTATTTGGTAGAGAGGTTGTCTCCTGCTTTCCTGTTGCTGATGGTGTGGCCTTTATGACCCACTTCCAGGCTTTCCCAACAGTTTTTCACACGGAGGGAACCGCCCTAAGTCCCCACCAACCACACCATACTGTATGCTCCAGGTTCCCAATGGGAAATGGGTGATAGTTAAATACCTTGTGATACAGATACTCTGTTTCCCTGTGTGCTGATTCGTATATGTCCATCTCTTTCTGTCATTTTTGTTTTGTACTTGTCTGTTGTTCTTTGCACCTAATTCAGTGTTTCTGTGGCCCTCGAGGAAAGTTCTGAAATATTTATATTATTAAAAAAGAAATTAAATAGCCTCTGGAGACTGGGTCTTCATGTTTGCTTCATGTCTTGCTGAATAGCTCTGTGATTTCGGGCAGACCTCAGTCTTGTCGTGTTCAGTCTCTGTTATTGGAGAAATATAAACACTTGTTAAAAGCCTTATGATTAATTAATCAAGTTGATTTTAATAAAAATGAAGCCAGGTGATAAGTGTATTTCTGAAGAATTATTAAAATATTCAGTCCCAAAGTCAAATAGATTTTATACATATGGTCCTCAACACATTTCTAAGGAGAAATTCTTTTCTATTAAGTAATAATCTATTGCACATGCAATCCATTTCCAAAAGAATTCTCAGGAAAGAAATGTAGAACATGTCTGAAATCACAAGATCTTCCATGTACAATATAATTCTTCATTTGCTACTAAAACACATAAAGAAAAAAAAAAAATCTCAGAATCTCATACTATTCAGTACCAAAAACGTATCATTTACTTTTTCTATACCTACATTAGTGCTTTGGCTCCAGCATTCAGATGGAAATCTGTGCGTTCACCTTCCTCTGTGATGGAAACTGAGTATTTACCGAGGCGAGGCACTGAAGACCATCTAAGAAGACACAGATTTAAATTCTCCTTGTGCCTCATGAAGACCAAGGCAGTGAAAGGAGGTGTTTCAGGTCAGAAGCCTTTCAGTCACTCCCGAGACTTTATTCTGCAACTTAAAGAAGAGCACATTCACAAAATGCGTTCTGCCTCCATCCAGAGGTAAGGCAGCGGAGCTATGCAGGGCAGGAGCAGGCCTGCAGGCACACTGGCTGTCCTTCTGGGGAGGCAGGCTCTGTTAGCCATTTGCGGGGGGACGCATGAGGTGCTGTGTGGAAAACAGCCTTCTCTGTTGTGGTCCGCAGTCTGCCTGTGTAAGGTGAGCACTCGTGTGTCCACCCCAAGGGGTAAGGCAGTTCACTATAGACTGCAGCAGGCTGGGTGTCTTTTGCTTTCTATTCTGAGATACACTTGGTGCATTTTTTTTTCCTTTTGTGTGTATGTTGTGCAATGTGCATGGTGTTGCTGAACTCCTTGGTCCTCTTCTCCCAACAGCATGCTGTAGGACTAGGGCCTGTACTGGAAATACAGTAGTTCAAAAACCTTATTCCCTGATGTAGTCATTTAGGGTTGGGGGAAGTCTCGTTGGTAGTAGTTAGAATGTGCCCTCACTCGTGGTGTATGCTCCAGAAATATTTCCAGGCTTTTCCATCGAATTCTAGGATAAATTATTTGTTTTAGAGCAAACAATTCTGTTGTTGGCAGACATAATTGCCATGTTTTTCTCTTTGCAAAAGCTGTGACAAGCAGTGGTGTTCTGGCTTGCTGGTGACCTCAGTGAGCACAGAAGGGCAGTGTTCCAGCTGAAGCCGTTTAAAACAAGGCTGTGCCCTGAGCTGTGCTGCCTCCCCTGAGCCTGAGGTTTGCTTGCTTGCNAAAAATCGGTTTTTTTTTTTTTTTTTTTTTGTAGCTCAGCAGCTGCTTCACCAGCTTCTTGCTGTGGAGTATTGACCTTCCTAGGGCCATTGATGGAGCTGGTGTTCTGAGAGATGCTATAATTATCCTAATACTAAACAGGGGTTAAGGAAATGCAGTGGTATTGAAAGCCAGAGTAATGGTTCTCCCAGTTTTTGAGTTGCTGCTGCCTTCCAAGCATTGCAAACTCTTACTGATTATCTGGTGCTCTCCTTTCAGAGTTATTGCTCAAATTCTTATTTGAAAAATGCAATGTGATTTATTTATTTTTCTTTGTTTGTGGGTTTATTAGATGTCTGCGGGCTAGCTTAGTGCTGACCTATAGCTGGTTTCTTTCTACTTCAGGTCTAGAAATGCCTGAAGTTTCACTTGGTTTGCAAACAAATTTGTCCACAAACTAATGAATTTACAAATTGTGTCAAGATGGAAAATGTATTAAAAATGAAGCTGGAAAAAGAGGAAGACTCACAGCTTCTCAGACAAGCATGCTTAGGACCTATGGCAGAAATTCAGTAGCTGAGTGATTTCTTCCCAGCTGACATCCAGCACAAACTGTATGGAGTAATCCTGACTGTGGATTAATATGTTTCAAACATACACTAGAATTCTTATTCCAAGTGAACAGATGGCACGTAGCTCCTAACAGACTCTTTCCAGAGTTTATACTACTTGTTGAACAAACTAAAAGGCAATGGTTCAAAAAGGTCACAACTGTATCCACACACAGCTTCTGAAAATTAACTTAAATAATCGTTTCTGTCCCTAAGAAGAATAAGCAGGGTCTTTTCAATTGGTCTGAACTGCAAATATCATATGGTCTTGGTGAACTCCAGCATGGGGAGCAAGATGAATCCTTTGGGAAGTGAAAGGCTCTGTTAAAGACTCAGAGAAGGGGGCACGAAGGTCTTTGTTCTTCCTGCACAAATTGAGACATTTGACTAAGATACCTCTGGTGGGAATCTGATCCTTTTGAAGTCCCTCTGCAACTGAGAGGAGGAAGATGCACTTTTCAAGCAAGATTCTGTCTATTTCTCTCTTTCCACTGGACCCTACATTGCCTAGCCTTGCCCCTCCAGTCGGACCGTGGCCTTCAGTTAAGTTCCTGGAGTTAGAAAATGCAGGCTAGGCTGTCCTCTGCCAAGCAGCAGCGAGTAGTCAGCCTGTGGCAGCAGCTTCAAAGCTTGCTGTAAAAGTCAGTAGCTGCTTGAATGTCCCATGAGTTAGCAATGCTATTCCTTCAAGTTCCTCAAGGCTCCAGAAGGATTTAGGCATCCATTAAAAATTTGTTTCACAAATGTCTGAAATGCTCAGCTTCCTGGGTGCAACTCCGTGCTTATGAGATTCTGCTTGAGCTCGGGAAGGATTTAGCTCACCTTTTGGCTGCAGGTATTTACTGGAAGTAGATGTGTCTGCCTGCCATAACTCTAGTGTTTCAGGAATGAGGTGACAATGAAGCAGCCTCAAGCATTGGCATTAAGTGCTGCAGAACTAGTGCTCTCCACATTGCTCTGCAGTTGCAATTTGTTGATGGTAGCTTTTTAAATGCCTTTAACCTGTGCCTCTTGTTTTCTGTTTTTAAGCCTGATTGCCTTGGTCAGATTGATGCTCACTGCGTGGGTAGAACAGATGTCAAAGCAAAGGTACTCATCATCGAGCGCCAGCAAAAGCATTTACAAAAGGGACGGCCCGTCCCTTCTGTCAAAACATCTTGCGTGTGCTTTCAAAAATGCATTGATGAGTTTATCCATCAATATTTCTTTTTCAAATATATGTCTGCTAAACAAGTTCCCCCTCCTTCCTTATTGTTGTTTTTGATGCGTTAATCCCTGCAGCACATACAAAGTTTGGAAATCTTAGCATGAGAAGCATTTGTTTTTTGAATGTGCTGAAAAGGGTCACATCTGGTGATGATTTTTACACGTTAATTTAGACAGGTTGAACTTTCTGTAACTCCAGATGAAGCACTATATCAGTTCTACAAGAGTTCTTATTAATCTGCCTACTGATGGTGTCTGTAAAATCCCAGTAACTGGACCAAACCACACAAGGAGAAAACAAAATGCATCTGAGATACTCATAACATCATTGCACTAACTGACTGTGCTAGCTGCAAATTGCACAAGCATTTAGCTTCCCCACGGTATTCCCCAAGTGAATTTGGCTGGGTTTGGCAGTGCAAACTCCAAAGAGTTCTTCTTTCCTCATTTTCCGTGCTACATGCTTGGAAAATACACTTTCAATTGTCTAGCGTCAGCTCTTTGGCCTGCTTTACTTGGAGCAGATAAACTGTAGGCTTACTTGTACCTATGAGACCCACATTGCTCACTGGGGAATATGGATTTAACTGAGAGCACAGCCTCACCTGCTGTTCTTTAGTATCATATTCCTAGACAGACACCTAAGTTATAGCTATGCTTCTGCAAAACCAGCAGCTTTGGAAGCTACAGTGTATGAAGCAGACTTGCTGCAAGTCCCTCGGGGACTAGCCCTTCCTTTACTCCTGCAAACCATTGCATTTGGTGCAGACTTTATTTCCACTCTGCATTTTAAAACCAAGGCAAGACCTACTAAAATTTCTGAGATAAACAGAGGCACATATGAAAAAACAGAACACTTGGGAAGATGTTGTGGCAGGCATCATTCCTCTTGTGTGACCATTGTTCATGCTCATTGTACCACAGCAACACTGGCTATTTAAATAGGAGAAATTCCAATGACTGTTTTTAGCATACTCACCAGAATATGTGCTCCATTGCTCCTACTCGTGTAAGCACATCTCCCGTAATGCAGTAGGCTTCTTGTTTAGTACTCACAGAGCACGTGTTCCAGTCCAGTAGTCCCACTGTTAGACTATTCCTGCCTTACTAGAAATGGCTGGGTTATAGTGTCCACCACTTCTGCTTGCACCTACACCACCTCTTCCTTTAATTAGGACTGAATATGTCACTAGGATAATTCTTGCATCCCTTCTTCACATGTTTTCTGAACCACCTCTGTGTGGAAGTGATGTGTAAGGACAATTCATGTAGCACTGGGAAGAGGCAGGAGGCTTCTGTCAGCTATTGTGGTTTTGAGGCATCGCTAATTAATTAATTGTGTCTGCCAAGGAAAGCAGCAGTAAATGTTTTCATAATCTGTCAGTGTAACATGTTATTATACAACCTAGCAATGTAAAAAATAATTTCAAAATTATCCAAAGCATTTTGGGATATACTGGTTTATTTGGCACACAGCTTTTTGCAGCGTTTGTAGCACTCAGTGACCTGCAGAGCTCCATGGGCACATCCACCCCACTGCAGCAGCGCTGGGCCAGGAGACACAAAGGCCTCAGCTCATGCAGATGTGGGTTAGTTGGATTTTGCTAAAGTCCTGCTGTTTGATAATCTGTGAATGGTGTTTGTCCCTGACATGTTTAGGCCAACTGTAGCCTTGCGTTATGGGTGTTGCTGCTCACTGCTTATCAGCAGACCATCAGGTAGTAGCGACAATGCCCTCAAAATCTCAGCTTCAGCGGTGAGTCAGACACTTCATGCTGTTCATTGATTTTATGCTACTTCAACCTTTGCTCCTAAACACATTCTTCAAATGCAGAGGTGGATTTTGGAGGTGCTTCATTTCTTATTTCATTTGGTGTATTAATGCTTCAGAGGCTCAGCTATAGAGGTTTGGGTACATATGTACGACATCAGATAAGGGCAGGACATAAAGATATTAGCTTTACACTACAGCACAGTTCCCTCACCTTCCCCAGTGCATACTCAAGTATTTTTTTACTTTTTACACCAAGGTTTTGATTTCTGGGTGAGGTGTTGCCTTCACTTTGTATGTTTTGGTTTTGGGGATTCTTATTTCAGCGGCTTATCTTTTCCCCAGAGCTTCAGAGGAGGGTCATCTCATAAACATTTCACAAAATGTGAAAATCCTTTTCCTGGTGATGGACTTCCTAGAATACTGTCATAGTCACTAGCCGTGGGTTCGCTGTACTGTGAATTGGGTGTAAAAGGATAAGGAAAGGCACTTTCATAGCTTTACTGCTTGAGCAGTTTTTGATATTAAGCTAATCACGGACTATCCCAAGTTGGAAGGGACCCACGGGGATCATGGAGTTCAGCCCCTGGCCCCACCCAGCACCACCCAGACCCAAACCCTGGGTCTGAGAGCGGTGCCCAAACGCTCCTTGAGCTCCGGCAGCTTCGGGCTGTGCCCACTGCCCTGGGGAGCCTGTGCCATGGCCGCCAGCCCCAGGCGCAGAACCTTTACCTAACCCTCAGCCTGACCCTCCCCTGAGGCAGATCCGTGCCGTGCCCTCGGGCCCTGTCGCTGTCCCCAGAGAGCAGAGCTCAGCACCTGCCCCTCCGCTGCCCTGGGAGGGAGCTGTAGGCCGCCATGAGGCCTCCCCTCAGCCTCCTCTGCTCTGGGCCCAGCAAACCAAGGGGCCTCAGCCGCTCCTCACACTTCGATTTGTATCGTTTGGATTTTCTGGATGCCTCCATAAGACCTCGAGGCTTACAGTATTTCAGTCCTTACTTTAGAAATAAAATTGGATGAGGAGCTTGCCTTTTTATAGTTGTTTATGGTTCTGGCTTATGAGAAAGAGATGATTTTACAGGCCAGTGGGAGTTTTAAATTTGGTTTAAGGAGAACTGAAATTTTGCTGTTCAAGCCAGCTCCAACACAGGAGCTTACAAAGGATACGGTGCTCAATTTATCCCCTTGTTCCCTTGCAGCAAATGGACAAGTGACAGATTTGCATCAGTGTGCAACAAATTAGGTGCCAATTAAAGCGTGTGTTAGGAGAAGCATTAATCATCTTCATGTACAGCACAATATTTTGTGTAGTTGTGATTTATACCTGGACGAGTACTTAAGCTAAGTGCATGAATAACCTGACGACCGTGAAATTCAGCAAAAAAGTACAGAATATGGCTGCAGACAGGCAAACAAACTCTTTAAATCTGTTGCAAAGAATAAAGTGGAATTCCTTAAGTAACAGTCTGACTGGTGCAGAACAGCAGTCTGTAAAGATCTCAGTGGCATTTCCTATCTTCTGCAGTGCTCTCATGAACAGAAAAACAGAGAAAAAATCCAGGGGGGATTTCTCTTTTTTTTCCATCACTAGTTGTAGGAACTGTTCTGTTCCTAAGGCATTTGGAAAACCTTATTTGTTCCATACATACTTCTTTGATGAAGATCATGTGAAACCTATCTCAGGTCATTCTTTTAATGCCCTTCTGTTAAAATAAGACAGCATTTAGTGTAATCATTCCATACGCTCATTTTCACTACAGGAAAAGTTCCTTACATCCCATAGCTTCATAGAAGGGAAGAAACTCTCAGTGGCATAGTTTGAAAACATGAGCAAAATAAAATCATTCTGTAGATCTTTCAGATCTCTCTATTTTACATTTCTTCAGGTCCTCCAATGTTTCTTTTGTGAATGTTTTAATAAATATTTTGGCAGGCATTTTGATGAGGAAGAAAATCAACCAAATAATGGTTTATTGAGAACAAATGGGTTTTCACATGCAATAGTGAGTAGTCATGCAAAAAGTGCTGCTTCACCTCTGATTGGAGGACTGAAAATAAATAAATAAATTAATTAACAAATATTGCTTCAAAGTATCATTTGGGAGTGTTTCTTTCATCACATTCCATACAAACCAAATTTGTAAATAGTTTTGGATTTGATTTTTTTTGATTAATATTATTATTAAATAACTTCAGTTAGTAAGCTTCAGGCAAATTAGAAAAACAGTTGCAGACAATGACAAAATATTCATACTATGAGCATTCAAAATATTTAAATATTCATGAAAATAGATAACAGAAGTTCTTTATATAGTCCATAGACAGATACTGGTACTTTCTGGCTGTCACTCCAGAGCTTCAAAATCAGATGCTAATAATTGAAAGGAGCTATGTAAGTTGAAGAGGCTCAGGGTTTTTTTCTTTCTTTTTCCTTTTCTTTTTGATGCATCCCCCCATTAGTCTCGAAAAGCAAGTCAACTTTCATGTTAGGGAAACTGAGACTTCAAGTCTCTTGATCCTGGGTTGTGAATTGCAAAAGTTGAATTCCTTTTGAACACTAGTTAGGAAATTTCTCTTGAGAATAAAATAGTATAAAATAGAGTCCTGGGTTTATGAGAAAAGCTGCTGTAAGTGTGACTTTGTTTCATGTAATTGCTTGGGGACCTCCGTCTGATCTCTTCACTGGAAGCTAATATTGTAGGCCTTAACTGAGTAAGACTATCAAATTAGTAATCGTTGTCTGCATAGTGAGAGCCACTTCTAGAGCTGAATACTCTTTGTGTCAGAGAAAAAAGGATGTGACCCCCCTGCATGCAGGGCTCTGGAGTCCCCTCACCTGCAGTCTCCCTGTAGGAGCTGCCCTCTCAGCGGGTTCGAGCACAGGGACGAGCACTTTGGGTCTTTTCCAAACGCGACATGGCCCAGGCTTCAAGTCTGAGGTAAGAGGATTGTCAGTCTTTAAAGAAGTAGCATAAAACAGAACTCTGCTTGCTTTCTCTCCTTCCTAGCTTGGGTTGGTTTTGAGAGTATTACTCATTGCATTTTCTAAAACTGGGCATTATCACGGAATGCCTGAAATCCTTTCAGAGCATGGATAAAAATCAGCGATAGCTCCTTTCTTAAGTAATGCTTCCACTTACGGCAATTCCAGGTGTTACCGAGTCCTGGGAAGATAGAAATCTGAAGTGTTTGGGGCTGAATTTTACAGAAAATTGAGGATGAGCAAGGAAATACATGTGGGAGGAGAGAGGGTAGAATACAAGTGTAGATATGGCAAAGTATGACCTACAAATAGCAGCTTGTCTTGCACATAACATCTTAAAGCCTAGCCTAATGTGTGAGATCAGGGCAGCACAGGGGACTGCAGGTTACTCTTATCCATAGATTTTATTGGGAAGGAAATTGAACCTGTGCTGAAAAGGAGTCTTAACACGAATGAGATCATTTGTTTAGGTTTAGTAACTGAGAGCCTTTTTGGTGTCTAGTGTCAATCTTCTTTAGAAGGTGCTGTAAAACCCTGCTGTTGTCAACTTCAGTCTCCACTGGTGCTAAATCTAACAGTGCCGGTGATTTGCTGTTGCTACTAGAAACACTTTTCCTGAAAGAAAAACCTCTGTATTTATTGATGAGACAACACGGCTGTTTGTTTGTTTCTTTTTTTCTTTTTTTTTTTTTTTTTTTTCCCCGCTCTAAATTCCCTAAACCTCTCTCTCTGCAGCTGGAAGAACACAGACCAGTTTGGTTGCAGATGGCAGTTATCCTCTGCATCCTCAGGATCTCCGTCCTAACTCAGTTCAGTTCCTAAAATTAGGGACCAGGAAACTCGAAAGGTGTTATTCCAGAAGGAACCTACTGAGAACGCTTATATCTCTATTTATCTGTGTATTTATCTAATTTTATGTCTCTCATTGCTAGAGGCAACCAGTTGGTGCTGTTAATAAAGCTTATCTTAGGGACTCCTTCAGCAAACCTGGTAGTTTTGGGCAATCATTGCTGCCCTTGGATCTCCCGCTCCAATCCTGCTTCATGATTTTTCACCATGGCTGGTCATACAAACACACTACCTGATGTAAAACAGAAGTGATAAAGGACAATATGAGTATGAAATCGTGGGTTGTGGGTATTTTTTCTGTTTCTTTTTTCATTTTGACTTGGCTTCCTTTGCTCACTCACGTTAAACTGCAGGAAGGCTGTCTAGATAAGCAAGCAATAAACTCGTCTTAGAAAAGTAGTTCTTGATATCAGAAAAAACTTCTACACAATGTCTTCTCGAAACTTCTTCAAAATGTTTCCACCCCAAGAAATTAACCAGCCTTGCATGACCTGCTGGGATGGAGCCGACAGAGGTGATGTTCTTGGAAGGCAATGCAGGCAGTGTGAAGCAGTGTTTGCTGCTGCACAGGCATTTCTCAGCCTTTGCCCTATTTTTTGTCCTCTTAATGACATCTGTGGGGATGGTAAGCATCACATCAGGGTTTGTATATGAATTCAGATCTCCAGTAGTACTGCAGCTTTATAGCACAAGGAGAGCATGCTGAAAAGGCAGAGAAGCAGTGAGTGAACAACCTCAGAAGCTTGCTATCTCGCTCTGCTGTTCTATGTTAAGCAGCAGAACAAGACAGTCAAAAGCCTTGCTGACTTGTGGCCAAATCCTAGAAATCTTCTCCAGTGGCAATGTTTTGGTTTTTACAGCTTTCATGAAAGAGATAGGTCTCTGTATGTTTATCAGAGTGCCATGCTGCCATCCATCATGAAGTGAACGCAAGTTTAGTGATGTGATGAGCCTGAGTGTTCAGCGAGATTTCTTCAGTGACCTACCTTGCGTTTGATCTGAAAGGATTTTCTCTGCGTTCTCTCAGGATTTGTCAGGATGATGACAAAGTATTACTGCATTTCTTTTAATGATATCCACAGTAAAAAGCTAGACAAATATAAATGCTGTCTGCAAATTTAGATGAAATCCTGTCTGAGAGTTATACATTGCCTCCTGAGAAAAATATTTAAGTGGAAAGAACATACAGTTATTATTTCTGCCGGTCCCTTTGATCACACTGATGTTCAAGACATCCAGTATTTCTCCCCCTCTTTGAGAACGCAGGATGCTGTTTGCTGTACCACAGTACAGTGCACTGGTGGAAAAGTACTGCTACGAGTGCCTGGTGCAAGCAGGGGTCTTTTTGCCAAGGCAGAACTGCTTAAAAGTGGTTAATTATCAATATAAGATTTGCACATTCAGTATTCTTTGTTTGGGCTCATGTGTTTCCTTTTGGACTTCAACTTAATGGAATAGTCTTGGAGATGTTTTTTTTTTAAAAACTACTTCAGTGCTTTCTCCAGTGAAAGGACTTAAAGCAAGAAAGATTTTCCAGCTGCAGAAAAATGCAGCGCACCTGCCTTTGATCCTATTTCTTTAGACTAACTGTGAAGGGGGGCTGGGGGTGGAAGAAGTGAAAATTATCGAGTCCGAAATAAAACTTGGCCATAACCTTTATAACTCACACCAGCATGACTTTTGGCCCTACATTTTGTATATAGATTTTATCTTGATTTATGTGGAATAAAAAAAAAAAAAATCACTATCAGTGTATGCAATGTCTTTATCCTTGTGCATCTGTGTATGTTCTATGCATCACCCGTGCAACAGGGAAAAGGAAAAACATATGGTAGTTTAATTGTGTACCATCTCCTAAAATTGCTTCCTGTTCTCTTCTCCCTTAGCTAGTGGTAAGACCCTCCCTTTAATACACATTTTGTAAAATCAGTGCTTCACTGAGCTGCTAAATAAAATTTGAAATCCTGCACTGTTCTACTTGACTCTTTTGGCAAGTATAGGTATTATGTAGGTATTTGTACTGTGT
>VXAV01003033.1:60631-71294 GCA_013399715.1 Alectura lathami | reverse complement strand
GTATTTGTACTGTGTGGGGTGGGTTGGGTCATCCACAGCAGGTTCAGAAAAGCAAGTTGTGTTGTCCTGAGCTCAAGCCATTGTATGTACCCAGGCTTCCCAGACCCATCCTGGCTGCGTATGACACAGATGGACTGGAGAAGATGGTGGGGAATGCCCCCTCTACATGACAATTTAGTTATTTACCTGGCAATTTAGCCATACAGGAAACAGAACTGCAGGAGATAAAAACTGCTGGCGTGGCTGCTTTTGTCTTAGGCAGGATTTTAAAGTCTGGAGTACTGACCGACTTTCTGCAGCATCCTTGGGCTGTATCTGTCCAACTAAAATGAAAATGAAAAAAAAAAAAAAGATTTTTTTTTTTTAAGTTAATGCTAGCAAATTTAGAAATGATATTTCAGTAGGCATTCTGAATACTTAATTTCAAATGTTATGTTTCTTTTTCTCAATGCACTATTTTTTTCTTCTGCTGCTTTAAACTATTGATGAATACTATTCATCCAAAAAATATTTCTCCAATGACAGTTTCTCTCAAGAGTACTTCTTTCTACAGCCCGTATAATAATTTTATCTTTTGCTGTTATGGCAGTGACAGATGATATTTTCTTCTTTTTATTTAGACACATTATCATACACAGCTCACTGCTATAAGAAAGACCCTTTTTCTTATTCTGAATCTTCAAAGCCCTAGGTGTGCTCTGGAAACATACTACTTTATTTATTGCCATTTTTCACCATTTTTTATCATTAGAACTATAAGCACTTTTCTGCATAATGTTATTTCTGAATGCTATAAAATGAAGAAAAAATGGTCTGCTTTGGTTAAGACCAGAGAGTCTGTTTTCTTAGTGTCAAAACTACTGCGCTTGGGTTGCTTTTGTGAAATGAAGCAGCTGAGCTGTACGTATATCTTATCAGAAAAGATAACAGGACAAACAACGCACTTCTTAAATATTAACCTGATATTGCTGAACAAGATATGACCTTACCAGAAGGGCTTGCTGCAGAACATGAGCCAAAGAGAACTTGTCGACATGCTAGCAAGTGGCTTGAGGTTCTCTTTTGTTTGTTTATTTATTTATTTATTTATTTATTTATTTATTTTTATTTATCTATCTATCTTCTCCTGAGATAATATATCCGAGTTCATGTTACTGACTTCTTTCTCTGCTCCTGCCTGAGCTGTCCTCGGTCATATTGTCTTGTTTTAGAAAGGATAAACTTCAACATGAGTGGGGTCTAGTCTCCACTGCTGTGAAGATGATGAAAACATCTGTCTTAGGACAGCAACAGCTGTCTTAGGTTTTCCTGCCAAACACCTAGGAAATGTGTTTTCCCTGTGGAGCAGTACCTATCCTAAGTAGGTGGCTTTTCTTCAGGTTCATTGAACAAAACATAAAAAGTTTCTGATTTCATATCAAATCAAAAGGAATGTTTTCACTTTTCTTGTCCATTGGAAGGCCTCTGCAAGTCCTTCTAGTCTGTGTAATTTTAGCTGACATAATTGACTTGAATTCAATAGTTGCAGCCTAAACATCTTGAAAGCTTTTATAAATATTTTTAATAGGAAAGAGAGTCTTCTATGATGAGGTGGGAGGGGGCAGAAAAAAAAAAAAAGTAGAGATTTGGAGACTCATATATATTCCTTTTTTTTTTCAAAAAATACATTTTTTTCTTTTTATTTGCCTGTAGGCATCATTAAACAATGCAGAATGAGAAAGAAGGGAAAAAAATGGGAGGAAAAAAGGTCCATTGTATCTTATCTCCACTACTGTAGATGTTACTTAAAGGAGAGACCACCATTTTTCACTCTGGCTTCAAAGTAAGTCAGTAAGATTTCTGAGAAGGATTTGCTTGACTGAATGATTAGGAAGCCAAGTGTAGACTTTCATTTCTTCTTATCTACCTCCCCCCTACCCCGAGCACAGACTTCCAGGAAGCAGAAAGAATGAAAAATTCTCTGTGCCTGGGAAGATAAGTTCTGTAGTGGTCTAAGACATAAGCAACAGAAAAAAATCGTTACAGAAATTAGACTGAGGATTTCTTTTTACTTGAAAAGTGTTTGTCGGTGACATATGTGTAAAGTCAGTGTATGAGTAGATATATACATTTTAAATCTGAGTGGATATATACATGTATAATCTGGCTTTGATCTGTGCATTTCTATTGTACATTAATATCTGTTTTATTATCAACACTGTACTCAATGTAAAGGTACTTGTCGAAGGAGGCAAGCTAGCAGAACTTGTCACACAGAAAGCATCCCACTTTTCTTCTGGTACATAAGGAAGAAAAATAACCAACAGGATGGTATGGCAAAAATCTTGGAAAATAGTTTATTTCCTGACAGTATCAAGGTCTTTAACTTCAGCAGTCAGGAGCGCAAAGTCTCATGTGTCTGTCAGGAAACGTGTTATGCTGAGCCCTTCCAATTCCTTACGAAATGCACTTTGTAAGAAAGTGAATGGGAATTAAGTAGACAAATGATCAAGTATTTAGTTCTTTAAAGCTTTGAGCTCTCAAGATTTAGTGAAGTTCTGGGAACTGTGGGTTTTCCTTCACGACTGAGTGACTTGAGCAGCATGTACCAGGTGTTTTACAGCATGGACCAGGTATGTTCACGTACTGACATTGCAGACAAGAGCTTTAAATGCATTTTTTTTCCACATTACTCAAAACCCCTGCCTGGTGAAGCAGGAAAGCTACGCACTGCTTGTGTTTCGAGCAGTTCAGTAGTAAATAAGCTGTGGTGGAACCATAGGCGGTAGGGAATTTATTCAGAAGCTAAGCCAGGCTGCCAGAAGTTTGATGCCCTAGTTGGAGTTTGTGGGTTAGTTTTTGTCATCTAACTTGTCAATGTTTATTCACTTTTAACCACCCAAGCACACCCTAGTCTGTAGGCAGATGCACATCTCTTTAAAATTCCAGTTTGTTGCCTGAAGATGTTCAGAGTGGAGCGCAGGTGTGGGCAGGGGAGCAGGCCACTGCAAGGAAGTGAAAATAATGTGAGATAGCCATTGCAAGGGAGGTAGAATTTCAGACCAATGAGAATAATTAAGTTTGCGGTGAGAAACAAGTTACAAGTCATAGTAGTGGTGGGTTGACAGTTGGACTAGACAATCTTAGAGGTCTTTTCCAACCTTAATGATTCTCTGTTAGCAATTTTGCTTCTTGGTCAGGATCCTGCCTTGCCCACACCAGTTTGCCACTGGGTTTTATCCACTCACTCGCTGGAAGCTATTCAGCCCCATGCAGAGCTGGGGCTGGGATTGAGCTGAGCTTTCTGAAATCCATTCTCTTTGGAGAACACATGAGGCAGAGCAGAGCTGGGTAAGCTGGTCTGGGCGCCAGGAGCATTCAGCTGCGTTAGCACATGGCTATAGTTGAGCCAGCTCGGGAGCTGCAGACAGCCTCACAACATTTTCAGCTCCTCAGCAGGCTGAATGGGTCTGCAGGGAGTTGCCTTGGTTGGCTGAATGATGCAGACTGGTATGATGCATATGCTGCATCATAGTATTTATTTCACTGGTGCATCTCTGACCTATATCAGCAAATGAGTGCGAAGCCATTAACTTGTCTGGGCAAAAATTTTGGTTGGTCTATTCCCAAGGCTTTTCCTGGGTTGGGGGTGTAGATACCACCACTGATAGCTGGATATTTTCACTCTCTCAGATGGCTGTGCTCCTATAACAGGTCTCATCTCAAGGGAAACTCCCAGGCTTGGGGAGAATTTGTGAGGAAATTGTTGCAGAAGGGTAAGTACTGCGTGACTCTGCTTGGGCATTGGCACTTGGATCTTTGCTGGTTTTAATTCCCTAAAATGACTTGAAAAGAGGAAATGACTGAACTAGTTGGAATTAGGAATGAAATGAAACTCTAAAGAGGACATAGAGGAGGAAGCAGCTGATGAAACAGGTAGACTTCAATCCTGTTTTACTGCACTGATACATTACAGGGTGTAACCAGGACAGTTAGAAAGTGATATGCTGTGGGGAAAGCACTCTCACTCTCTGAGCTGCAAATACAAAAGAATAAATGATAAACTTTGGGAATAACTGTTGTTTCTCCCAAAAGGACTGATTTCATGAAACACCAATGAACCTGTCAAATCAGGGTAAGAATCAGTGCGAGAGTGAAGTGTGAGTCCAAGGAGTTTTTACAATACAGCACCATTAATTTTACGCAGCCTTCCCTGCTCTACAGTCACACAACACGTAGTGGGCAGTAGGGGAACAACGCAGCTACTGAATTACAGACCTTGATGTGGTTGCTGTCATGTGGATGAGGTATAGAGATGGAGCAGTGGCAAAGAGTGCTGCAATTTAAAAATAGTAAGCGCTTAGGATAGTATTTTTACAGCTCTCTAGCATAGATTCTGCTGCCTGAGAAACTAATATATCTAGTTCTGGAAGTTTTTAATCAAAAGGAAAAGTAGGTGAAACTGTCAGAGAAGAATTGGAAATCCAAGGACTATATTCTATTTTATATAGTTTCTAAGTAACGAAGTCTCATAGAGCTTGGGGCTGACACCATTTTGTATGCATACAATAGCTGCTCTTGACAAAAGGCAATAGCCATGTGCGTCTGAGGGGACAGTTTCTGTTATCTTAGGGTATAGTATCCTGCAGGTAAAAGCCCAAACTACAAAAATGTAACTTAATTAGATATTGTTGAATAAATCAGTCCTAATACAGGAGAGATCTATGAAGAGCTTAACATGGAAGAAGAATGAGAAAAATCAGTTTCTCTGTATGCTGGTAATTGTTAACATGCTTGAAAATGGATGGAAACTTTTAACGAAGGGGGAGAAAAAGTGATTGTTACAGAGTTGTCTGAGAGTATTGCTGCTGTTGCTTTCTGCTTTTACCTGGTGAAGTTATTTCTTCCATATGTGTTCTGGGTTTAGCTGGAAATAGGATTCTTGTCCACATTTTGTTTTCATGACAACATGTGGCACAGTGTTAGTGATAAAACCTTGTGGTGTTCTTTTCTTATGACACTATTAATTCTAGGTAACCTTGGTATTCACTTCAGGAACTTACAGAATCATTGAATTGCTTGAGTTGGAAGGGACCTTTAAAGGCCATCTGGTCCAGCCCCCCTGCAAAGAACAGGGACACCTACAGCTAGATCAGCTAGATCAGGTTGCCCAGAGCCCTGCCCAGCCCGATCTTGAATGTCTCCAGGGACGGGGCTTCCATCATCTCTCTGGGCAACCTGTTCCGGTGCTTCGCCACCCTTACTGTAAAGAACTTTTTCCTTATATCTAATCTAAATCTTCCCTCTTCTAGTTTGAAACCATTTCCCCTTTTCCTATCACAACAGACCCTGCTAAAGAGTCTGTCTCTTCTTTCTTGTAGCCCCCCCTTCAGATACTGAAAGGCTGCTGTCAAGTCTTCCTGGAGCCTTCTCCAGGCTGAACAGCCCCCAGCTCTCTCAGCCTGTCCTCACAGGGGAGGTGTTCCGCCCCTTGGATCATTTTTGTGGCCGTCCTCTGGATGTGCTCCAACAGGTCCATGTCCCTCCTGTGCTGAGGACTCCACATCTGGGCGCAGTGCTCCAGGTGGGGTCTCACCAGCGCAGAGTGAAGGGGTGGGAACACCTCCCTCACCCTGCTGGCCATGCTTTTGATGCAGCCCAGGATGCGGTTGGCTTTCTGGGCTGCGAGGGCACACTGCTGGCTCATGTCCAGCTTGTCACCCACCAGCACCCCCAAGTCTGTTTTGAAAGGGTTGCTCTCAATCCTTTCATCCCCCATCTTGTGTTGATAGTGGGGGTTGCTGCAACCCAGGTGCAAGACTTTACACTTGTCTTTGTTGAACCTCATGAGGTTCTCCTGTGCCCACTGCTCCAGCCTGTTTAGGTCCCTCTGGATGGCATCCCGTCCCTCAGGCATGTCGACCACACCACACAGCTTGGTGTCATTGGCAGACTTGCTGAGGGTGCACTCGATCCCGCTGTCGATGTCACTGATGAAGATGTTAAAGAGGATCAGTTCCAGTTCAGACTCCTGAGGGACACCACTCGTCACCGACCTCCATCTGGACATTGAGCCATTGACCACTGCTCTCTGGGTACGATCTCGCAACCAGTCCTTAAACCATCATATGGCCCACCCATCAAATCCATATTTCTCCAACCTGGATAGGAGGATGTTATGGGGAATCGTGTCAAAGGCCTTACTGAAGTCCAGATAGATGACATCAGTGGCTCTTCCCTTGTCCACTGATGCCATTACACCGTCATAGAAGGCCACTAGGTTGGTCAGGACTTGCCCTTGGTGAAGCCGTGCTGTCTGTCTCACATCCCCTCCCTGTCTTCCATGTGCCTTAGCACAGCTTCCAGGAGGTTCTGTTCCATGATATTCCCCAGCACAGAGGTGAAGCTGACAGGTCGGTAGTTCCCAGGGTCATCCTTTCTACCCTTCTTACAAACAGGTGTGACACTGTGTTTTTTCCAGTCACCAGGGACTTCACCAGACTGCCATGACTTCTCAGATATCACAGGGAGTGGCTTGGCGACTGCAACAGCCAATTCCCTCAGGACTCTGGGGTGCATCTCATCAGGACCCACAGATTGATGGATGTTCAGGTTCTTCAGGTGGTCATGAACCTGATCTTCACTTACAGTGCGAGGGACATTGCTTCCCCAGTCCCCACCTTCTGATCCATCCTCTCAAGGGGTGCGTGAAGAGCAGTTATCAGTGAAGGCTGAGGCAAAAAGTTGTTGACCACCTCAGCCTTCTCCTTGTCTGTTGTCACCAGCCTGCCTGTATTGCTCACTAGGAGGGGAACGCCTTCTTGGACTTCCCTTTTCCAGTTGATATACCTGTAGAAGCCTTTCTTGCTTTTCTTTGCACCCCTCACCAAGTCCAGTTCCAGCTGGGCCTTGGCCTTCATGACCCCTTCCCTACACAGCCTGGCAGCATCCCTATATTCCTCCCAGGATACCTGGCCCTGCCTCCACTGCTTGTGCATTTTCTTCTTGCTCTCTAGTGTGATCAGCAGGTCACGGTGCAGCCATGCTGGTCTCCTGCCTTCCCTTCCTGACTTCCCACACCTGGGGATGGAGAGCTCTTGGGCACTAAAGAAAGCTTCCTTAAAAATCTGCCAGCTCTACTCTGCTCCCATGCCCTTGAGGGCAGTTTCACAGGGAGTTTGTTCAACTGAGTCCCTGAACAGTTGGAAGCTGGCTTACTTAAAATTTAGCATTCTAATTTTGCTCCTTATGTGCCCCATATCCCTCAGGAGTGTGAACTTTATCATCTCATGATTGCTAGATCCCAGGCAGCCCTCAATCCTACTGTCACCAATCATTTCACTTGCACTGACGAGCAACAAGTGTAGTGTTGCACCCCCCTGGTGGGTCTGTCTATTACTTGGGTCAAGAAGATATCCTCAATGCATTAGATAACTGTTAATTACCCAAAAATTTAGGCTTCTTTCCCATACTTGGTAAAATTGTCCTTTTTGCTGTTGGAAGATCTAAAATGAGAGTGACCCAAATGCTGTTTCCCTAATTAGAAAGGCAACTTGAAGTGCCATGGGGCAGACTTCATTTTATTGCAGCACTCCGTGTGTTTCCCTAACTTCTTCAGCTGTCTTAGCAATGCAGAGGGAAAATGATAGCTGGCCTCAGACTGACATTCAGGTTTCAAAAAAGGTAAATAAAATATTGAAAAGGATTATTAATAGAGTTGGTAATTCACAGAAGCCTAACTCTGGTATGCTTCAGGGACTCCTTTGATTTCCTGTTTCTGGAAGTGAAGGAAGCACTCTGAGTGGCAGCTGCAGAGGGAATTTCCTCCTTAATTAAACTACCCACTGAAAAGAAATCTTTAGAGAGCCAGAGGAGATTCTTGGCAATTGCCAGCTGTGGAATTTGAATTTGGGGCACTTACTTACTCATATAAATCATTGGGTCTTTTTACCCTCTGTGCGTGTTTTAATTTTTCTTTTTCAAGTGGATTCTTATATATGATCCTCAGTGGTTCTGTACTGATGTAACTCTGTCTTGAATTAAGTGCCACACTGGATTCCCACCTGCATATGCTGTTCAAGGAGTGCCGTAACAGACTGGGACAGAAACAAGTGGTTGGAGGTTTAGGGTCAGTCTGTAAAACTGCAAATCTGGGATGGCCGTGACCTTGTCAAAAGACAGAAGGAGGTCTGTGAGTTTGAATCATTAACATTTTTGCCTTTTATTGTAGGAATTTTTGAAAATTAATAATTTCTCCTGTGTGGTAGTTCTTGACAATGGCCGGAATTTAATGACCAACAGTAAATTAAAACTGCTTTCGCACATTCAAAGTTTCCCATGTAAAAGAAAGTAGATGAGGGGTGAATCAGCTGTAGTCTTCCTGCTGGCTTCCCTCCCTCTCCCGCTCCCGCTCCCGCTCCCTCTCCCTCCCTTTCCCTCTTCCCTGTGCCTCCAGCAGTATCTACAGCAGGCATTTATTCCGTGTCAGCACCATCAAAGTACTTAACCTCCTTTCAGTGAGAGCCCGTGCAAATAACAGGCACACGGGCGTTGCTTTGGGTACAGTTCACATCCAGAGTTTCAAGTGTGAGAGCTGTGGCTCAGGTGCTTGTGTTTGGTTTGCATGTAGCTGTATGATTTTATTAATGAAGTGCTCCTGAAATTTCAGCCTGCAGTTATGGTGGTGGTATTTATGAATTCATCAGTCTGTACGATCTGCCAGCTGGGTGAGGAAACGGTGCAGCCATGATGATGACATGAGGAAATCCCTCCGGTTACTTCCTTGTTTCCTCGGTCCTTTTCTCTGCTACAAATCATTTTTCCAGATAATGCTTTTGAAGTGCACTCCAGGCAGCTTTTTATGCTTCCATAGTTTTCAATTTCGTAATTTTCCAAGTCTGAAACCTCATGCTGAAATTTGTCCTTTCAGCCTGAAGCACCTAATACTGCACAACTGCTTGGATGAACTCAGTAATTACAGAAAATAACCTCTCTGGTTTTACAGTATCTTCTACTAGTGCTTTTCCTATGTACTCGTCAGGCCTGCAGTCTCACACTGAAGTTGCTAGGTAAATAATCCGAAGTGAATGCCAGTCCTATAGATTGTTTCTATTGCCTGGTGCTAGCATTAGGAGTAATAATTAACTTGTGTGAGGCAGGTGGGTGTTGTTTCAAATCACTAGGCAGCTGGAGATGCAAAGTGGAATGCTGGTTACCAGAATTGAGCGGTGAATCTCTTATTAATGATAAAGCAGTGTTTGACAGCAGGGTATTACATAGTTTTTCAAAAACATGGAAGTAAATGAAAATCTTCCCAAAGATTTTGGGATCAGACTGCATTGGTGATGGTTTCATTTCATGGGATATGAAAATCCTGAGGCTTCACAAATGTTTGGATTTTTTTTCTTTCCAGGTGAAATAACAAACATTAAGTCAAAAAAAGTGAATTGTTTATAAATCCCTGCTGAAAGATTTCAGACACCTAACCACAAGACAGAAGGAAGTGCATCATGTATTAATCTGTCAAAATAAGGAACAGCAAAAGAGGAGACCTGATGCAAACATTCACTGATCACAGCTATGTGGAAAATGCTGGTGAATACTGCATGCATTTGTTAGCTGGCTGATTGTGAGCTGTGTTGCTGTGGCCACAGTGAGACCAGGATTAGAGCTCCAGGGGACTACCACAGAATGAAAAATGTTCCTGGGATTGGGGGTCGGGCTGGCAAACCAAGCACAAGCAGAACCCCAAGGCTTTTCTCCTCAGTATGGCTGAAGAGGCAGGAGTGACAGAACAGTGAGTCAGTGCTGGACGTGTGCAGCTTTTGCACACCACCAGCATTATTTTTGTTAATTTTAAAGCTATTTTCATAAAGCCCTAAGGTGGTATTCAAAGGGGAAAAGTAACACAGTGTTTGTCTCTTTCTGCCCGAGGAGGGGAAAAATCATTAATATGAGGAGAAGGAGGAAGTCTTTGCGGATCGAAACTATGTTGGGGTGAAGAAAAGAAGAGGTTTGTTAATGTTCCCAGGGGCGCCAGTAGAACAAAATGATGTGCAAAGAAAGAAGTTACTCTGTAAGGGACACCTGAAACCCCAGCATGCACACAGCTGCATTTGCAGTGATGTTACAGGTAAAGCATCTTCAGGCCTGTGTCTGAGAGGAAGCTTATGCACCCCTATTCATCCTGATGCACAGCAGGGAGCAGTCAGTGGGGTGCCCCGTGCGTATGGGGGAACCTTGTTTTGAAGCAACTTTGGTTCCACAGCCTTCTCTAAAAAGGAAGAAAAAACAAGGTTACGCTCCTCAAAATGTGAGCTATGATGACTAAGAGATGGCTGTTGATGAATGAAGTTAGTGTAAAATATAGCCTGAGAGCAGAAGTCTGCGGTTAAAGTGACTTAAGGTTGCACTGCTACGGTGAAGTTTCAAGTGCCAAATTATCATTTCTGTTTCATTCTCAATTTCAGTTCCTGCACTTTTACATTGTAACTGCATGAAAGTGCTGTTAGGAAGAGCAGAGCCCAGATGTTGCTGCTGATCGTTATTGTTTATGGTTGTGCAGAAGGAAAATAATATCTAAGTTTTGTTAGAAAACACCGGAGATAAATGCAAACATAAAAATTGTATTTAAAAAAAAAAAAAAAAAATATAGATATTTGAGAGATCATTTTTCCTTTTCTCT
>VXAV01003033.1:39455-59919 GCA_013399715.1 Alectura lathami | reverse complement strand
CAGCCTTCATCTTGCACACATGGCCTGTGCCACATAGCTGCGTGGTAGAAGATATTCTGCATTTGAGGCAGCGAGCTGTAAGGAGTGGACACGTGCGTGTTCCAGACCTAACATGGAGAGTGTTGGAGGGACTTGACGGCGCTGTCAGGTGGCTCTGGCAGCGTTCCCTGTGAAGCTGCTGCTGGCAGGGCAGTCTCTGCGAATTACTTCTGGTGTGGGAAAAGTGACGGAACAGCCAGTACCAAGGCAGTATGCTTTGACTCTAGCTGCCGTGCGAGAGCATCTCACTGAACTCTGCTTTGTAGAGTGCCTGGATGACCTAGGAAGAAGCAGCATACAAAGAAGGTAGAAAAGTTCAGTTTGTCCCTAACTGCTCGGTTGTGCATGCGTTGCTCTGGGAAGTGCCTGTCACCCCGACAGGGAGACCAGGATACTTTGGTGGACTCAACCTATTGTTCAGGTGAAGTTCAATGCTAAATGACACTCCTGCATAGACCACAGGTTGATGTGGTTACTTGGTTGCCTGCAGACAGCATCTCTTTCTGGGTAGTGTGGGCTTCTTTTGGACAATTTGGGTACAGGGGCTGTAGTGGGAACTGCAGGACTGTGAAGGCCCCTGGGAGATTTATACATTAAAAAAAAAAAAAAAAAAAAAGCATTTTTGTATTCAGTGAAACAGGTGAGAGTTGTATTTGTTCATCTATATTTTGCTCTTGGTCAAAAATGACGTTTGCTGTTTCTTTTTTCCTAGAAGAAAGCTACAGCAAGAATCTGCACTAAGCAACAGTGTTGCAGGAAGAGAGAGTAGGAGAAAGCTTCAAGTCCCTAGTGCAGTAACTTAAATCTGGGTCTTGAGGTGATCTCACCTTGAATGCTTAAAGGTTCACAGCACCTGTTGGCTTTCATCATGAAATTCCATGTGATAGCTGAAGGCTTAACAAAATAGTAGGCTGCTGCTAGAAGAAGTTCTGGATGTAAGGAATTGCTGACTTTTGTGGGTTTGTCTGGTCTGTTTTGTTTTTCTTTTGATAGAAATAGCAGAGGAATTGGGTGTTGGTGGGAACCCTGATGGGTGTAGTGTCTCACTAGGGAAAATAAGGGCTGCAAGTCCCCAGGCAAACTTCCAGGAGAAGGTACAACCCAGAAACAGAATATAACTTTTAAATGACTTTTAAAAGTCGTTTATCTGTATGGCATAGCTGTTAAGTGCATTTTAATCTACAGAATTAAAGGATATTTCAAGTTTTCATCTTGATTTGGGATGAAAATAGATAATGAATTATGAAAACTTGCCACTGGGCAGCATATCTGAATTTCAGTCCGTTCTGCTGGACATCCAGCAATGAAGAGTTTCTTGCAGGCTTTATTCTGTATTTCTCATTGAGTGTATGCAGGGAAACAGGATCTGGAGGCTTAGGGCTTGTCAAGGAATTTGTTATTTTTACCTAGTGAAAATTTCAGAGAAAATATACTTAGAATTCAAGCCATTAAGTAAAATAAATTTAGGGTTTTTGTTGTTGTCCTAAAATCTAAACACAAAAGCCCTTTATTAGATTTCTGGGGGAACTGTAACTTTTTGTGATTAACAATAACCTTTCTCTTTCACAGAGAGTTTGTTTCAAATTGCCAGAGACAATCTCATTGCAAATCACTTTGAAAATTCTGTTTGGGTGATCCAGGTGGTGTTGCAGGTGGAGGCACTCCTGCATCAACCAGTAAAAATACAAAAGCCGTGATGGTTTTCTCAAATAACTTTCTTATGGCAGTAAAAGAAACAGGCAGATGACCTGGTTTCTCCTCCCTGCTCTTGCAGTGGATTTGCTTTGTGGTCAGGCCGTTTATCTGCCCCACGTTTCGAATGATCTGGCTGTGACAATGCACTGCACTTACCCATCCCGTGGCTGTGTTACAGAACAGCTGGATGCAAACTGACATCTAAAGCTGCTGTTGCTGCTCTTCACCTTGGCCCACAGAAACCACACTGCAGCAGAGAAATACTTGGGAAAAATACCGGCTTTGTGCTTTCAAAAAATGAGTTGTTTGTTTCAGTTTTTTTTGTTGTTGTTGTTGTTGTTGTTTTTTTTTTTTTTTTTTTTTGTGCAGAATAGTGACATGTTGGATTGATCTGGGACTGAGAACAGAGATGGAGTTTGGATGTCTCACGTTGCTGTCGAGGTGAGCCCTACAGCACGCTGCGGTTTTCCTTCTTCGTGAGCTGCTGTCCCGGAGAGAATGTCAGCAGTGCAGGGAGCAGGGGTGGTGAACAGCTTCCACAGAGAGATGCGGCACATGCTATGGAAGCAAACAGCCCCTCTGGCTCTAAAGAAAGGTGACCTCTAATGGAAAGCAGGTGCTTTCCACAGAGAAATGTTTGATTCAAAACCTGATTTTCCCTTACTGGAACTTTTTTCCATCCTGTGTGTGGAGTGGTGGGGTAGTGAAGAGCCGTCTCCTTCCCATACCGGCACATGAATGGTCTGAAATGCCTCTCCCAGGGAGATGAGAGGGAGGAATCGAGGCAGCACAGCTTCCCCAAGTTCTCCTGCACTGGATCCAGTGCAGAACTAGGTGTCTGGTTTGTAGCTGATTTGTATTGGTCTCAAAGTTTCCCTTCTTTCATTCATTCCTTGTTCCTGTATAAGGAGCGTTTTTGTGGTTCATGCAGGTGTTCCTGTCTAGGCCTGGCTTGGTCAGGTAGGAGCTGTTGCTTTGTTGGAGTGGTAAAATGGGTGAGAAAAGCTGTTTTTAACACAGCCTCTCTTGCCGGTCTCTGTGCCCTGCTGTGCTAACTATGTGCTGTGCAGTGTTTTGATGCCTGCAGTATGCCTTCAAACCAGCACCTAGCTGGATGCTTTTATTTCTAATTCTCTGTTGTCTCACAGCATCTCAGATTTCTTTTTTTCCACTTGGACTGTTTCAGAGGTTTGAAGCATTTCATGCCACCTTTTTATTGTACAGCTTATAGCTGGTGTGCTACGCAACAGGTGGAATGCAGCAGCAGTTGCAGTGCATCAGGATGATGGAAATAGGAGGAAATAAAACAGATATTGAACTTGTAGCACTTCTTCCTTCCCTCCCCCCATTTTTTGTGGGGGAAGGAGGTAAGTCAGTGTTTTATGTGGATAACAGGCCTTTCCTCTGCGTGATGTGTGGTGGGGCATGGGGAACTTCCATAGACCTCAGCAGAGACAGGAACAAATCTGTGAAAAATTTAGGACACAGTCTGTGGAAATCTGACATTTTTTTCAAGTGCTCAAAGTCTATCAGCAGCCATGGAAAGGGGGTGAATATAAAAACTCTAGAGGAGAAAAATAGGACAGCAGCAGCAGAAAGAGTGAAAAATTAAATGCATGCATTGGAAGTGATTGTGAATATGTTGTTCTTCTCACTCACAGTCCTATACATAACTGCTGTCTAGCACTCAAGTCCTCCTATGTGAGTGCGGTAGACATATCCAAAATAGACAGATGTGAAAAGAGGTGACACAACTGCTGCTTCGATGAAGTAAATTTAAAATTACTTGTAGTTTCTACAAAGTCAATAGTTAAAGTTCTGAATATCCCAGCCAAATTTATGTTACGATTTTCTATACCGGCCTCCTGGAGTTCCACTAGGAGATTGTCTTGAGTTCCGACACAGCAAATGCCATCTTTACCGTTAGAGGAAAGCAACAGCTTCACTGGGTTGCTAAAATGGCTCTTTTCCAAGAGATGGACCCTACTACAGGGTATATTTGTTTCAAGTAAAAGTTACTTAGAAAAACACGCAAACCACTTCAGCAGCTGAATGAAAGATAAAGCTTTACACGTAGCAGTCCCTCTCTCTGGGTGGATAGGTGTAAAGCAAGAAGGATGTACATGTAGATAAATTTGTGTACGCACACACATACCCTGTTTTATCTTTCAGCAAGTAAAACATTGTGTGTACTTTTCTAACTGCATTTCCATAGGGACATCTTTATATGCATGCCAGGAGTGAGGTGAGAAAGCGTTTTTGACTTGCTTGGGCCATCCAAAGTCATCACGGTCAGGGAGCTGATCCTGGTGGCAGGCTGCCTCCCTCATCAGAGGAGGATTTTTCGATTAAGCCCTCCTTTCTGGCATGCTCAGTAATCCCCCTCCTTGCTTCTTTCTGACTTGTCAGGAAGATGCCAAGTGCCAGCAATCTGTGGGTTGCTTCAGCAGTCACTGGTGGGGTTACCAAGGCCTGTTGGAAACTCAGCTCTCAGTTTTGGAGTTTCAGGGCAGGCACCTGCCCTCCTCGCACTCCAGACCTTGCTGTCTGTGCTCTGCTCTGGGAAGAGATAGTGCTTTCACTGCCCACTATCGCTTCTTATGATTGCTGGTAACATTTAATAGGAACGCAGAAGGGTCTCCTTCCCCTGCGTACATGTTGCCAGGCAAATGGTCACACAGTCTGGTGCTGGGATCAGCCTGGTGTTGAGCCCACGGCACAGGGGCAGCTCAGTGCCTGTGAGAGGCAGCCAGAGAGCACATACCCTGCCTAGTGAAACTGCCTTTGCTAGGGCTGGGGAGCAGTGGAAGGAGAGCAAAGCGACGAAGGGCAGAGCAGACACTTGAGGAAAAAATAGCACAGTGCAGTGGAGGTTTGTTTGTCGCTTCTTTCACACGATTGTTTTAGTGCTGCTAACAATGGAACTTCTNTGAATTTTTTTTTTTTTTTTTTTTTTTTTTTGCATATTTTTAGTACTTTACTGTAGATTTCTGAGCCAGGGATCATAGTCTATAAATATATCCCAGACGTAACATTTTAGGTTAAAATTTTTCCTAGGGTTTGGAACCTTACTGCAGTTCAGGGGGCTAATCCTGTAGTGGTCTGGCGTGCAAGTGATGTGTGTCTGAAAGCATGGGGAGTGTGCCACCCAGACAGGGCTGAGCTTGAGCTCTGAATCTCTGCAAGCACAGCCTCACGCAGCGTCAGGTGTTGTATTGTTTGGGGCAGTATCTTTTAGGACAAACATTGTACTGACTAAGGAACTTGTGATTTTAGCAGATAAGCACGTTTTTTTATAGCAGAGGTGTGTGTATTGCAACAAAGCTAATCTGTTACAGTCATCAGCTCTGCTATTCAGGTTGCTCTAGGTAGACATGGAGTAGAGAATAAAATGAGGGGTGAACTCAGCTCTTTACCTTTCAAATGGATGTGCAGCCTCTCCCAGGCAGATCAGAGTCATGGTGCTGTGCAGACAGGCAGCAGGAGGAGGAATGTCAAACAGCAATAATGCTGTGGTTTTCAGTGAGCAACCTCTTCTGTGAGAAGGAGAGGTTGCATGTATTTCCCCTCTGCAGGAGTATGGATGGATTTTAAAGGCCACTGCGTTAATCCAGCCTCAGCCACGAAACCAAAGCAGGAGAGAAAGAAGATGGAGACCAGCTGAGTCATTGGTAGGGGCTGGAAGTGGCAGGGTGGGTACCCCACAGCAGCCCGCTGCAGCGAGACCTTGAACAGCTTTGACCAACAGGAGCCACTCCCGCGTCCCAAACAGCGGTGGTAGCACAGATGTCACTGATGTCACGCAGGCTTGTTTGCTAGCTAAGGCACTTGGAAAAAGCCTGCCTCACTGGATGCTCTCTTGGGTGTTTCAACACAGCGTGGTGCTATCCGGTACAACCTAACATGGTCGGGCTCTTTACCTAGACAGTGGAAATAATTTCTGGGCAAAGATCCAAAGTCATTAGTTACTGGATTAGCATTATGAAGTAGTATCTCCTTTCAACTTTCTGCAGACGTGGTTGTGTACCAGTCCTACAGCAGCATTTCATCAGCCATGGGCTGAATCCAGGAGGGCATTTAAGCCTGCGAGCTCCGTTTTGTCTATGCTCTTCGTGTGTATGTGCTTAGATGTTTTTCTTGATTTGTTCAAAAGCATTCAGGTCAGGGATCTCTGAAGTACTCATAAATCCTGTGTATCAGCAGCAGGGGAGGGATGCCACAACCTGGCTGTTTCCAGAGCCTGCGAGCAGCCTCTGAAGCTTAAGAAAGCGTGGTCTGCAGCAGCTGTCTGGCAGCAAAGTGGCTCAAAGTAGCACAGGAGGAGGTGGGGATTCCAGAGGTTTCCTTTCATAGCATCGATCAAAGGCTTTTAAGGGATAAGGATCGCAGAGATGTGAATTGGGATAGGAGAAGGCACTATTTATAAAAAACTATCAAATGGTACTTATCAGCTATATTTGGATTAGCCTCCATTTGGATTAGTCCCAGACCATCAAGGATTGCTTTCCCAAGGCAGAAACTCAGAAGAAAAAAGCTCTTGCAATTTATTATAAGAGTTTTGCTTCCCCCTCCCTCCCCCCCCCGCCCCTAAAGTTAAATGCTATTTCCCCACTCCCACCCTGCAGTGTCCCTCTAGTAAAGGTTAAGTCTTCTGGGCTCCTGTCAGTGTACAAGGGGAAGACAAAGCTATAAAATACGAATTGTCTTTCTGTTTCAGCGCGCAAGTGAAAAACGTGACAGTGAAGTCATCTCACAGCCTGGGAGAAGTCATCTGCCTGGCTGTGCTGCTGACAAGCTGTTGATGAGTGTAACTCCTTTAATTTGCAACGCTGTGTTGGCATGAAGAAGAGATTAAGACCCATTTTTTGCTTAATTTTGTGAATATAAAGTCCATGTCACTACAGTGCCAGATAACAGCAACCATCGATAAGTGCTCTCAGCAGCGCTGCCATTTGGGTGTGATGTATTGCCATGTTGCTTGTGATACAAACTGAGCAGATCTGTCAAACGCACCTTCTGCTTTCCCCAGCATAACTCTGTGCCAGGCATCTCCTGAAGACGCCGCGCAGGACACCCTCGGGTGCTCCCAGGTGAGTGCTGTCCTGTTGCACCCCCAGCGCACAGCAAGTGGGTGCTTCCTGCTCAGGACAGAATTTCCCAAGGGCACAGCTCATCCTGTGGAGATCTTGGCTGAGAGGCAGAGTCAGCCCTCAGCACCTTGTCCTGGGGCTGGAAGTCATGCTGATCTCAGTTACATTCGTGCCTGAAATAAATGCTTCATGGTGCTGTATAATGTTCAAGTTACTACCGCTGGTTTACAGCCTCCCTGTGTATCATCCCACATCCAGACAAGAGCCCAGCTCGCAGCAGGATCTCGCCTGTCCCTTGGAGCCCCTGGGGACTTGTGTTGTGGCTGGGTCATCAAATGGCCACAGGAACTTCTGTCTCTGCACCACTGCCCCAGTGACTGTTGCTCTGTTCGGTGAAGGAAGCCTCTGTCCCATGGGAAGGAAGAGTTCGGTGTCTGGGATTTTCAGTTCTGGGTTCACGTCATCAGTGCAAAATCCCCAACATCCAAGCTAACATCAAGCCTCTGCAAGTTGCAGCAGACTTTGCTTTCAGAGACAGGAATGAGACTGTTTTGGAGAATTCTGCTTTAATTGGTCTTTACTGTGTCATGCAAGGTAGATATATATTTTCCATTAGAGAGGGAAAATTAAATATTTTTTGGTACATTTTATTTTGCCTGAAACAATATAGAGAGAAGTCACGGTTGCAGCCAGCTCGGTGTCAGTCCATTGCCTGACATTCAGTGCAAAGCTGGTGTGATAGGCGAAGTTGGTAGGAAAGCAGTGTGACTGCTGAGCAGAGCAAAGGACCATTTATTGAAGAGTCTGCACGCAGACAGAGCAAACACAGACCGCATCCTGCATCTGTGAAATCCAATTGCGTCGCGTTTTATAGACACCCAGCTAACATAATTGAGTAATTCTGGTTATACAGAAATCATTCCTGCAGCTAGTTTGCTCAGTCAGGAGTCTAATGTCACTGGTAACCATGGTACCATGGTCTTTTCGTTTATCAAACTCCTCACACTTTATTCAGTGCTGGCCTGTAAAAATAGGAATATTAAAGAAACAGCACACAAAATCAGGTCCTTTTTTTTCTGTTGGTCTGAGGGCGTGTGTAGCAGTCTGGATTTTTGTTTCTGCACCAGGAAGTCTTTGTGCTAGACAGCTGGTGTTTCAGATGCCAGCCAACACCAGCGTACCCACTGCTCTTGTCTGCTCCTTTCTGGTGGTGAGGCTTGTACACATACCCACTCTGCCCTTCCCACATTGTGCAGATGGCTTGTTTTGGTTTTGCAGGGCCAAGTGGATTTCTCGGCCCTGAATTCCCTCTTCCTCCTTTCCTCATGCAGGTGCCATTCAGGCATCTTCCTTGGAGATGAAAAGCCCTCTTGAACTGGGAAGGGAGTTGCAAACTCCTCCGTGTCTTGAACCTTCATGGTAGCGTTATCACAGAGCTGTCACATGGAAATGGGGGGTGATGGCAGCTACGTTTTGAAAGAAAAACTTGGTTTCTGAGGGGGGGTGGTAAAAAAGACTTTGAGAGACCCAGCTGTAACTACATGAAAGAGAAGACATCTCTGCCCAGAACCAAGCAAGGCGCTAACTGCTAAACAGTGACAGCATTTCATTGCTTCTTCCTGTGTGGATTAGTTCAGGGTGCCTGGCCCTGCTTGGCCTCCGGTGACAACCTGGGCACCACGTGGATCATCTGAGAGCCATCCCAGCATGGTGCCAAATGCTCCTTCTGCCTTTTGGGGGATGGTGCTGCCTTGGTGAGCAGCGTGGATATTGCTGTGGTGTCTGCACACCTGAGAGTTGGGTACTGCATCAAAGGATGAGCGGCAAAAACCAATGAAAGGCTCAGCTGGAGGGTTTTTTCCTGTGTGTCTCAGTGGACAGTTTTAGTGAAGGTGTTTCTTTTAACGAGAGAAATAACTGTATTGACAGAGAGTATTATCCTGAAAAAATGGGGCTTTTACTCATTTCATAATAGAAATAGTATCTCCTTGGGCTTTGCCTAGACTCAAACCAGGTACATACAGATTAGTTAGGAAGCTCTAGAAAACAGAGACTTGTGTGTAAGGGGACAATGTTTTGGAAGCTGTTAGCTGTGTTATGCCGAATGCTGAAGTGTGGTGCGTTTCTGATGGAATTGCACACGTCACTGCCCTATAAATACCACATGTCTTTGTGGTGATTACTGCCTTTCAGTCAGCGAGAGGTGTATTAATACTGATTAAACTGCTTCACAGAAATAGAACATTTTCACAGGATTGGAAGCTACTTTGCCAAAAATGCTGTACTGGGTACTGGGAACTGTTTCAAGCTACTTAGCATTAATGAATGAGAATTATTAAGCATAAACAATTTTTTTAAGAGGATGGTTCTGCCAGTCTTGCTGATGTTGAGCTATAACAAGCTATGCATTAGCAATTTTGATGTTACCTATATAACATTGTCACTTGTGCTCTGTTTCTTTTTTCTCTCTTTTGAACGTTTTACCCGCCTTTAAGCCCAGGAGTGTTGGAATTCTGCGATGATCGATGTTTGTTCAGGCTCATAATTCAGCGCGTCTACCATCTGAGATTACTTTGTAGGAGGCGAAGGAAGACTGTGCTTGTTCTCAGGTGGTACGAAGAATGCCCAAAGGGTTGTGTAACATTTTCCAGTGACAGTAATAAATAATCTCCATATCTCTGTTTATGTAGATCATCTTCTTGGCTTGCACCGTGAAACCTGGTTATCAAAGGAATTTACTCATGGACTTTACCTGAAAACTGGTATGATAGAGGTAAATTTTTTTTTTTTTTTTTTTTTTTTTTTCTTTTTTTAAAGCTTATAGTAAGGAATTACCACTAAAACATTTATTGCTGTTGTATTAAAAACTATGCTGCCTTTTACTCACTGTATGTGGTCACGAGAGACTAGCCATAAGGAGATGTTCTGGAAGAGCCCTGGAGCAAATAACATAGACATCCAGCCTGTGTTTCTTCTCTGCCCTGCATTTTAAAGGCATCGGTGAAGCACTGAGGCAGAAAGAACAGTGTACTTTCAGAACTAACATGTAACAGTAACAATTACACGAATTGAAAATAGTCCCAGAGAAGCTTTGCTTTCCCCCAGACTGTCAGAAGTAAAAGGAAGTATCTTTAAAATGGGACTTTGCCAGAGACCAACACCAAGCGCGTTACTCAGACTTGTTTGATCACAGCCTTGTTCCTGCCTGACAGGGCCGTTAGGGTACAGCGGCTGGTGTCCGTTCCTGTGGCTGTGGTAACCATCCCGAGATTTGCTGTCAGTTAGTTCTGAGTAAGGAAAGGGAAACTTCCACACCAAACCCCATAATGTGTTCTGCTGACCTCAACCCATCCAGTGGCTTGAAAACCAGCGTTAGGTTAAAGCAAATATTATTTTCTGTTGACAAACCGGATCGGCAGCAAAAGCATGGACTTGCTAAGAGAAAACTGGTGGGACTGCACGTTCCCAACCTCTCGTGGTTCCCAGGACGTTTTCTGAGCAACTTCACAAAACAGAAATCGCCAGGTGCTGGGGTTAGACCTGTCTGAGGCGTATGGGCAGCCTGAGCCGCATCCCTTGTGCTGCCTGCCAGGGTTAGCCTCAGTAAGGCCCCTCTCACTCTCCCGTGTTTTTGTTTTGCTCTCTGCCAGGCAGCACCTCTCCCCGGGAGCGCACTGATGCTGACTAGAACATTTCCATTGTGATTTGTATGTGGTATTTCTGGTCTTCATTACCCAGAAGAAACCCTGTCAAATTTTGCTTGAACTCTTTCACTGGAAGGAAAAAGTAGAACAAAGTAAAGAAGGAAGATGAATTTCTTCATCCCTTTGCTCTGCTTGGGCTTGTGGGTGATTAGCATGTACCACCTCTTGCTATTCTGTAGCAACATATAGAACAAAATCAGCTCCTTGCTTAAATGCCAACTTATCTGCAGGATGGCAGAGTACAGAAATAGCAACTGACAGTCCTTTTATATTCCTCTGCATACGCACAAGCATGGAGGCATGAATCTTCGTGAGAATGACTGCAAGATTTTCACAAGATAAATAGTCTGAGAACAGAACCAAACCCGTGTTACTGAGGCTTAACAAATTAAATTTAAATTAATCATTTAATTATCAACTGAAATTAATGAGTGAGATGGGCTATTGACACTTGCCATGTGCAATTATTTTCAGGGAAGCTTAGGTATATTTTACCGTTAATAATAAGGAGTCTGAGTATAGAATATCCTGAGCTGGAAGGAGCCCCCAGTGCTCCACTGCTGACCCGCAGCCCAGCCTGAGCAAAGTACTGAAAGCTGCACAGTTTGCAGTTTGGGATGTTGTTGGCTTCACAGAAGCCACAGTGCTCCGCGAGTGAGCATCCTCACGTGCTGATGAGCTCCCGTGGTTGTGGTGGTGAGGTTCTGTATTCTGCTGGCTCTGTGGGTTGGCTTTCTCATGATGCTGCTTTGGTTTTCCCCAGTGCTGAGGTTAGTAAGAGCAGTATGGATGTTAGGTTTTGTTGTATGCTGTCACAGCTAGAGAGGAGCAATGGCTTGGTGTGCCAGATCTGTGTGTGTTTCTCCTGCCAATTAGTTAACTGCACTGATGAAAATCCAGTGAAAAGAGAGAAGATGTTTTGGTAAAACTGGCATCAGACTTGAAAACCAAATTATTCCAGTTTGGCCACAAAGGCGCTTCTGAGACACCTTGGTGCTCTTAAATGACTCCACTGATTTGTAAAGCCCACTGTCGTGCTTAGAAAAGGAGACGGTTTGAATTTCTGTATGCATATTGGGAATTAAAAAGAAATCAGGAGGTGAGGAAGAGGCAAGCAGGATAGAAGGTAGATTAAAAAGGTGCAAGAAGAAAGTGAAGACGTTGTGTGAAGAGCAAATGCCTGTGTTTTATTTTGCTTTTAACGTCTAGGGAAGTGCCCGGCGGAGTCCTCCTCTTCCAGTGGTCCGTGTCCCATGGAGAAGATCCAGCACTGTCACCGCTAGAGGGTACCCTCGCACTTAACATTGAGGCGGCTGCTTCACTTCTACCACAGCTGAGTTGAAACTAATGCTATGTACCAGGGAGGCCAGAGAGAGACGTTTTCAGAAGAGACCGGAGGCACTCCAGGTGGATTCTTAAAAGTAGATTCCTAGTTAAAGAAGATATTTGTCAAGGGAAATTTCAAAATCCAACAATTCCTCAAAGGATGAAAGATCCCTATCTGTCGTAGTTCAGGTGTCTGCTGTGTGGTTTTGTTCTCAAAATGCTGATCAATCTGACATATTTTTTGTTTTCTCAGGGTTTGCACAATTAAGATATTTGGTTAATCGGCCTGCATTTACTTACAGTTGCTTTAAGGACAATGAAGAAAATTCAGGGATGTTTTGAAAGTATTCACTGTTGGCCTGATTCTGTAGCAGCTGAAGTCATCTGCTGGAGGAGCATAGCTGGAGTAACACTAATTGCAAAATCATCCTCCTTCTCCTTCCTCCCCTGTTGCTGAAGCAGGAGTGATGCCAAGACAGTGCTAGCATTGATGCAAAATAAAAATATACTGGATGCTAATGCATGGTTACAGGGTATACATTACTATAGGCTATAATTTGGAGGAAAAAAAATGCAAACGTTGATGAAGTGCATCAGGCAGCAACAAATATGATTCAATCATATCTTGCTGGAATGGGAAAACATTAGTCAAAGGGAGAAAGAATAATTCATGAGTTAGTAAAGATGGGGGCGTAGCAGAAGGCAGGTGAGGAAGGCCCTAGTGCAGAGCCAGAAGGACACAGTGGGAATTATGAGTTGGTCTGCAGCTCCTGAAGGCCAGAGCTACTGTCAGGTCGGGGAGAAAGCCTGAACAGAGGGGTTAGCTGAAACGTGGTGGGAGGTGCCAAAGGGGAGGTGTTCTGTGAAGGGGCTCGGGGGTAACTGGATGCTGTGGAGTGAACAAAGGGGCTGGCTAATTATGTCTGTGTGAACACACAGCCTGGTGGAAGAGCAGCTTATCTCAAAATGTTTATTCCTGGGAAATAAAATATTGCAGGATACATTTGTGTAAGTGGCATCATGGCACCGCTTGTGGCCACTGCTCGGATGCCCTCATGACAGTAAACAAGAGAAAAATTATGGCCTTGATGGTGTATGTGGCAGTTTTCCAGTGGGCTGAACTGGGGTAGGAATCTCGCCATAAATTTTTACAGAGAAGGACCCTGCATTGTGTGTTTGTGGTTAGTGAGATGACGTGTCTGAAGAAAGCATAAAGTCTTGAATCAGATGCTGCCTCTGCAGGCAAAAATGGCTGTCAGGTGTTTTTTGTTTAGGGGTCAGGGCAACCTAAGGCTAGACTGTAGTTCTTAGAACAAGTTGATACAGAGTTTTTAGGAAAAAAACAACAAGAACGAAAAGCAACAATTTAAGCCAGTATTTAAAGAGATTAGGTCTTTGTTTAAAAAATAAAAAATCTAGTGAATTAAGTACTAAGTCTCCCAACTTTGGGAGCGTTGGTGAGAAGAGACCAACACACAGTGGATTTTTAGCTCAGTGCGTGTTGCTCGGAGCTTGTCCCTCCCCAAGTCCCAGAAGTTGTCTTTGATCCCTGTAGATCCAGATGAAAACATACTATCAATTGTAATGTTTTGGCCAACATCATTCAAGATTTTGTCACCCAAATGTGTACTGTGGCCAAATTTTCTGCTAATATTTGATATTTTTACCCCAGGAAAGCAAAGCGCAGTGTTCCCTGCCTAGTTCTCTCCCTGCTCTTAGTTTGAAGCTGCTGATGATGACTGTTTGGTCACCAAGATGGATGAAAATCCTCTGTGTCTAGTGTCTTGTACTGCACACAAGTTCACTGCTCACTGTAGTACACACATGCCTCTGTTTTATACCTGTCTCTGGAGGTTTGTTTGCAGTGAGCCTGGTTGCAGCTGACTGCTTCTGCCTAGACTTCTTGCCTTTTGGCCCTCTCCTCTTTTTGGTTACAGAGGTTATGTCCGTGATGTACAATTCAGTTCCACGTCAAGCTGTGTGAGCCACTTTAAAGTAGGATGAATGTCTGAAATGGAGGGCAAGGAGAGACCTGAGTACAGCTGGCGCTGGAAGCAGACCTGCTGGTGTTCCCCTTATGGAAATACCAAGTTGTCCAGGTAGAGGCTAACTGAAAAAACATTTCTCCTAGGATCTGAGCATCTTTAGATATTTTTATGTGACAGTGTATTGCATTGTGTCAGCATAACAAGTGCAATGCTGAGTTGTATTTACTGTTGTATGGATTGTCACGCTTCCAGATCCCTGAGTGCCTGAGCTTTCACTGGGTGAAAAATTGTGAAAAACACATTTTGCAGACCAACTATCTGTCACTGAGAAAACCTATGAATAATTCTGAGTGAGAAGCAGACCTGAGGACTTTGCAGTCTGCTCATAAACAGAAGAAGTTTCTCTGAATAAATAATTGGTTGGGAATCAGCCAGCCCACTCAGCTTGTTACCAAATCCTTCTCAAAAGAAAAGTTTGATGCTGTGGGAAACAACACACAGATACAAGTTTTTAGAACAAACCCCAGGTAGAAAATTTTAAATTAAAGTCAATGAAAACAAATTGTGATTATGTACTGGGCAATGAACAAGAGAAAGAACAAACTGCAGCTGTTTAATCCATTAAACGTGTGCCATATTAATGGCAGAAACCATTTTAAAACCATTAAAATGTGCTGTTGTGCTATCAAAGCTGGGATGTCAACAGAGGAAGGCTGAAATACAAGTATACCTCTGGTGGCACTCTGATTTCATTGCCCTGTTTCAGAGGTATAAGGAAATTGCAGTGGTAGTGAAGTGCCACTGGCAGCAGTGCCTGGCGTTGCTCCCTCCGTTGGCTGCTGTCCTGCTGCTGTGTCCCTGTGTCCCGGTTCCAGCATGCCTGGAAGAGAAAAAGTGGGTCTGCATGCAGTGGCACTGCAGCAGTTCGTAGGGAGGGAGCAGTCTCAGCCTTCTTCCATCTGTACAGAGCCAAGCAATTGCCCAAGACTGCTCCAACAGAAGAAAAGCGAAGCAGAAAGGCAGCAAGGCATTGTTTTAGGTTTGTGTCCTGAGTTTCACCAGCTCTGTGTCAGAAAACAAGAATATCACAACCTACAAAAGAGCCTATGTGTGTTTTGTCCCTTATGGAAAGTGGTTGATTCTGCGCTGCTGCTCAGAGCCCATGTAAACAGCTCCTAATGGGAATGTGCTCAAAGGGAGAAGCATGAAGTATGGCCGCAGAGGAATGGGGCCAAAACATGGTCTAGCGCTGCAAGACATCTCACAATCAAAACTGAACAGGGATCCTTTAAAATATGATGGAGGAAGCAGCGGTGTGTATACTGAACTTGTCACCGAGTCCTGAGCATAAGTAAGATAGCAATGATTTTCCCAGGATGCCTGCAAAAGGATTTCTGAGCTTTTCAGGGCTTGACGTTGCAGCTGTTACATCCCCGTTACTGCTGGTTTGGGCTGTGCTACCGGGAATGCCGGACAATACCGTGGTTTCCCCCTTCTGCCCCTGCAAACGCAAACTGGAGGAGCAGCCTCTGGGGTTGCTCAGATCCTGACGTTTAAAGAATCCACCAGGAGCACATTTCCCAAGTGGGGAGTGTGAGAGCAGGACAGCCCCTCCCTGGCCTGTGTGAGAGGGATGCTCTGCCAGCAGCAGGCACAGAGCGAGGGATAGCAGAGGCTGAATTCTCTCCTGGAGAAGCCCTCTCTGCAGGCAGCCAGACGCAGTCCCACTGGAAGGTCTCCAAGGACACCAGTCTCCAAGCCTAGGTTTGTGGCTGTCCAGCATAGTCTAAGACACTGCATGTTTTGTTGCTGTCAGTGATCTGAAAGCCAGAAACATTACTTTCAGCTGTCAGACTGAGTTTGCAGAGCTGACGGTTAGAGAAGTCACCTTTTCTTTTCAAGACAGAAAAAACCTTGTGTTTGTGCTGCTTTTCAGAGAAAACCATGTACTACAAAAGCCCTACTCTCAGCGGGGTATGACCTCTGCCTCCTGTGAAATCTCACAAGCTGACACCAGTTTGGGCTGTGCCACAGTGTCACCGACACTGGAGAGCACATTTGTCCTCTGAGGTTGCCCCACTCATGAGCTTGGGCACTTCCTGTTATTTCCCTTGCCATTGGAGGGACTGAGGAAAAATAGGGAAAGCAGCATTAGGTCCTAGCACAAGGTTCTATGCTTTGTGGCTACCTTATTTCAGATAGTACTGAAGGAGCTTGGGTAGATGTATGTAAATGTGCTGGACTTCCACACAGTACTTGGAGAGCTGCAGTACCAAATTAAATCCTGTTAGTCTTCATTTCTCAAAGGTGATACCTGCAGCCTCTAAGACGGGGCTCCAATCACTAGCCCAGTGCAAAGCAGAGCCAGTGCTTGACAAAAGGTTTCTGCACCTGAAATATCTCTACTGAATTAAACAACACATCCAGAAAAAGGCTTTGTTTCCCTAAGAAAGCAGATAGTGAGATGATTTACGCTTCCTGATAGCAGTTTGCTCATATGACCAGTTAAGTAGGCTTTGGTATTTAATTTGTACAGAGAACTCACTTGGATTGCATGTCTTGAAAGATGCTGAAGAGGTATGAGAAGAGAACATCATGCCAAGTCTTCAAGTCCCTTCGTCCACTGTCGGACACAGCTCCTCAACAGCTGCTGCCTGTGTCTAAGCTAACAAACAGTTCTCATCCCTCCTTGCACCTCTTCCTCTGCACCAGGCTCTGCTTTCTGCAGGTGCAGTCAACTGCCTGCCCCACCTGGGGCTGAGCATCCAGCAAGGTGAAAGCAGGCTCCATCCTGCTGCTGCATTTTGCAGGTGAGGATGTCAGGCAACACCAGCTGAACAACGTGCAGTAACTGTATCTCCCATGTTGGAGTGATGAATACAGACTGCCAAGGATTGCCAAAACATAAATAATTTAGCTCAATCTTTTTAGGTGCAGTGGAATGAATCGCTGGAGGCCCAGCTCTTGAAGGAAGTTCAAGACATTAACCCAGCTGCACTTGGTCTCCTCCTGTGAAATTATGGCAGAAGTTGCACCTCAGATGGCTTTGTATTTGCATTTTTATTAAATATTTATTGTTTCTATTCTTGCAAAGAACCATTATGTAGTAGACATCCTATCTATTTTTATATTCCCATTTTCTCCTAGTTTACATGTACTACTGCCTGAAATAAACATACTCAATCATAAAAAAATCATAATTTCCAAGGTTACTCTAGCATTTTCCTTCCTGAGGTTTCATCCAATTAGCATTTGTTTTTCTAAAATATGATAACTTTCCTGAAAATAGAGGAAAAATAGAGAGGAGAAGCAGAGCAGATATTTATAAGCCAGTGCAAAACCATGCAATTAATAGTAATGCTGTGCACTTAGGGTGCCTCTACTCTGAGTGCCTTAAAATGCAGGATATAAATGCAGAAATGCACCCTTCCCCAGCCTCTCTGAAGTAGGTGCTGCTAACTGAGCTTCACAGACAAAGCAACCGAATGGCACAGGTGTATGTTTCAAACCCCACCTTCCCTAACAAGTCCTTCAGTGCATTTATGAGCTGCATCAGCAAGCAGCATTTCATGCAAGTATTTTCAAGTGCGGTCATAACAGGGGGCCCACCGGCGCCCCTCTCCAAGGGACAGGAAAGAAGGCAAGCTGTTCACCAGAGCATTTGTGGTCAGCCCTGAGCAGGACTTTTGAAGATGCTGCATGCAGAAAACAAGCCGTGAGCCCCCCATGTGACCCACAAGCGTGGGCGTGCCACTGCTCGCCGAGGGGTGACCGTGGTGGCAGCTTCACAAAGGAGCCACGGGGCCTTCCTTGTCAGATACATTTCGTTGCAAAAGCACAAGTGCAAAATCAAGCCTGCCCCCGCTGAGGACTCTCACCCTAAATAGCGCAATCTCAAATGCTCACTGATGAAGCAGAGCAGCCATGGATGGCTCCTGAGAAAGCCACCGAGGAGTCTGCCAGCACAAGAGGCCATTAGGTACTTAGAGCCCAGAACAGGATCTGACCCATGCGGGAGAGGTGGCAGCAGCTGGCTATAAATGGATAATAACAGCAGCCGGCCCTGAGACCCAGCGTGTTGCAGTTTAACTACAAAGACATGCGTCTGCCTCTGCTCTGTAATCTTTTCTCTCTGTGCCATCTATTCTCTTTCCTTGAGTGGCTGAGGCTGAGGGCAGTTTAGACAGAAGCACTTCTTTTTTATTGTCTGCACAGCTAAGGAAGTGTTTTGTGACTGCTAGTGTTTGCTCAATACTGTTGCAGAGAAGAGGGCAGCCTTTGCTGCAGCCCTGCATGCAGGGCAGTTGCAGGATTAGGCCCAGAAGTAGCATCCAGGATCAAAAATGGGGATTGAAGGGAGCTGAGAAGAATGATTGAATGCTTTTAGGAAAAAAAAAAAAAAGGAAAAAAAAAAAAAAAGGAAGGAGAAGTAGAGACACCAGTATATTTTGCATGGTTGGATTGATGTTTAAAGCCCATCCTCAATGGAGAAACAACTGGAAATGAATTTGGCAGGTGAGAGGCAGTAGCCCGGCTGTTACAAGGGCCTTATGGAAGTGTCCGCAAGGAGTAGGAGCTGATGAATCACTGGTGGGTCTTCTGCTTTTGTGTTTGCTAACCCATGGTGAAAAGCAGGGATTTGAGCTTCAACTTTTATTGCAAATTTAATCAGAAATGTAAAGTAAGCAAGTAAATCTCCAAGGATAATGAACTCCAGAGCACGCACTGTATGGTGTATCTGGGATAGTTCTTGCTCAGATTTATCCTGTATACTCATTAAGTTGCTGTAAGGGTTCTTCTAGAACCCACAGATACTTTTACTGCCCTATTAAATCTGAATTAAATGCTTCTTTGAGACACTTACAGTGCTACCATTTTCCCCAGCAGGGAATATGCAAAGGAACTGTGTTAAAAGGTATCAGGGTATATTCTCTAATAAAGGCAAGGAAAAGCCAGTAGCATGCTGGGTATCGCTGCAGGTGTCCTGGACTTTGCTATTAGATTTTGGTTTGGCTGATTACAAAACCTTACTAAATTTGGATGGGAGCTGGGAGCAGTTCTGGCTTTACAGTCGCACTGGAAAACAGGGCTCAAGCCGTGGCTGGCTGGCGTAGTCCAGGCATGGGTCATCTCCCAGACCTGCTCTTGTGGGGTCACTGGGGTGCTGCAGAATGGCTTCATGCCTCTGCTGCTTGCCAGGCTGAGCTGCTTTCCCTGGTGGGACCTGGCATTAGCTGTTGCTGCCAGTTCTGAGCTTTCCTTGGTTTAAGAAGTACCTGAGTTACAAGACCGCTGTGGGGAATTTTGTGAATAATCATAGCTTGAGCATGTCTCCAGGGCCCCTCTTCTGCAGCTTCTCTGTAGGATGTGGTCATGTTGAAGGCGGGTGGAGGACGTCATGTCTAATAGCTGCCTAATGCTGCTATCACCGTGTAATTGGGGTGGTAGTGCTGTTAAGGCTGTAGTGAGAAATTGCAGCTGGCTGGCTAATGTGCCAAATGCGGAGATGCTGCTATAGAAGGGATTGCACAGGGAGAGAGGAGTTCTACTGTTCGGCATTGCCCATGCTGTTATTACCAGGTGGGCCTGCTACTGCTGTCTGCAGCAACGAATGCGGGATGTTCTCATGATTGTGGGACCCATCCCTCTCCTGGACTACATTCCAGGTAGAGGTACAGGAAGTTGGCACTGCTGGAACTGTTTTTTTACAGTGTACTTCTGACCTTATCCTCAGACACAGACTGCAGCTGCCCAGGAACTCTCCATGGATAAGCCGTGGACCAAGTCCTGCCTCCAGTGAAATCACTGCAGGATGGACTGTTGACAGCAGCAGAGCTGGGATGTCACAGGGGCTGTCCTTTGCCTTTGGATCTTTTTGACATAGCTACCTGAATTTTTTCCCCCAATAGAATAAAATGCTGCAGCAGCGTGGACTGTCACAACCTGCCCATTTTATTGGCAGATGAGGCTGCTTTGCTCTTTGGACATACGTGCTTTTAGAACACAGCAAGTAGTATCTTGCCCCCACCTTCACTATTTCAGTGCTATTTCAACTTAAAAAAATGCTTCTTTTTGAGTGGATGCGAGCAGTTCTCCCTAATAACAGCATCAGTGTTACTATGGCTACAGCTTTCTATTGTTGGGGTGTGGAGCATGAGAAAGAGAAGAATTAGTCCCACCCTGACTGTTAAATGTTATTAATAAAATCAGGCAGCAGTGGCTGTGCACATTAGCTACAGTACATGTCTAGAGCGCTGTCTGCAATGGATCTGTATTCCTGTAGCCTCCTGCCTTTTGTTCCTCTGTCGATACCTAACCTGCTGCACGCCGTCGGGAGCCAGACATGCGTGGTGTGAGTGAGATTTCTCTCGACTCAGAGCAGAACTCTTGCTGTTGCTGGCAGTGTGATTAATACGTTACATTCTTCAACGCCTTTTCTCTGTCCCTCTTCAGGACTACATTAGAGACTGAGGTGTGGGGAGTGTTGAGTACCTTTGACTTGTCCATTTTTTCCTAAGGTGCTAAATTCAGGATAATATGCATTCCTGAGGCCAGACTATGAGAGTTAGTGGTTTTTTTTTTTTTTTTTTCACATAATAAATTTTTTTTTCAAAAAAAAAGG
>VXAV01003033.1:13253-39413 GCA_013399715.1 Alectura lathami | reverse complement strand
AATAATGAATATTTTTCCCAAAAATAAAGGCTTTTTTTTTTTTTGTAATATGTCTGTTACCATCCTACTTAATAAAAAGCACAAAACCTCTAAATGAACATCTCTGTCTGCTTTCCAATTATACCGTGATTCTTCCTGTGTTCTTGAAGACATTTGACAAAATAGCTGCAATTTCTTCTGAAAGTTCCATGTGGTTTCATTTGCAGATTTTGGCACGTGTTATATATCCTTATCTTGCTGGATGTCTGTGGAGTCAGGTTCTTGTGCAAATGCTGGTGATTTCAGGTTTGAGAAGAGCATGCCAACCAGTAAACACAGGTGCTGGGGTACTGAGCACACCTACAGCAAAGTGGCCTAAAGTTCAAACAGGGCATTGCTCGCGTGCTTCTGTGCAGTGTTGGCCAAGGTCTCACAGTAGCTGTGAATTATTCATTCACTTCATAACAAATTACATGGTCTGAACAGGGGAAGCAGAATTATTTGGTAATAGAGGATGCTACTCCTACCATCCTAATTAACAAGGTCTGCGATTTTATGCTTCAGAAGGGTTTTCCAATATTTTCAATATTTAATAGGGGAACCTTTCAAGTTATTTAAGAGCTTAAATTGCTTGTGAGTTCTTGGCCTTTAACACTCAGTTACTAACAGGTTGGTTCTTTATCAATATATTTATAGTAATTTCAGAAACAATTTAACTTACAGTAAAATGGCTTAATATTCAGAAAATGTTTTAGCATTTGAAATGTATCTTGACATTTTTAATTTACGCTTAGGAGAAGAAAGATGTGCTGAGATGGTGATAGCAGCACACTGAACCCCTAAGCCCAGGAGATTCCTTCCAAATCTTCATTGCAGCGTTTGACTCCAGAAGAAATTCTTAAGTCACCCAGAAAAAAAAGGTCTCGTGTACAGCCTCTGGTGTAACGCCTGGTAGGTGGTGTCCTGGCTGGGTGATTCAGAGACACGTGCCTCCTAAAACTTGGAGGCTGAAACTCCCAACCGTATGGACAGCAAATTAATTGAAGACCTACGCATATCCAAGAACTAGATGTAAACAGGATAATTTTTAAACAGCTTTTGAGAATTACTGTAGTTGTCTGTTAGTTCAACTTTCAGCAAGCTTTCAGAAGGAATAATAGTTGTTTTGTCAAATATCTTGAAGGGCAGCAGAAGAAAACAAGACCTGTCATGTGGTTTATATGTGACTGATTTCGCCAGCGTCCTGGTCTCCATACTGGTGCTTTACTGGTCTCCTGTACCTTCTACAACTACACAGTTCATCTGTATGTGCACCTTTGAATATTGGTACAAGCCAAAGAAGAGAGAGTTGCCCCATAAACATGTCACAGAGGGGTAAGGGTGCCTTTAACAACGCTGGAGAATCACTGCCTGTTCAAAACCCAAGCATCTGGGGGGGTTTGAATGGCTGCACTCCTTTGCACATGCTGACAGAGCACTAGTGGAGCTCGACCCAGCTGCCTCTTGAGCCTGTGCTTACTTTGTGGAGGTAATCACTGCTCTTATTCCTATTGCTACTGCAGGTGTTACACAGTGAATGTGTGCTAACACCATGCCACGGATAACGTTATCAGTGACTGATAACAACTGATAACAACTTATCCTTGGCACTGTCTTTAGGCATATCAAGGATAAGAGGGCCCTTAGAGGCAGCCAGCATGGCTTCACCAAGGGGAAGTCATGCTTAACCAACATGATAGCCTTCTATGAGGACATTACCAGGTGGATAGATGATGGTAAAGCAGTGGATGTGGTCTATCTTGATTTCAGCAAAGCATTCAACACCGTCTCCCACAGTATCCTTGTGACTAAACTGGGGAAGTGTGGTCTGGACGATGGGGTAGTGAGATGGATTGTGAACTGGCTGGAGGAAAGAAGCCAGAGAGTTGTGGTGAATGGGATGGAGTCTAGTTGGAGGCCTGTATCTAGTGGGGTTCCCCAGGGTTCGGTACTGGGACCGGTACTGTTCAATATATTCATCAACGACTTGGATGAGGGGACAGAGTGCACCCTCAGCAAGTTTGCTGATGATACAAAACTGGCAGGAGTGGCTGACACGCCAGAAGGGTGCGCTGCCATCCAGCGAGACCTAGACAGGCTGGAGAGTTGGGCAGGGAGAAATTTAATGAAATTTAACAAGGGCAAGTGTAGAGTCTTGCATCTGGGCAGGAATAACCCCAGGAAGCAGTGTAAGTTGGGTACTGACCTGTTGGAGAGCAGCGTAGGGGAAAGGGACCTGGGGGTCCTGGTGGACAGCAGGATGACCATGAGCCAGCACTGTGCCCTCGTGGCCAAGAAGGCCAATGGCATCCTGGGGTGTATTAGAAGGGGTGTGGTTAGTAGGTCGAGAGAGGTTCTCCTCCCCCTCTACTCTGCCCTGGTGAGACCGCATCTGGAGTATTGTGTCCAGTTCTGGGCCCCTCAGTTCAAGAAGGACAGGGAACTGCTGGAGAGGGTCCAGCACAGAGCCACCAAGATGATGAAGGGAGTGGAGCATCTCCCTGATGAGGAAAGGCTGAGGGAGCTGGGTCTCTTCAGCTTGGAGAAGAGGAGACTGAGGGGTGACCTAATTAATGTTTATAAATACGTAAAGGGTGGGTGTCAGGAGGATGGAGCCAGGCTCTTCCCTGTGACATCCAGTGACAGGACAAGGGGCAATGGGTGCAATCTGGAACATAGGAGGTTCCACTTAAATATGCGGAGAAATTTCTTTACAGTGAGGGTGACAGAGCACTGGAACAGGCTGCCCAGAGAGGTTGTGGAGTCTCCTTCTCTGGAGACATTCAAAACTCGCCTGGATGCGTTCCTGTGCGATCTGCTCTAGGTGTTCCAGCCTCGGCAGGGGGATTGGACTAGATGATCTTTCGAGGTCCCTTCCAATCTCTAACATTGTGTGATTCTGTGATTCTGTGACATGGAAACAGACGCAGGTTCAGAAAAATTATTTCCTACATTCTTAACGCCTCTTCTTGTTCAGTTTGTTGTAAATGGGATTTCAGAGGTCATTATTGAAATGTCGCATGTTTTCAAAAGCTTGTATTCCTTCCTTTCCTTTTAAACAACTTAGAATGAGTAATAAAATGCAAAAAACCTTGTTTTAGTCTTAAAATTCAGATTAGTTTTGCAGGGAAGTTTTAGCATATATCTGATGGGGCAATGATAGATATCTTTACTGAAAAGTGTCTGGGTAGAATTGCACTGTGCTGGAGTTAAGAGCTGTATTTGGCACCAGAATACTTGTACTTTGATTCCTGAGATGCTAGTAAATCCTGTTCTTTGAATATACCTTTTTTTTTGTGAAAGAAATTGGAGTATTCCATTAGGAAAACTTCGAGCCCGGATAACAGCTTTGAATGTTTCAGAGTTGTTCGGTCAGTTGAGAAGAGGATGGTAGCAATTGTTCCTCGTGACTGTACTGCGTTGTTTGAAGTAGATGCTGCATTATGTGGGTGGTAGGAGTACATCTGTGATACGAGAGATTCTGGAGTACACAGCTCTGTGGAAGTAAACATGGCTTCCTTTAATGCATCCATCAAAGCAAGATCACTCATAGGCAGGAAACTGTTCATGTATGCACTTAGATATCTTTATTACTTTGAAACGTAATGCGTAACTTTCTTGGGGAAATAAGCTAATGAATTGTCAAATATACGGAAGAATTCAAAACATGGAAGATACAGTGCTAGGTGATCAGCAGCTGGATGCATTAAATTTTAATGACTCTGAGAAAGTAACCATCTCATCTTTGATTAATAAAGCATTGCATTCAAAATGATCATCTATCTGGCATATGTAATAATATAAGAGAGGAAAAACACAATGATTTGTTTCCAGTAGGTTTACCATGTTTGTGCAGTAATTGAGTCATGCAAGAGCGTGTTTGCTTTATAACAGAAAAGAGAGGACATCTGTTCAGATAGAAACACTTCAACATATTCAGGAGGCATTTCTTCCACTTAACTTTCACTCCGTGTCTTTCTGGCAAAGGCAGTTCTTTGAGCAATGTATTAATAAGAAAAACAATGGCTACAAGCATTCATTTGTCCTTTGAAGTATTTTCAAATCTTGTCTTAAGGGCTGGAATTTTGCACCTGCTGTAGGGACTAATTACATGCTTTGTTTGTTTTTTGTTTTGTTTTGTTTTTATGACTTTATTTATGGCTTTGTTTCAATTTTATTTTTATTTTGAGGGGAAGTATACTGATCTTTTCTTAGAAGTGGCCACTTCCGTTGAATGGCCTGTTGAACCCGGCCATCCTTTAGAAAGCAGTGAGACATTTGGGACAGAAGAGAGCTGAATGTTCGGGGCAAAGTCCTAGAGCACAGGTCAGGACGCTGCATCCCCATGCTCCCAGTGGAGCACTTGTGCTCTACAGAGCTAAAGGCTTGCTATAGGCTATGGAGATGTGTCATGTTCTGTGCACAGTCGTTGTGGAGCCATAAATCTCCTATTCCTTCCCTACCCACCAGCCCAGCTTCATCATGGGAGGTGGAACATACCTTAACCTTTGGGGCAGATCCTGCTCGTCTCCTGAGCAGTACAGATAAGATGTTTAAATCTCCATGGAGCGGAGGGCATAAAAGTACATCGTTTTCCTAACCTTGCTCTGACATTTTCATTTTAAAAAGAAAATGCTGCCTTTTGTTCGGGTGTGAGGAGCGCGTCTCTGTCACCAGGCTCACTGGGAGCCCAAGGCAAGGGAACACCCAGTTCCTGGATCCCACCTTCTCCCTGAAAGAAAAGGGTGACTCTCCAGGCGAGTGTACGAGCACAGCCAAAGCAGGAGGAAGGTGCCTGACAAGAACCTGCCTCAGAAACAGGCACCAGCAGAAGGCTTTTCACTGTTTTATTTTCCCAGGCAGTGCTGCCTGTGGTCTCACATCCTCATTTCAGGTAGCTGATGAGCACCGACCTGTCTGCGCTTGGCTGATCACACAGAAGAGAATTGTGTTGCATTTCATGATGCTGTGGTGGTAAATGCTGCAGCCATTTCATCATACATTTTGTTATGATGTATTATTTACATGTCCAGACTGGACTGATGGAACTACAAACAGAGAAATCTAGTTGCTAATTTCACTATAGCTCAAGCGTTAAATGTTATATGAGAAATGTATAAGCAGATGGAAGAAAGAAAGAAGGTAATGTAATAATGTAATCTTTTATATTTACTTCTGTAAGAAGGCTTTGATTTTCATTTTGATTTTGTTTGCTTAGCTGAAGCTGTTCATCATGGCTAATGCCAGGAATGTTTTTAGTTCCCAGATGTGACTTGCTTTTCCCCCTTCAGAGATTCAGTTCTCCAGCAGGCGAGTTGATGGGATCTGGCCAGGTCACTGCTGCTGCGCAGCCTGGCAGAGCACAAGCAAACTGAACGGGTCAGGTGCCTCTCAGAAATGGAGCAGTCTCCAGCTTTGTTTCCACTTGTTATTCGCCTTCACTGCCAAAAATCAGCCACGGCTAAATTCTCCAAAGTCTTCTTTCTTGAGAGATCTTTGCTGAGCTGGGCACAAAGTCTTCTCTCTTCTGTTCCTCTGTCCCAACACCTCCAGTTGCCACCTTCTGCTTTGAAATCTGTGCTTGTTAGCTGTTTGGCCTTGCCAGGCTTTCCCAGCCCCCTGTGTCGCTCAAGCTCCGAGGCAGTACGCAGACAGCTCTGTACTACGGCCTTACTGGGGACTGCGATTGCTAGCTCGGTGTCTCAGGGCACGAAGGTCTCCGTGACGTGAGTTCTCTGTGCCTTGGTCCTCGTCCCTTAGCCCTATCTGCAGATGTGTTGGACTGATGTGCCCTTTCAGTCAGATGTAAAAGTGGGAAAAATACTCAGGATTTGAAGTCCCCAGTTTTGGGACTGTCTTCTCAGAACTGAAGTCACATTCCAAATTTGAAACATTTATGAAACTTAATTACCCACAGCAGCTTGCACTGCCTTTTTCAGTTTGTTTTCCTTTGGCAGCACTCATGGGCTCTCCTCATCTCCGTTCATCATAACTGCTCAATTAACCACTCCCGCATTACAGTGCAGTTGGGATGGGATTAGCAGCAGAAGGGTGAATGGATACCATGGGTAGTTCCCTGGGTATCTTCAATCTTTAGAAGCAGCAGCATGGGATATTTGACTGCAGCTGACACACAATTGTATGAGTCAAGATTCACTTGGAAAGTTGTGGGGACAGGTGCTCAGGTAGTACAGGTGTCGCAGCTTGGCGACGTTGAATTAATTATTTTATGTTTATGCAGGGAAAGTCCAAAAAGAGATCAATTCTGGTCTCTCTGTAGTTGCCTGAAAAATGGTTTCTTTGTGCTTACATTCTGTGCACTGCCATATAAATTGGCATGGCTTTGTATTTTAAAAAGGGCTTGAAAATTTGTTTGTTTGTTTGTTTGTTTGTTTAGTTAAAGCCTCTGAGCTGTTGATAGAAAATTCTTTTGCACACGGTTTTTATAAGGCATTTCGCAAAGGAAGTCCCAAACATTTTTGCTCTGAAAGGATTATAATAGGAGATCATACTTTCTCTCGGAAGTTTCACAATAGGATATACATGTAGCTAATGGGCATTTCTCAGTATAGCACATTATTACAAACTGAAAAGCTAAAGAAAGACAAAAGGAAGCCACTGAGCAATTCCATTGTATCTCATATCTTACAAATACCACTTGGGATTTAAAAATGTTGAAATAATTTCAGAACTCCCATGGAACAGAAAGAGTTTAGAGTATTCTTTGTGCTGATTAAACAACTGTAATAATTCCTGTAATTTAACCCTGGGAAATACCAATATTAAAGTGCTGAAATGGATGGAGTTGTTAGCAGAAGTCAAATAACTTACAGATGTGCCTCAAATATCACTTTATCATCTATGCTTGAGAGACACCAGGGAATTTGTCAGCTGGAACCAAAATCAAGCCGAGGACACAGTAAGGGTAACAAGTGATAAAAGGGCCATGAATAATGTATGCTGACTCAGAAGCCAGCTCAGTGCACCTGCCGGGAGGCAGCCCCCCTCAGCAGAGCTCTCCCCGGCGATGTGCAGCGTGTGTGAGGAGCCTCAGCAATCAGCTTCTGCACCCCGGGGACACCGCAGCCACTTCAACAATTTGCATTCTGTCACTTGAGTTGAATTAGGTGCTTTTCGTAATGGGATGTGACAAATGTGCTTTGTATCTTGCTTCCAAAAGGAAGAGAATGTCACTCGGCACTTCTACATCCATTTCCCAAAGCTGCAAACCTCACCCATAATCCCTGAGATGCGGCGAGGGAGACCGCAAACTCTTTACAGTTATTCTCCCTAATTTAATTCTCTGCATCTACATCCCCTGCTTCATCTTATTTTTCACTCTTCTTAATGAAAAAGCATTATCTACAGCACAGGTGCAGTTCTTTGACATCTGTAAGGGTAGAAATGAGAATCACGAAGATAAGGTGTGATGGAGTAGTATTAGACTAGCCGTGAGCAGATGAGAGATACAGCTTGGATTAGTGGGTGATAGCTATCAAGAGTGATGGATCTTTGCATCTTCTGAGTTCTGAAATTCCACGTTTCCAACAGTAACCTTAATACAGTGCCTGAAGATAAGCAAACTGCTAAAATGAGAAGCAGAAACATGGTATAGTTTAGCCCCAGGGTGCAGGAGCTGAATAAATGAGTGGACAAAGACTCTGTTTACCTCTCCCTATTTAAAGAAACTTACTCAGTTTGCAGGTTGTGCCATGCAGATACACTTCTGCATTTGGAAATAAAAAATGCAGATTTGGAATTTTGAGATTTTCAAAGTTTTGACAAATGAGAGAAGATAAGGCTTTGCTATAGGCTATTGCCATCTCATCTTTTCTTATAGTATGGAAGTGAAGAAGGAAAAATGTATCTTCTTTTTGTGTATGTTTGTCTTTTCCTTGTTTCTTGGGCTGCAACAACAAATCACAGATTTACCTGCTTATGTTGTTAAAGTTCAGTTTGCAAAGGCATTAATTCCTTCAATGAGAAGTAGGTCTCTGTGTGATAGGTTTGCTAGTAACCATATATATTTTTTTCCTAAGATGTGAAATGTGCTTTACAGTGTCACCTGGCTCTACCAGTGTGGCTTCACTTTGAGTTCTTGCACTCCAGACAATCTGGAACACAGTGGAAGCTACTAAATTTGGAATAGATTAGCAAAACAAAGAGGCATTTTGAACAGCTGAACGGCCTCATGGTTCTAAGGAGTTCAGTTAAAGATCCTTTACTCCTGAATATGAAGTAATTTGTCCCAAGAAGGGCTCATGCTATATACACTCCATCTGCCCACTTAGACTTCCAGTGATATTTTNTTTAAAAAAAAAAAAAAAAAAAAAAAAAAAGAAATGGTGCATTAAAATAACTATTTTTACCAAATCTCAATGAATTCTATTCTTAGTTTGCTTATTGGCTTCCCAATGCCTGGACTTCCCCACCAAGAGAAGACTTCCTATGTGTAAAACATCCCACCAAGTCCATGAAGAGCAAGATGTGTGCCAGGTCTTGCTTGGGCCCTGCTCGGGGCTTCTAGGGGGACCCAGCAACAAAGAAGCAGGGAAAAATCTTGCTGACATTGCTGAACTTCAGAGGAGAACTGGACCCAAGAGAACATTTTCTGCCTGTTTTTTAAAAAAACAAAAACAAACAAAAAAAACCATACAGCATCTCCTTGAGTGTAAAAGGTGTATTTCCTTCACATAATTCCCATGAAACTTCTGCTCAGACAGGAGCAGGAAAAACAGCATATGGCTGTGAAGCACCAGTAATCTGGGAGCTTCTGCAGGGTAGTACCCATCATCAACGCTCTTTTCCATGTTTTACGACTTAAAATCACAGTATGTATTTATAGCATGCAGCCCAGTAGGCATTAATCCCAACATCCCATTTAGGAAAGTGACATATTTAAATCTGTTTAAACTTGCAGAGAGATGCCTTCCCAAACTGAAGCTCTAAGGCACCAGACCTGGCTGCCACTGCATGCCCCAGTGCTTAATCTTCGGGTTGGCTTGCCTGGGGAAACAAGCAGTGAAAGTTCTCCTGGTTCATTCCAGAGAGGGCTTCTTCTCAGCAACAGCGACAGGCTCATGTTCACTCAAAACTGGTGGAAAAGATTTCCCCAAGTTTTTTATCCTGGTGGATATGTGTAACAACTGTTTTTGTCCCATCCATGCCAGAAGATCTGTGAGAAGCTGGGCCGGGCTTGTTGTCAGACCTTTGTGTGATGTTTACCAGTTGTTTATCAGAGGAGACAAGAACCTAGCAAAAGCCAATGCTAACTGCTTTTTCAGATTTTCAAGAGCTTAATGGTAATATTTCAGCCGTTCATAAGTGAAATGAGAGAAAGATTTATCCTGCAGCTTTTGAGCTGAAAATCTATCAGCGTTGCCATCTGAGGTCCTTTAAAGGTACTGGCTGATTTCTTTTTGTTGTTTTTAATTTGGCAGCCAGACTAACTCTATCCATGCTAAGTCCTGGTTTTCCTGCACCAGCTGCTGCTCTTCCCTAATTCATTATTCAGAACACCATTAGTGTTGTTTATGGGAATCGCCCTCAGAATGGCTCACCCTTTTCATACCCATCTTGTTTTGGGTATGTTTTTCAAATGGCATCGTAATTATCCTTTGGCTTTAAATACCCAGGCGCAGGCTCTAATGGGTGTGGGGTGCGGTTGCTTGCCTGTTGCCAGATGGCTGAAGGCTGTGTGGACACTTGTCACTCAGGGGAAGAGGCAGAACACGGTCTGACACGCGGATCTGTGCTGTGCTGGCAGGTGTGTTAGCGGAGATATGCCAAGTCCAGCATTCCTCTTTTCTGTGATCCTTCCTGTTCCTGTTTCTTTGCCAGCTCCTTCAGCCACCAAAAGCTGAAGGACCAACGGAGGAAGGCCAGCATGTCTTTCCTTTGTGTGACTAACAGAGAAATGGGTGAGATTTTGTACACAGAACGTTTTTCTAGGAGTTACTATACCTATTTCATTGTCTTCCTTTTCTTTCCTCTCTGCCAAATGGCTTACCTTACCTTTCACTGCAGGAGCTGAAGGTGTTAGTAGACTGAGATTAGCCAGGGCCCCCCATTCTTCTGGGGCTGGCTGTGGCCTGAGCCTTGCAGAGGACAACAGATATTCTGCTCAGCCTTCATCTTTTTATTCTCTGGGGGCAGTCAGCTCCCGGATGTTGATCATAAAGCAAAGAAGAGGATCAGCAGATGTTTTGAAAAATGTTTAGGGCAGTGCTGTTTTTTTTCCCCACAGTTGCATCTTGAGCAAATCAAAGTAGGAGATGGCTGTGAAGGAAGCAGCAACTACCTACGCTGTATTTCCCTTTTCCCAAGTGTGTGACTATCTAGTTTATCCAGTTTGTTCTACACAGGCTATGGTTCCTTAAGGCATTACAGGAAAGCTGCAAAAAACACTAATAAATTTTGCTTAAATGTATGTATAGGTATCATGTACATATGCAGTTTTATGTATATGACTTATCTCATGTCTGTGTTGTATTATTTTTTCCTAGTTGAAACTCTTTTTTGGTATTCAGGCTGCATCTGTGATGCTTCCGTTTGCTGTCCGCAGACCAGTTTCTGTAACGAGTGCCTTGCAGAAACTCAGAGGCCCTCTACAAAGAACTCTTGCCTCTTAAGAGCAAAGAAATTGGAAGCAGAAACTCCCCTAGTTCTTCCCTTGCAATGTATCTCTATTTTTATATGGAAAAGTTTTCTGTGTTATTCCTCCAAGGGTATTCCTCTGTGCTTGTGTATTTTTTCCACTTTACATAAAACTGTAGAGATGACATTTTGTGTACTACATTAAATCATTCCGGGTTTCAGAAGTCTGCCTTGGCACCACGCTCCATGTAGCATGAGATGCAGAAGGGTTGGGTTGAAGGGATGGAGGCAGCGTTAAGGCTTGGTGAACTCCTCCAGCGAGTACAACTGTCCCAGGCGCTGCTGCTGACGAGCAGCGAGGCACAGAAACAGACGTGGGAATCACAGATCAGAAGTCTGAACCAGAGTGCAAGGTCTAAAGGCTACAAGTGCAACTGCACTGTGCACAGCCATCATCCTGCTTCTATTTCCAACTAACCAGGGGGCAAAAAGAGAATTTCAAACTATTTATTCCACCAGTGACTATCAAACTGGAGGGTTTGACAGCAGTATGTTTCTAAATGAAAAAAAAAAAAAAAAAAAGAGAGAAAGAAAAGAAAAGCAGCTTTCAAATAGCATTGCTAGGATTCGTATTAAATGTCAATCTGCATGTATTTCTTCTTTATAGGAAATGACCTGTAGGGTAAATGGTGTTGATGAGCAGTGCTCACAGTTGATTCTGCTTTGATGAAAGACGTTTTTCAAAATAAATGATTCTTGCTCAATTTTTTTTTTTTTTCCTGTCAATGAATATTAACACTTGACACTGCTCTTGTATACTTGCACGTGTAGAAAGGCAGGTAGAGATCTGCACTGGGGTGAGGTTTTCACTTATTTAGAGATACTCGAGGAAGTCCAACTCTTTCTTAGCATCAACCTCACCTCAGGTGCGACCAAGGCCATGCTCAAAAGCTGAAGCCCAGCAGCTTGCCTCCCGTTTGTTCTGGTTTCAGGGCTGCAGTAACACGGCCATTCCTTGCAGAGCTGGGGATGCGCTAGTGCTCCTACGGGCTTCTGAGCCAATGGTTCACTTTTATGGCAAGGAGGTTTAGAACTTCACTGTGTCGGTGAAGGGTGAGTGGAATGTCTGCTGTCCTTCAGAGCGCTGTTTTTGGGAGTCTGGAGTTACACAGCTTCCCCATCCACGATTTCCCTTTTTGCATTTTCTCTGTCACAGAAGTCATGAAGAGGTAATCCAGTGACACGAGTGTCATTAAAGCAGGGCATAGGGTTCAACATCTGAATAATTTTTCAAGACTGATTTACATAGATATTCAAACATCAAATGTCCTCCTCATCCCTTTCTTTACATGGCTTTTAGCCAAAGTGTACTTTTGCTGAATGATACTGGAATTGTCTTTGTTCTCTGAACTTTGAAAGTTCAGCTTAGATTATAATGCTACTAAGCTTTTGCAAGTGCAAGCACAGTTCAGTGAAAAGATAAATAATAAAATATAGTTATTATCATCCATATAGTTAATTAGTATAATGATGTCTCATCAAGTAATTAGGGTAAACGTGCAATCCAATTTTCTTACATACCACAGCACATTGATCACGTACAGCAATGTATTTATAATGTGTAATCATATGATTAAGTTGTTGTACACACTGAATTAAAAATAAATAGGTGCTGATGTCCTAGGTGTGTCTACATTTAGAAGTTTAATATGTTGACTGTTAATTTTGAATTAAAATGCCTGAAAAAAGTAATTCTTTAATTTGTACGTTAGTAAGCACCACTATTAAGTGACAACACTATGATCACATACTACCTTCGGTGGTCTGTTGTCATCACTTGGATATGGTCACCTTGATCTCTAAGAACTAGGAATAAAATGCTATCATGCTGGTGTGATGGAGGTTTAAATAAACTGGTGCTTTTCAGCTTTTATATCCAGGGACACATTTTGGTATTGCAAATAGTGCCAGTTGTCTGTCTGCCCTCTTGAGCAGCCAGGGAGGGAAAGTGTGAAGCAGCTGTCAGTGGCTCTGAGTGATGCCAGTGTCTGGAAATAAAAATAAGAGAAATGTGTGTGATTCAAAACATCTAATACATCACTGATCTGTAAAGCAGCCAAAAATGTTAGAAATCCACCTCTTTTGCTGAAATAATATTCATTTACCTCTTCTTGTAAAGCCTGTATTTCCGTATCAGTGGAGACCTTTAAATTATGCAGTTGTTTCATTCTCACTGATTTTCCTCTCTCCTCTCAGTGTAATACACAACATTTACTTCATGAACCTAATTTTCTATGAAGTTAGTGGCAAATACTCCTCCATGAGAACGCATGAAGAAACCATTATTCTGAAGGCTTAAAGAGCCATTAGTTAGAGAACACAGAACTGCACTAATAAATAGATACCAGATCAATCTTTAGTGTAAGCCACAAGAACAGTCATACTGGAGGCTCAGTGTCAGAACTAATGGTTCTTGCATTGCTTTGTAAAAAAGCAATTCAGGAGCTGACTTTGATCAGCTTACTCTAGATACAGAATGAACTAGCACTGAAGAGTGAAATCAGAACTCCTGCTGGTAAGCTCTAGAGTTTGTAAGGATGCAAAATGACTCACATGTGAAATTGTGGCCACACAAATTAATGGCAGAACTCACTTTGCTTTCAGGGGAGCAGAGTTGGTATTTTGTTGCTGTTCCATAAAGCCAAGCCATGAAGATTATATGATGACCTTCTTCAGTTAAATCAAACACAGAGAGGCTGGATTTGTGTATATACAGAGCAAAATTAGTACAGAATGATTGTTCTGTAATATTTGTCCTATGTAACTCTACTTGGAAGGAGATATGCAATCTTTTGCCCTTAGTTCTGTGCAAAGTTGAATGCTGGTGCTTTTCCTGACCTTATCTAAACCTCTTGGGCCCACAAATCTGGACCAGCAATCTCAGCAGCCAGCCTGCTCCTGTGGCATTTCTATTCCATGTGCGTTGTCACAGGTCATAAACAATGTGCTAACAGCTGGGCTGATCACTTGCAACCTCTGGAACAGGATCCGTGACATCCTGAGCACAGCTTGGCCCCTTGAAGCATAAGAGGCAATGTAAGAGCAAGCAGAAGGGAGCAGGGAATGAAGACCACAACATCTTTATTTTGGGAGACTGAGTTTTCCCACAATGTATGGCAGGCGCGCTTTAATTAATCTTTTCTCTCTATGACTTTCTGTAAAAGCAAAAGTAGTTGCACACAGGCAATAAAAGGTATTTATTGCAGCACAACAAGCACACAGATATTTCTTGGGAAACCATCCCTATAGGTAGATGTAGGTGTTGCATCAGAAGCAGCTGCAGCAGCAAACCAGCTGCAGCCTGGACTGGCAGTGGTCTCTTTGCTCTGCTCCGACCAGGCTGGGTCAGCAGGTGGTCTGACCACCGGGTCGGGTGTGTGTTAAGGGCAAGAACTGGCAAAGAATAGGTGGGAAGAAGAGTGCTTCACCAGCTGTGCGCAGTCATGTTCCGCACCCTGGGTGGACTGTTACCTGTTATTTGTGCATCACGGAAAGCTGTGGACAGCAGGGCTGCGAAAACTGAGGTTTGGATTCGCTGTGGTGATAAACACTGAAACTCCATTGAGCAGGAGCTGCCTCCCATTTATTTTAGTGCTTCAGTTTGTTTCATTTTGTTTTGGTTTTGGCCAGTCTGAATCAGCTATTTGCTCTTTTCTGTTAATACCTGTTGAAATCCACACTGGAATGACATCCATGACCTTAACACAGCATCTCCTCAATAGCAGGGGCTACGGACTCACGTCTTAAATCAGATTTTAGTACCATGGATTCCTTTCATTCCCCCTCTACTCTTTCTGACACGACAGACGAGTAACTTGAATGTACTTCAGGATATATTTCTTGGACCATTACAACCCTTCTTGTGCGGCACAGCTAAGGGATTCTGACTTCCTGCCTAATTAACTATCCAACATTTCTCTTTATGTTTAAACACATGGCTCTGCTCCAGTATCCCTTGTGAATCCTAATGCTTGTGAAGCGTAAAGCAGCCTCTGCAGAAATGGATCATTCAGTCTTGGTTTACCTTTTCCTTGCCAGCTTCACAGAGGGGGGCCTGGCCTGGCTGCTCTGAAACTGAGCACTGACGTCAGGAGGCTTTGAGGGACGCGTGCAGCTCTGTGCGGCTTCATTCTTTCTCAGCTCCAGGCTTAGATTTCTGCCAGAGGCTTCACAACAGAGCAGCAGCAGCACCCTGCACAAGCCACCACCCCTTTGATGGCATTCAGAGAATCAGCCAAAGATGGAGGGGGTTTGGGAGTTCTCTGAAGACAAAATACACTGCCTCTTAGACGAACAGTGTGACTTTGGAGAAAACAATGCTATTTCATTTTCATCCTTCTCCAATAATGTGGCTACTTCTGGAAGAGTTCCAGAAATCTCTTTCACCGTACAATAAACCTGAGAACATTTTCAAAATAACCTGTGCAGAATAAGGGCAGAGGCAGGAGTGATTGGGAAGAGAAGAAAAACTGTTGAGGTAAATAAAGTAAAAGTTGGTGTCTGAAATGAGGAACAAAGTAGAGGGCATTGGGTGTTTTGACAGAGAAAAACGAGGGGTAAATGTCTGCTTATTACTTGCACAGACGTATGGCTTTGGCTGCACTGAGCTGGTGTGAGGTGGTTTCACAAATATTTCACATGCTACATGAGTGGAAAACACTGACTCCATGTCCAAGGTGAGATTCCATTGACTATTGATAGCACGGGGCAACGGCCGCAGGATGCCAGAAGAACCACTGTGAGTGTGGGGGAGCACGGGCATGAAGCGTTCTATTCTTTTTCTTTCTGCAGAGATTTGAGCAGTCCACTGTTGAGCACCAGTCTGCTAGTAAGCCTGCACTGCCTCACAGCTGCTCATTCGTACACATAGAAAATTTCATCCCTATCTCAGAAAATACCTGAAAACATGCTGCTTCATCCTTGTCTTTCTTTCAATGAGTCAGTAGAATTCAAAGATCTGCACTATAGAGGTGGTGGGGGGAAGGACCATAAATCAATTAAAAACAAGTTGCAAAGTCCAACTGTATCTATTAAAAACTACTCATACTGTTAAAAAAAAAATCAGGGATTACATACATTTTAAAATTTCAGTTACAAAGTACTGGAGGTAATTTTTCTTCCCTGTCTGGAAAAAGAAATACTTTTCACAAATATGGGTAATTAAAATAGTCATTTACTTAATAAATGTATGTGATTTGCCTTTGCTGAGTATGCTTGCCTCTGGGTCTGGCTTTCTGTGTGGTTTTGTTTAGTTAGAGAAGAGCAGGTGAATAGGCTGATGAATAGAGATGCTGAATTACCTGCCTGCCGCTTTGGATTTAGTCCTTTTCTCTAAGAGCCAGAGCTGATCGGCCCCTGCCCGGCAGTGAAACTGGTCAGATACTCTTCAGAATACCAGCTTTCCTGTCCTTATGTTTCAAATCTGGCTGAATGCCATGTCCCGTATTGCTGTTGGGAAGATGAATTTCCTGGTGAAATTACATATAATTACAAAGCAATTTGGTTCGAGTTTCCCATCTTTCAGTTCCTCTCCTTTTTGTCACAGGTTGGATGTAGGTGACAAGGAGATCTTAAGATCTGCCCTCAGCACTGTATCGCTGTGACTTTATTTACTAATGTGATGTCTCTTCCAGCTTTCTTTTTCTGTAGAATGAGCAATCTCTCCACTTCTCTGCCTAGGAGAAGTGTTTCTGAGCAGTCTTTGTGAACTGCACCCCATTTCGTTGTGTTCTTGTGGCAATGAACACAGTCATTTCATAAAGTATACAAAACAACGCTGCCTGGTAGCTTCTATTTGATTCATGATCTCACTACTCATGTTGTCACCTCTTCACTTTTTCTGATCCAGACTCTTCTCAAGGCTGTGGGCAAGATATTTGTTCAGACTTAACCAAATTTTCAGATTTCATTTGCGGTGTGTGTGTAACGCAAAGTATTTTCTCTCCATCGTAGAGAACTGTTTTAAACCTACTGAAGTATATATATCCATTTTCTTTCCCTCTCACATTGTACTTACTTCTTTCCTTCTTCCAGCCTTTTCTCTCTCCCAGACATCAGTGGCATGCAAATTTAATCAAGCCTTCTTGGACTTTTGAAGCTAGGAAATCCTACAGCAGTAATGGTCACGATCAGAGCAACTGAACTAAGCCAACTGGATTAGGATAAGATTAAGGTTCACGACAAAGCATGATGACAAAGCATGGCAAGGCAATAGTGCCAGCAGCCACATGTTCCAGGCCCTGAGATATGAGGCTTATTTCCATAGTTTGGAGAGCAGAGTGCTGAGAGAGCAAACATCACATGCTGGAACATTCAGCACTGAGACTGGTGATCAAGCTCAAATAACAGCTTCCATGGGAGAACAAGCTTGTTCTCAGTTGCTTGCTAAGAGATGTTACTGCTCCATTAGAGATAAACAAATTGGCTCTACAAAAAGTCTTTGCTAATTTCTGTAGGTATAGAGATGCTGAATATTTAGTTGCTACTTCTCTGGCATTTATCTGAAATTTAGTCTGCAAGCAATCCAAATAAGAAAGTTTTTATTCATGCAGGTACACTCAATGGTTTTCTTTTGGTTTTCTTCTTCCTACTGACTCCTGCATGCTTCCCATGTGACTGGGGTTCCTGGCAGACCTAGCATGGAAGAAGTGGTGCTTTCAACTCATAGAGAAAAGCGTCAGGACATTTTCTGCAGCTCCTGTGACTCAAAAGCACTGCTTCCCCTAGTCTTGAAAGTACTTAATGCCACAGACTTTAGGTACGAGCATTTTAACAAGATGGCAACATGAGGTACTTGTCTGACCATAATCCACATAATTGTCACTGTGCCTGCTGAAGTGTTTGTTTGTGCAGCCAAAAGAGACCTTTGGACAGCCTCTTAATGTGCTCAGGTGAGCTGTCTTTCAATTAAATGTCTCCGTGAAAGAAAATTGGGGGGTTTCAGGTACCAATTGGCTTCCACTGTGCAATTCAGGTTGCATAGTTGTGACTCAGTATATTTCCTGTGAAAATGAAAGCACAGCCTCATTCAGAACCTAAGTTCCCTACCATCATATTTCTTGTTGAACAAGCAACACTTAAATTTCATTAAGTTTCTCCCTGCCCAACTCTCCAGCCTGTCTAGGTCTCGCTGGATGGCAGCGCACCCTTCTGGCGTGTCAGCCACTCCTGCCAGTTTTGTATCATCAGCAAACTTGCTGAGGGTGCACTCTATCCCCTCATCCAAGTCGTTGATGAATATATTGAACAGCACCGGTCCCAGTACTGAACCCTGGGGGACTCCACTAGATACAGGCCTCCAACTAGACTCCATCCCATTCACCACAACTCTCTGGCTTCTTTCCTCCAGCCAGTTCACAATCCATCTCACTACCCCATCGTCCAGACCACACTTCCTCAGTTTAGCCACAAGGATAGTGTGGGAGACGGTGTCGAATGCTTTGCTGAAATCAAGATAGACCACATCCACTGCTTTACCATCATCTATCCACCTGGTAATGTCCTCATAGAAGGCTATCAGGTTGGTTAAGCATGACTTCCCCTTGGTGAAGCCATGTTGGCTGCCTCTAAGGACCCTCTTATCCTTGATATGCCTAGAGACAGTGCCAAGGATAAGTTGTTCCATCGCCTTCCCAGGGATAGAGGTGAGGCTGACTGGTCTGTAGTTACCAGGGTCCTCCTTCTTGCCCTTTGTGAAGATTGGGGTGACATTCGCTTTCCTCCAGTCCTCAGGCACCTCTCCCGTCCTCCACGACTTACCAAAGATGATGGAAATTACACAAATGCATTTGTGTAAGAAAACCTGCAATATGTCCCAGGTTACTGAGCGTTGAATGTTTTGTTTTATTTTTGGCTGTGAACTCAGGATAGGCAAAGTCAGAAGCTGAACAATTGCCATGTCAGAGTTTCTGCCACAGCTCAGAAAGAAATGGACTAATTTTGAAGTAGGACCACTTATTTCTTCACCCATTGACATATATACATGTATTACATTTATTGGCCTGTATACAGATATATTTGTACATATGTTCTTTCCTCAAGAACATGCTTGATGATATTCCATGTGATTTATGATGTAATCATTCAAACAATCTTTGTTCTGAGTTTAGAATTGCAATTTTAGATAAGCACAGCCAGTGCAGTAAGAGATGTGGTTGCAAGGAGTTCAGATTGCAAGATGCAAGTGCAACGAGTCACTCTCTTGCTATCAGCACTCCTTTGGCTTGAAGAAACTGAGAAAAATGGGAATAAATGAAGTTATAGAGTAAGGCTTCTCTTGCATACTAGAAATCAAAATGAAGGAAAAGCCCCCAAGTTTTACTGAATCTCTCTTCGGATGACTTCCAAGCTTCACCTGGACTTGTGTGAGACATCTCAGTGCATTGACTATACCAAGGATCACAGAAACAGATCAGTCTCTTGCTTTCCCACTGAAGTATTACTAAGAAAAGAAACCAACAAAAAGACGCTGGCACAGGCTGCCCAGAGAAGCTGTGGCTGCCCCATCCCTGGCTGTGTTCAAGGCCAGGCTGGATGGGCTCCTGGGCAGTTTGATCTAGTGAGCCAGTGGCTGGCAGCCCTGTCCATGGCAGGGGGGTTGGAACTAGATGATCTCTGAGGTCCCTTCCAACCCAAGCCATTCTATGATTCTATGAATATGAAAATATGTCTATAACAGCTTGCATATGTTTTATAATCTGTTCATTTATTTATTTGAGAGGTGAGTTTTATTTTAGGCTTGTTGTTTTCACAGTTATGGGTTTACCTAAAGGCCTTGGCTACTTTTTAGGACTTTTCCCTCCAGATAGCACTTTTGATTTTGCTACATGTCAGTCACTCCTTATAAATGATCCAAGTCCTGTCAGAGATGATGCTTGGCTCTCTCATTCTGAGGCACAGCCAGATATGGAATTTCTCTATGTTGCTTTTGCTCACAGCAGAGCAAATGAGAAAATAAAGTTTTGAAGGTATTCTTGGTAACAGCCCAGAGGCATAGTAAAAGCAGTTCTTTATTTTATGCAAGTGTGGACATGCTGTTTGTGACCTTCCTACTAGATGAAAACAATCCATTCTTTTGAGGGTTTCGTTTTGCATCTCTGTGGGCTGTGTTCTCCGTGGGGACCTGCAAAGGAAACCTGAAGTATGGTCTTCATGAGTGCTGGCTTCAGCTGCAGTGCAGAAGTACTGGTGCTTCTGGTGACTGCACATGACCTTCGCATACATTTACCAACTTTCATTCGACTTCCAAAAAGTTCTGAACTTTTTGGCTGCTACATAAGAAACCCAGAAGGCTTAAGAATAAGTAAGAGCAATCCCGTTCTTTAGAGGAGAGGATATTTCATCATGTTCTGAGGAGTCAGTGATGTGAGAAAAATACGTTCCTCCTGCAGCCGGTCACTTCTTGTGTGCCAGTCCAACTGCATTCTATCGCGTCAAGAAAGCAGTGATGACACAGGGTATATGGCGAGTGCTTTGACCCCTCACCTTCTCACAGAGAATGAGACCAGACAACACTGAGGAACTCTTCAGGTGACAGCCATGATCTTCAGTGAATCATAGAATCATGGAATGGTTTGGGTTGGAAGGGACCTTAAAGACCATCTAGTTCCAACCCCCTGGCCATAGGCAGGGACACCTCCCACCAGAGCAGGTTGCTCAGAGAGTGAAAAAAGAGTGTAGTTCATCTGTCATGGATTCAGGGATTTCAGAGGGAGTGCGACCAGATCGGGTATGTGAATACAAAGGCATTCAGGTAAGGCTGATGTAGGACATGTTGACTGTACATGCATGAAATAAGGTTGTTCTAATACTTTATGCACCCTTAAGTTCTGTTTGTACAGGTGTGTACTTAAGCCTGAAGTGAGGTTTGTGACCAGTCTCACTGCTTTCAGTGGACAGATTTCTGTGAAGTAAGTCAGGAACATATATTTTGGTAGAAACAGAGCTTTATTGAGAATTCAGTTTGAAAAACAAACAAGGAAGCAACAAACTGTCATTAAGTCAGCTGTGCAATATTTCTAGCAAAATTTATTTGAGTACAGAAAAACTGAACATTTTGTTCACAACACCATCCAGGCTCCGATGGGTGAAAACAGCCATCTTGTTGAGTTATGCTTTCAGGGGTGTAGACATAAATAACAACAACTCAGCAAAGGTTTCCAAGCTCTTTACAAAGACAGGAAAATATTATCTTCATTTAGGCATGGAAAGAACTTTAGATGAGGTGCTTGAGGTCACCAAATAATTGTGTTAGATTTGAAACCTGAGCTTACTGTCAACCGAAACCGAAATGTAATTGCTTCTGCTCAATTGTAACTTGATTTTCATTTCCAGATTAATGTTCAGATCGAATGGATAGGAAGGCCAGATCTTTCTAATGGAAAAAATTTTAGTCAAATGCACTTTCTTTATCTAGACATTTGCTTTTAATCACTTACAATCTATAGCGTAACTAATTGCGACTGCTTTTGTCACTGTGTTGTTAAAGTAACTTCTTTTTTTATAGATTTTTTGGTGTTCATAGTTTATAGCTTTGCTGTTGTTAACTGAAGTACTGGCAATATTTGGACAATAGCAATGGTGTGATAGTGATCTCAAATAATTTACTCTGCTAGGAGGTTTCTGAGATCTCCAGGGTGGTGTTTCCAGGCTATGGTGGCCTAGGCCAGAGGAACACACAGTACTTTATAATGCTAGTTCAACTATCATTTTAAATTGTCACCTTTTGCTCCCTCACCACCTCTTACTTGCTTGGAGCACCATGTACTCATTTAGAACAACAGCAAATGACATTGACTCCAAACCAAATTTGGGCCTAGGGAAATAATTTCATCTGATTACATTAATATTTTATTGGAAGCAGTATGACAAATTGGAGACTGATTGCAAACAGCAGACAATCACTGACTGTGGAGAATCCTGCCACTCCACTGGCACTTTAGATCTTTTAAGAAGCCATTCCAAATCTGCAGGAAAATAGCTCAAACATTTTAATTTTGTAATTTAAATTGCAACACTCACTGAACCAGCTATTTAGCTGATTGCAATTATGAAAATACTGTGATATAATTAGTAAAGGCTTAGCAGACCTATGACAGTGTATTTTATTAATAGACTTGTATGTTTTCCTCACTATAGTCCCTACTAGTAATTTATATCAAACCAGTGAGAGTATAGCAATTTCTTCCCAAATGAAGAAAATGTTAGCTTGTCTCAATTGTATTCCTCTCCCACGACTGTGTGCAGCAGAGTTTATTCATCACTTTGTTCTTTATTGTACATTCATCTGAATTTGTTACCTTAATTATGGCATCTTGATTTAATATATGCAAATGCATTTTGTAACAGAAACCTTCACTATTTATAGAATGACTTTGACTGTTTTCTGAGATGCTGCAGTCATTTCTTATTAGCAAACTAAAGCCTAATGCTCCAAGCATCTACCAGCAGCTGTTTCCTGATTTAGCAACTGAAAAATGCTGGCAAATCAGGATCCTACAAACACTTAAAAAGTTTTGAAGGTATTACTTTGGGTGAGTGTTAGACCTTTGAAATATTCAGGTGAACTGGAAAATTTTTGAGATGTGAATAACACAGTCAGTGGAATCACTGTTTTGACTTAGCAGTGGAGTTTTAAGACATGATCTGGATCAGAGGGAGAACTGTGTGTCACTGTGCTGAGGTAATGCAGTTTAATGAGCAAGTAAAACCAACCAATGAACCAAAAACAGCCAAAATGACATTTCTGCATACACAGAGGGTCACTACTGTCAACAAGAGTTTATAAACTATAAATATATTTTTCTGCTCTAATGTACACCAGATTGGCCAAATGTCTTCTGCTGGTAGTGGTGCTGTGTATGTGGCATCCCCAAGCTAGAGGAGGGCTTCAGTCCAGAGCTTCTGCAGTACAGTTGGCCTCTTTCTTCTGTCTTTTCCTAGAGATGTGGAAGAGATCAAAGAAGAATGCCTCAAGATTAAGTTGGAAACTGTGTGCCAGAAAGAATGTCTGAGCAGACATTTACAGTCCTAAAAATAAATTATTTTGACTTTCATAAGTGAATACTTAAATAAATGTTCTGCTCTAGTCAGTATCTGGAATACTTTAAAAACTCTTATTATACTGGAATTGCACTTTCCATGTCTCACAGTCTCTACAAGAGGGGAATTCATATGGTGTCACCTTGAGGGGTGGTAAAAGTACAAGGCTACTGTCACACAGTATGTATTTCCACATGTTTAATCTTGCAAAGTAGACAACAGTAATTTTGTGCTTCCCTCACTACTAATTTTTGGTGTGGCATTTTGGTGAAGTTCTCCATCGCAGCCTCTACCCTCTGTTGCCTAAAACAGAGAGTTTTGGGTCTGCTGTGTCTACCCTCTTAAGAAAGTTTCAAGACTGGAGTTGGAGTGTTTGCTGTGTTTCCCATATCAGATCCTTAGGGAATGTAGAGACAGGCCAAACTTTCTATCTGATATAGTTCTTGGACATTTCAAAATAAATTCTGGCTACATTTATATGAGATTACCATTGAAAACGGGCTAGATAATAACTTTATGCAAGAGATGAAAAAATGAAGTTTCCTTCTAAAATGCAAAGGTAAGACCAAACAGAGTTTCTTTGCAATACAGGGATAGATAATCAAAACACTAGCAGGGGATTAGTATAAAATTCCTGTGCTCATAAAGTGCATAAAAAATATAGAGGGATAAGGAGGAGTAAAATCACTTTGGAGCAGAGTGTAAATTTGACACATTCACTGATGGGTCAAGAACCTAATCACCTGTGGAGTGAATACTTCAGTGTCATACTTCTACAAATATTTCCCCCTCCATAAACCTAACATTTGCTGCTTAATACGCATTTCTGAATTCACCTTGTGCCATTTTTTTTTAAAGTCCTCTACTAACAACAAAAGGAAAATAAGAGACCGAACAACAGAAGGACCAACAGAGTAGCTGGGAAAGATAAACACCAGATATACTGTTACTGTTATATCCGTAGAAACCTATGCTGTGTGTTGCAGAGCTTAGTAGCACTAAACCCAAATGTAAATATTACCCTTAGGAAATCTACAGTCTTAATCATTTGCTTGAATTATGCGTATGAGACTATGGTATCTGCTAGCTCAACATAGATTATTGCTTAGGGACTAGTATAAATGTAACTGTAGTATTAGGATGGATAAATTGCACCCAGTAGTACAATTACATGCACCCCAGTTTGCCAGGTTCAGCCTTATCTTCAAATGGTAGGTTTAGAGTTTAGAGAGACTGTACGCTGCAGTCACAGTTATGCAAAGTCTCCACGCATTCTTAAAGCCCATTCAATAACAGATCTGAACAATAAGTGTCAGCGTAACACACAGTCGTGCATTGTTCTTATGTGAACTGCCCTGACTTCTTCTCTGCGTCAGTACTTACATGGTGAGAGACAAAAGCACAGCATCGGCACGCAGAGGCATCCATGACTGCACATGGGGAATATATTTCAGTAAGTATTCCTTCTGACCACAGGAGCTCTGTGGAACGACACTCTGATGAATGACGGTGTAAGAGGCACAACTTTAATCATGAGATGGGTGGGATGCAGTTCATCTGCCTAGTGTAACTGAGACGTCAAAGCAACTATCCCAGCTCTTGAAAGGCAGCTTCACTAATGCAGGCACTGCCTGAGCTTCACAAGGTAACTGTGATGGGCTACTTACTGTTTCTCATTTACCCATCATTAACCCTTGGAAGAGGCCCACAGAGATCAAAGACCATCAGTTACCAGCCTGTACCCAGTGCTGTACGAGGCTCCTGACATCCTTTATCATTTGATTGCCTTTGCAGCATGAATCCTCCTTTCACTACGCATGGGGCAGAAGACAACACTAGATACAGTGAATGACTGTGGAAATACCTTAACAGCCAAGCCATGGGATTTGTAAACAGTAGGGTCCCTAAGAAGAGGGATGTTCCCTCCAGCAAGTATCCATTATAGCCACCAGCTGCAAGCTTAGATAGGACCGTGAGGAGATGAGGTTTTAAACTATTGTAGATGTGCTAAGAGTAATTTGTTGTGTACACAGGGTCAACTGGTTGACCATTTCAATCCTTTTTGGGTTGTACTTGACCTCTGGTATTTGATTTTGTGGCTTTTTACTCTTTCAAGCTTTCCTACTTCTCTCTCATAATTAAAACTGCCTGGCATTAAAACAGGCCTGGCAGTTTTGTGTTGAATTCATGTGCGTTTGGCTTTGTTAACAAATAACAAAACAAAACAAAACCAATAAAAACATTTCAGGGTGAAATTGGATTGGACTGCTGGCTGTTCTCCCTGGACTAGCTCTTAGCTGTGGGTCGCTCTAAAAAGCAATGGCTAATCAAGCTCAGAGATGAGGAACCTGCACAGGACACCACAGGGAACTGTTTGCATGGAAACATAGTTTTATGTCCTGTCAGTTTTGTTTATTATTTTAATGGCGTAAAATTTATTCTGTAGACACAAACTTCACATTATATTTGCAGTTCTAATATTATTTGAAAGCTGTGCTCCAAAAACGTGCTTTTTGCAGAGCTACTGTGAGTTGTTCCCACCACCCCTGGGCAGAAAGGGACAGCTGCTGCTAGGTACTAGTGCTCCCCACTTCCAACAGGGTCCTTGGTCTTGCTCGTCCAGTCTACACCATCTGCCTTGTGAAGTACTGCAAGGTATCTTGCGATCAGGTAGTTGCTACAGGTCACATCGTGCTAACCTGAAAGCAGATCAGTTAAGCAATTAATTCAAATAGAGAGAGGTAGAGACATGAATTAGAAAATTCCTTGGTGTCCCTTTATTTGCCCTGACAGAATGTAAAGTTATTATGTTGAGTTTCAGTTGTTATTTCAATAGAGCTGAAGCTACGTCATGTCTCAGAGCTGTTTCTTATGCCAGTAATTTCATATCATTTGAAAGGAGTTATCTCAAAAGCTGTATCATTCCCTAGGTGTGCTGCTGTACAGATGGGAAGTCCTGACTGCAGCAAGAGCTTGTGAATACAAAAGCAAAAATGCAATGAGAAAAGGATTGTCACTGCAATGATGGTCATTAGTTTTGCCAAAGTGATGCGACACATCTTGTGCCCTTTGTCTTTTTTTTTTTTTTTTTTTGTGGATGTCTTCAATCAGGAAATTGAGCTCATAGTATATAATTTATGTGACTGTGTACAGTTGTGAAACAGCAGTAGCAGTGCATAATTTGCAAGCAGTCTATAGATAGAAATGTCTTTGCACGAATTAGTGGTCAAATAAGTAGGGTTTGTTCAAATCAGCTCATGAAGAATTAACGAAGAAAAGCAGAGGCCAAATGAATCCATTAAACTCCCCACTGCAAGCAGTTCTCCTTACTCTAGTATTTATGATTTCAATGCTGTGTTGTTGGTAGCGTATCAGAGTAAAAACTGTAATACTTCTTGTGAAATCTGTGTTCTTACTGCTGGGAAACTAATCTGCACGACTAGGCAC
>VXAV01003033.1:403-13241 GCA_013399715.1 Alectura lathami | reverse complement strand
TGGGGGAAGAGTAGGCAATGCTGGGAATGCATCTTGCTTTCAACATTGTCTCTTTTCCTATAGGGTTGACAAAAATCATTAGTCATGGTATGTTAATGCAACATGATTGCATTATAGAATGCTGTACTGCTCTGTCCTCTTTATGAAGCCACACAAAATTAGATAATGTGAAAACATTTCATCCCAGTGAAAATCTTACCGTGTTACCTAATGCTGTGCGATACGCTGGAATCCGTGATTGCTCACACACGATGTGCTGGATGTAAAGTGGCTCGGCTGTATTTGGTCCTGCTTACGTGCCTGCAGAGCCTTCCCATGGACCCGGTCCTGCTGTTGCCCTGGCTGTTTGTTAGGGCACAGAGGGTACCGGCACGGGTGCCAGGAGGGTCTCCTTGCCTTTTGACCCTGCCTCTGCTCCAGAGGCTGGTGGGCTCCCGTTACCTGTGCCATCGGGTCAGCCGTGAGATGGGCAGCAGGGAGCAGGAGGAGAGGGTAAGACATCTTGGATTTCCCTATCCTGAATGCCTTGAGGAAAGCCAACAGTCACTGTAAAACTCACTTGAGCCAATACTACGCAGTGTCATTGGGGAAAGATGTGCAAGAGGCAGTGGCAGTGGTGGGTCTTGGCAGGAGCTTAAAAGGTTGCCTCATTAAGCTGCTGAGGACAGCCTCCATCACCTTTCAAAGCTTCCTTGTGAGAATATTTTAAAAAACAAAATCAACCCTGTATTTTTTGCTGCACGTCCCACAAGAGCTTTCCCTCTTCTCTGCAAGTGCACAGGGTGTTCCCTTCAGGTCTGAGTTTGTATGGCACCCTCCTAATGATAGCATGTGTTGTAGGAGGAAAGGTCAGGCAGCCATGAAAGCGCAGTTGCGTTGGCACTGAGAGTCACTGGAACTCAACAGAACCTTCTGGAACTGCCTGGAACCGGCCTGACCTCTCACAGCGGCCCACAGCCACACCCTGCCGCCCTCACCCAGCGCAGCCCTGAGGCGAGCTGTTGGGGCAGCCCAGGGAAGGACCCTGGGGACATGGCCTGGTGGCACCCGACCACCCTGAGCCCACAGCTGGCGTGGGGCTATGGCAGCCCCCCACTCCAGCCCATCCTTTCAAGATGTCTCCTTCCCCTCCCACCCTCCCACGACACGGCCACAGCGTGCGCGGCGCCAAGCGGTGGCAGGCAGCTGCCCTCACTTCAGCAAGTACTTTCTCCTCCTCCATGAAAGCTGCAACCGGGCCCCGTGACAAGGACATGTTAGAAATACAGCTTATTCTTCCCCTCCGGCCCTCCTCAAATACACAAAAGGTTTATAGATAATATTTTCCATTAGCCTAAAGCATCTTTTTCAGAAAGCAGTGGCTCTCCTGCGGCTCTTCATCAGTGTCATGTCAAGCTGAAATGTGCGCTGAGCAGGCCAGGGGTGTGTTCTAACCCACTTTGTATAGGTCTAAATGTATATATTATACAGAGCAACTGGGGATCAGACTCAGTGGAGTAACTTCAGATCAAATTGGAAGCAGGACTTGTTACTGGTACTTAATAAATAGTGGCAATAATTCCCTGCGTTTCACACACTATTTGAGCTTTTAATATTCTGCTGTGCCATTCTGCGGCCAGTGCTGAAAAGCAAAATCCTTTCAGATCTCTTGTACCTTGGCAGAAAGCTTTAAGAGCTAAATCAGAGATAAAGAGGAATAATTAACTGTATCAGAAGTCACTTTCAGCCAGGAGAATTTAAGTCTTGCTTTTGATCTTTCAAACTGACTATGAACCTTGCATTCCTTCTTTGTTGTATATTGTAATTATATGTAATTATGCTTTATAATATAAATGTAAGCAGATTCGTATTACAGATAAAATGAATTAAAGCGTGGAAAGGGTTTTGGAGGAGATACGAGCGAGTAAACATGAAGCATATGAAAAATCTAATCAATCAATAATTCCAAAATAAAAACATCAGCTGCCAGAGCATCATGATAAATCACATCAGTTGTATGCAGCAGTATGCTGGGCCTAAATATGTAGTGGTGAGAAGCAGAACTAGATGATGTTTGAGGTCCCTTCCAACCCAAGCCATTCTATGATTCTGTGAAACACAGATAATTAATAACCCCTGCTCCAAGTGTTTAGTTTGGTTTATAGTTGTAGGTGTGGGAACTAACTTACCCTACCAAGGCTGAGAAAAGGAGTGAAGTGCCATTTCATCTGCACTCTCTCCCTGCACCAAATCCCGCAGGCTCTGCTAGAATAATTTTGGGCCCTTAAATATTAGCCACCACTCAGTAAATGCATTCCTAATGTCAATGATCAAGTGCCTTAGCAGGTGAAGGAGCCCTAGCCATAGCAACTGCAATGCAGAACAATCAGAGCCATGTCACAGATGGATTGCAAAATGTCACACATCTGCCACTGCAAATGAGCCATTATCACACCTTTAAAAAAGCTCTTTTGATCTATCCTAATGCACAAATTATGGTTGTTGTCAGATCCTGCTACTATTATCTTGTGGAAGATTGAAATGTTTTGCTCTTTGACATCAAATTCCTAATAATTTCCCTGCCTGAGACACAAAGAAAGAAATTGCGTAGAATGCCAGTTTTTTCTCAAACAGCTCACTCAACAGTATTTAATACACTTCAGTATCATAATCTGTTTTGAAAGATTCAGTGTATATACTTGCAGGGCAAACTATATGGAGCAGGTTTCACCTAAAGCCATCCTGGCACCAGGGAACAGTGAGCAGCGTGATAGAGTAGGACAGACAATGCTGCGTTGTGCTTGTCAGCTAAGCACAGATCAACAGGATGGCTGTGGTACTTTCAGCTGGGTGGGCAGAGGCAGTGCTGCGTGGACAATGAGGTGTTAGAAGTAATCCTGCTCAGGTAGTAGTGGAGGTGGTGGGACAAAAATAGCAGCACGTCCTGGCTGGTGGCAGTGGCGTGGTGTCGCTCCCTGGAGGACAGAGTGGCCTGCAGGGTGAATGTTGTGCTGTGCTAGCAAAATGCCTCTTCTGCAGCCTTTTAGACCAGAACAAATACTAATCCCTTGGCTGTTTCAAGCCTCTGGTCTGTCAAGTGAAAAGAAGTCAAAAAAAAATTGAAGACAAAAAAATCCATAATGTGGAGCTGCAACCCAGTCGGTAGGGGGCAACTCAAAAACAGGATCTTCACCCCTGCACCAGTCTGTTTAGGATTTTCCAGGAAAAAAAAAAAAAAAAAAAAAGGCCCTGGAGGAAGCTCCTTGCTCATCCCTTTGTTCTGAATGGAGCCAGATGCTTTGTGAGTGTTGTGTTTGCTCAGACCCCCAGTGGCTGCAGGCTGGACCTGGTCTCATAGTGGTATGCAGAGGGCTCTGCATCTGCAAGGGAAAAAACACATTCAAAGCCAGAGAGGGGAAGGAAAACTACTGGAGCGCTGGAAACAGTGCAGCATATCCGTAGTTGAGGTTTTTGTCTAGGCAACTATTTCTAGAGTCACCGAATGTAAACTGTGGCTTCCGAAATTAATAGACTCCTCAGCCCCTTTAGTTTATTAACGTTCCTGGCAGTTCCACGGAAGTTGAAGTAAGTTTGGTGAATTGCATCATGCTTATTAACTGGAGAGAATACCTCCTAAGCATTTTTATTGTCCTTTTAATGTCTGATCCTGAGAATATTATGGCTGTAAAATGAATTACAATGATGTGCTAAACAGGAATAATCTCAGTCATTTTATTAAGCACTTTGGGAATGAAATGAAGATTGCTGGTGCTGTGTTTCCTGTGAATATACTCCCTGCGCCTCTGCAGAACATGTGTGCAGCTCCTGAAAAAATGAGGATGCAAACCATATGGTGTAGGCTGGGGTGCCAGTGTGAGCTTTGAACCTCCTGGTTATAAAGCAGGTATGCTACAGCAGTGTCTCCCAAAACACTGAGATCTTCCATAGAATTGATTTGATGTTATTTCCCATACTAAAATGATCTGTCAGTACCTCTAGTGATTCAGTTATTGTTGCCAAAGAGCAGCGGTCTCGCTCTGCAGTATTTTTCTTGCACATCAACATATTCCTTCCCACGGCTCCCAAAGAAAGGGCTGTTTCCTTTGAGGTGAAGCTTGATGCTTTGGTTATGCTCATGTGTTTACTTCTGTATATTTCCTCTTTGATTAACTGTAAGCACTTCCAGCAATTATTTTATGTACAGAAATGTCAATATCTAAATGTGGGGAAGAACAGTTTTTCTCTCTGAAATTCTGTTGAGGCTTTTCAGTTTTGTTCTTCACAGCATACCAAGAAGCCGTGTTTTTAGGAGCATGTAGTCCTGCGGCTCTACAGGGAGGTTATTTTTATTATTCCTTAACTGAATTTCAAGCTCTTTAGGATAAGACTCATGTTTTGTTATGTGGTTATAGAATACCCCAAGTCCATGCAGGAGGATCTGGATTGTCTTTGCAGTAGGCATACCTCGTGGTCATCACCTGTAACACATCTTGGGCAGATGGGAAGGGCAGGAGGTAAAAGGCAATGAACAATTCATGCACGGAAACTCCTTGGAAGCAAGCAAACTGTTAATCACAGGGAAAAGGTGAGTTAGAGGGACAACAAATGTCAGGAAACACTGGCTGAATGAGACCAGAGGAGCAGTTGCTAGCCGAGTCTGGGTGACAAGGCACATCTGTAAAGTGCTGGGTGCACAGAGAGCAGAGCAGATGCAGAGAGCAGGCCATGGGAAACAGTTGCCTCTGCCACGGCAAAGGAAGTAAATGTGATGGCAGCTTTGCTGTATCCCTGCACATAATACTGTGCATTTGATGGCAACCTGAAAATACACTAGCTCAGGCCCAATGTTTATTGATTCCCTTTAATGTAGTAACTTGGTAATGCTCAACATTAAGGACATCTCTGGCAAATGTACTTAAAACTTAACGCAAAATCTCACGTTAATTCTGAATTCTCAAATGCAGCGTTTAGAACTGCTTCCCCTGTTTTTTTCTTACAGGCCTTTGAATATTGCTTTCTGTTTTCTCCTCAGTTTTGAAACCTGATTGCTACCACAGGGATAAATGCACGTCTTCCATTACAAGCCTGCATAGTACAGGCTGGCACTGGGGTAATTAACATAACACAAGGGATAATGTACAGAGTTTTTCAGTTACCTTGGAATCTGTGAAAAGGTAGTTTTCTTCCTTAAAGGAAGAGATTGCTTTTCACGGTTTCTTCAACAGTATTCAATCAGTTGTAAGTGTATGTAAAATCAAAGTGCTAATCGCAGAATCAATACTTCAGAAACAGAAGGCATCTGAGAACCACTGAGCCTGGAAGATCTGAAATAGAAGGAAAAGACATTTCTACATATTCATGAGTTTTTACAGAAATGGGTATCAGAGTGATGAAAAGTATATTTGAGTGTAAAATGCCCATGTTCATTAATCTCTTTTCAAAAATTCACAGGGCAGCACATCAGCATGTCACCTCGTTGGGAGCACGGTTAAAGGGAGATGATGTTCTTTCTCCAAAGCCATCCACAGTGGAAAATAGTTGCTGCTCAGGTAGGATTAATCACACAGTCCTCTGTTAGAGCCCTATCAAATGCATGGTACGTAGGAAAAGTAGATAGTTTCTCTCTCCTCCTGCCTCTCTCTCTCTGAGGGATATATGTTCTGTTTTAGGTATTGATTGAAGCAACTCCTATCCTGTCTATCCACACTATGAAGAATTGAGCTTTGCTGTAGGCTTTTGGATCAGCTTGCATTACCTGGAGCTGATCCTACCCAGGACGGCCTGCCCAGGACTGGAAGGACATCTGGGTAAAAAATAAAAAGGGGGGGAAAAAAAAAAAAAAAAAGAAAAGAAAAGAGAAAGCAATTCCCAGCAATCTACTGAAATTTATTAAAGTTCTTGTGATAACAAGGCCATTGGCTGCTGCTCTGGGTGCCATGGAAACAGGCATTGCTGCAAACAGGAGAGGCTGCTTTCAACTCATTCCTTTCCCAAAAAAAAAAAAAAAAAAAAAAGGCTTTTGTGTGATGAATTGTTTAAAGGACTCTGCCCCCATCGTTTGGCAGTGCACATGGCAGTCACCATGGCAGAGGGACTGAGAGGTGTCACAGGGCTGATCAGTGCCTGCAAGAGGCAGAAGTGTGGCAGTACTCTTTGGGGGGATTTTTGAGCTTCTGGGCTCTTAATTTTTAAGAGTTAAGTATCAAGCAGAAGAGGGCGTTTTTAAATTAAGTGCTAATCTCATTAGAGAATGCTCTGTGGTTAAAGCATTGCACTGGAGTTCTGGAAATCTGACTGAAATGCCTCATTCGGCAGGGTTATTTACACCAATGCTGCTCAGCCCAGCTTTCCCCCCAGGCTCCTGGTGCCACCGGCATGTCTGCAGCTCACAGGACACATTGCTCCAGCAGCGAGCAACCCGCATCATACAGAGTTCACTGCCTGGAGCCTTCAGACTTTCTTTGTGGCTGCTCCTCCGGGGTTCCTTACAGGGTGTTCAAACAGGGATATTTAAAATATGGTTCAAAGTGATACTATAAATACAGACTGACACCTCTGTGCTCCTCTACTGGTGGCAGGCATTTGTGTATTCTCTTTCCATTCACTTTGTATGAACAAACTGAGGAGGTTAATGCACCTTGTGGTGTGCTTGGTCCCATTTTATAGCCTAGTTCACAATGCTGGCACATAGAAAACCATACTGTTAGTGACAGGGAATTATGCAGGCATTATGAGTGCTTCATACATACTTCACCTACTCCACATAAATTTTCAGCTGGGAGAACCTTGTTAAATGATATGGTTGTTTGTGCAGACCAGCAAGTGCAGAGAAAAAGACAAGGGAGACTTCTACTCTCCAAGTCTACCTCGGTATTTTCTCCATGATGGCAGCTTCAGCTGCAGTTTGGACTTCGTGGAGCCGCACATCTTCGCCCCAAACCACCAATGCCTAATGCTCTTCCACAGGAGATGAGAAGAAGGAAAGAATGAGGCAGGAAGGCCTCTGATTTGTTGCACTGCTGCAGAACTGATCGTTTTAACGGTGCTAAGAGGTAACAGCCCCAAGCATGGGATTGGTAGTGTGCCAGAATATCTGAATGCAAGTTGCTCACTCTGTTGTTTGTTTGTTTGTTGGTTTATTAATAACTCAAATGCAGTGAGAAACATCCAGAGAAAGAATTCTTCTGAGCCTCAGTTTTTTGTGCTGTAGCTCATTTCTTGGCTGATGGAGCTGGGCTTATCCAGAAGGCCAGGAAGGGCTGTGCCCCAGATCCATGCTCTCACTGCTAGCATCCAGCTTGTCAAAATTACTCTCTGTGCACCTAGACACCTCACCAAAGATGTCTATCACCCAGAAGGAAACAGAGGAAAACACTAACATCACAATGAACTCAAACATTTTTTTCTGTACTTGGATAGCCCAGATTTTCGTTCTTTTTACCTGTTTCGGTGCTAGTCCCTATTCCTAGTGAAGCATCACAAGTAAGTTTTCACTCCAGAAAGAATTGTTGAGAGTCAGCGTAATGTTTTTATCATGGATAAACATGTTGTGCAGTAACACTGTTCAAAAAGCAGTTGTTAGGGTTGTTGTAATAGAAATTGTATGAGAACTGCAATAAATGAATGAGAATCATGAAACAGCATTTAACTGCTGGGCTTTATAGCTCAAGTGTAGCAGCTGGAGATTTCCATTTTGTATACCTTCAGCTTTCTTTGCTGGGTAGGAGGAGGGACTTTTCCTTAAAGCTCAGAGAATGAAATTGGAGAGATCCAAGTGAGATTTTTGTAAGATCTCGTATGACTGCGGTCATCTTAAAATGTTCTGGGGGTGCCAATGATGATGAAAATTTCTAGACTGAACTGCACTTGTGTTGCTTGTTCTTCAGGTTATTCAGTAATACAGTAATTTGTTTTCTTAAGACTGATGTTTTTTCACATTTCTTTACATTCAACTCTTATTGTTTCTGTGCTCATACGAAGATGAAGCTATGGGGATGGATGAAAATGAAGCTATGGGGAAGGACAGTCTGGAGCAACACATCCTTGCTCTCCATGCCTTCTCCATATATTTCTATTTGCTCAGATTTTGAAGGTATATTGGAAAATAATGTAAATAAATCAGCACACAGAATTGTATTACAAACCTTGCAGAAAACTTCAACAACATTGGCAGGTAATAGAAAAAGTATTTTTAAAACTACATGTCTGTCAAGATGCACTCTGTAGAGTCTTCAGCTGATTAGTAGTTCTCTGGCCCAGTGGAAATCAATTGTACAGCAAACCTTGAAAGCAGATCATTAGAACTGTGGAAATCCTTATCTTCTGTAGAATATAGAGAAAATTTCTGGAGCACACTAGTATTTATTTACAAATAACTGCCAAGTTTGGCTGCTTAATTACATGTTAGCCGTGCCAAGTCTAGATGATTGTAGGCATAAAGATGTGGGTTAATATGCTGTAATGGAGCCCTGACTTTGCTTTCCTTGCTTTTCTCTCAAATGTAATGCTTCCTTATCCAACAAATAGGGTAGGAAGCAATACGGCTTGCTTTGAGTAAGCATGTACTTGGTACCAGATGTAAATGGAGCACTCAAATACCTCTGGGTTAGAGGGAAAAGCTGTGGTCATCTTCCCCTGGCTGCAAAGGCTGCAAAGGAAAAAAAAAATAAATCCCTGCATGAGTAAGCTGCTTGCTTTAATGTCCAGCCGACACAGTATTTTTCAGCTGAGGGAGAAGCTAGGCTTTATGGTACGCTCTGACAATCACAAGCACAGCACAAATGAACAGAAATAGAGATAGGCTCTTGTTGGCCTTACTAGAAGGTAGGACTGCCCACCATGAGATTTCTTTGTCCCATGGTAGGAATCCCAAAGCTGACTGCCATGACCAAGTGTGACGCAGCACCGCTGTGGGTATGGAGTGACTCCTTCATGGGTGCAGTGCTGCAGGTGGGAACTGAAGCCAGTGCAGGGTGTGCATGGGCCTTTCTGACACTGTGGACTACTGAGAACAAAAACACAGGCTTTTGCTGTAACTTGCTCTCTGACACAAACAGTTTGTACCAATTTTAAATTTGGGCTTGCAAGTGGCAGTTCAGGTGATAAATGAGGGGACGATGCATGTTTCTTGTAAACAATTACAAAACCCAGAGGGCTAAACCATGTTTATCTGAGCAGCAAAAGAGCACTATGGGAACCAGCCTGTCCCCACCTCTCTCACAGCATGTCTTGGTATGGGGAGCACAGTGCACAGTGCAGCTGTAGCCATTCCACTCATCAATCTGCTTCCCCTCATGTTAAAAAGGGGCAACATCTCTGCTTGGGTGTAGCAACTGAGTTTCGCCAACTCCATTATGTGAAGACGAAACAAAGAAACTCCTGGTTTTGTGGCTGGAGGTGTGTTTTGTTGCAAGGAGGCCAAGGGAATTCCATTTCCTTTGCTCTTCCTTGTTTCTTTCTATTTACTAGCAGAGACTGAGGTCACAGTATGTGGATGGCCCGGAGGGAGGACTGCAAGAAGGTGTGCCAGACTGACAGCAGCAGGGGAAAATGATAGATACTTTTCCTGCCGTACATGACTGTACTGTCATCCAAGGGATGCAGTCAGGTTCTGCTCTGGGGATTTATGTTGTAACATGAAGTGTTTGCTAGATCTGTTTCACTTTACACCCTGTGCCAGGAGCCACATTACTCTGCTGCTGTCTGCAAGGCAAAGCACAAGAAATTTTAACGTCAGCACGTGCACTCCAGGCAAAGTCCTGCAAAAAAGGAAGACGAGGAGCAGCTGCAGTGCAGCACTTGGTTGATTAGTGCAGATGAATCAGGTTTGGGTAGGTGCAGCTCCCCTGCATCAACACACTTTCTTATAAAGTGCAGTGTGACTGCAGAAGATGTTTTAGGAGATGTAAGAGGAAGATCTGGGGTGCCGGCATATTTACATGGCCATAAGCTTTACAGAGCAATGAAAATCTTTGAAAAGATTTTTTAAATACTAAGTTGTTCTTGATGTTTTTATGCTAATATATACATCTGTTCATAAAATACAATCGACAGTTGTAAAAAAAATCTGACTTCATATTCTATTAAATACCTCTATTTAATATTCATACTTCACCTTTATTCCATTTGTTAGTCTCTCTTTTTGAGTGGAACATTTTAGCATTTTTTGTCCATCTGACCCAACTCTACAGCCTCTTGCACCAACATTCAAGGTATTTGGTGTCGAAATGAATGAAGCTTGTTTCTTGTTTTGGTATTTGTTACTGAGCTCTGGAGTTTGGAACAAACTGACAGAAGTCTTATGAAGAAGAAAAGAGTGGTTTTTCTGCTCCAATGTGTTGATGAAATCTCAGGTGTCAAAATTCTGTGATCTTTGTTTAGGGTGAGTCTGGACAGCTCTGCTGCCCTGAAAATAGATTAGTCGTATTTACTCCTCGGACTGGAATTAATTGAAATAATCTGTGTCTGTAATTGTTTCCTCTTCTACTTCATCTACCCAGATATCTTGATGGCTATAACCACCATAAAGTTCTCTGGACTAATTTGTTTTTCATGTTGCACAATAAAACTATGCACACCGATAACAATTCTTGCAATTGATTGAAATTATTGAAATGCCTCTATAAGTATTGTCATGATGACATCTAATAACCTAACACTGATCAAATATGAACTAAAATTAATCTTTCAGTGAAGAACTTTCCACTCAAAAATAGTTTCCTCTATAGCCTCCTTTCCACCACTAAAATTTAAGGATACAGGGAACCTCAGATAATACAGGTGTACACAGAATGAGTGAGGAACCGGAGGATATAAGTACGTATAACCGAGAGAAACTTCAATGAAATTTTATTCTGATATAATAAAAAGAAATTACAAGAGCAATCCCTTTTTAAGGAGGAATTTGGTGAGCGGTGAGATGGATGTGGATGTTGAACTGGGCATGTCCAAGAGAAGGGCCTCTGGATGCAGTCAGGCACGTGCTGCCCTGCTGGGGGGAGCAGCAGGCTGCCCAGCGGTGCCGTCCTGCCCATCTCCCCCTTCTGCGCTCCCCCACTGCACGGACGGCTGCGAGCACTGGCGGCTGAGCAAGCCTCAGCCTGGTGCTGCACCCTCCTGGCTGGCCAGCAGCTGGGCTGGGAAGGGGTGGGCCCTGTTCCCCACTCCCACAGGGATTTGAGTTTGCTTCTCTGCTGGCTGGTTAATACTGAATGCATAACTAGGCTCTGTTTCTAACAATTATTTTTAAATAAAATAGCAATTAGAAGGTGGGGGCATGAGACACCTTTGACATGTTAGCACTCGTACTGGTGGGAGACAATTAGCAAAACTGAACAAAGCTGTGGGAAGCCAGCTAGCTGTCTTTCATAGTGGCCATCATTGTCGCACTTGGCAGATGCTGTTCCATTCCTCATTTGGGATATTTCATTTGTTTCTGTTTATGGTCTCCATTCAGCTGCAGAAATATTTGCTTGTTTCTTTGTTTTTCCATTTCTACTGTATTTTTAGCTTCAGAAAGTTGTCTCATCATCAATGTTTCTTACCACAGTGTGTCTGCTACGACAAAGGGCATTCCTCATCAGTTTCCATGAATAGCCATGCATCATTGATCTTTCTAGGACGCTATGAGTTTCTGGGCCATACCTGCCTGCCTTACCACTATTTGCCTTGCCATCTGCCTTATTCCCATGTGTAATGTCTAATTAACACCTGTGGTTATTAATAATGCTGTGGGATCCCTTCTATGATCTATTATTCATTTCAGTAGGGATAAATCAGCACACTGAACACTAAGGGAATTTTAATATCTAATAATAAAAAACATAAAAATACACTTACAGTTTTTAAATATTCATAAAATAGAGGGCAGGAGCCATTATTTTTAACAGAAGATTTTATATGGTGCATAAAACTGATGTTTTACTGCCTCTTGGCAGCTTCCTGACCGGGCACCGTGCAGCGGGGAGCCACCACACGTACAGGTGAGCAGTTCATGGTAACTACATTGAGGAAACAGTTGAATGTATGTTTTTCTGAAACTTAATAGATTGCCATTTTGACAGCAGTGTCTTTTGCAATGGTTAAATGAGTTGGTCTGTACAAAACTGCAGATTACAGGCAATTATTCTCCATGGATTGTCTCCATTAGAGGAAAACATTTGGTTATCTAAGTCCCATAGCACTTCACACAGCAGAGTTCTGGCAATGAACTCTTTGGATGATCATAAATAGGAGTGTACCTAGCTTAGAAATCAGATTGGTTTCTGCTTTCTTCTGAAATAATTCCTGTTGAAAATTAAGCATACCTTTGCTTTTAAGCCCATGAGATGAACAAAAAAGCAATACCACAATGGCACCAAAATCCATGCCTTGTGTATACAATTCACAGAAATTGGACCATGGATGCCACTCTTCTAAGAGAATTTGTAAAGGAATAAACCTTTGTTCCACTGGTATGGCAGAGGCAATTCTCCTCTGCAGATGTTTCTTGTGATCAGTGACACTCAGAGACATGTTGTTTCTTTCGTTATTCTCAACACATTTCAGCTAGATGCAATAAATTCTTCAATCAGTCAAATCTAAGAAATAACAAAATACACAGTAGGTTAGTCACCTGCATTCTGTCGTTTCACCTGGGATGCCATAATTAACTTGAAGAAAACCTTGCCCTTCACTGCTTTAAGTTTTCAATGAGAATACCACTGAAAGATTCCTAATATGTAGACCTCAAGAAGCTGAAAATACTGTTTTAAGTTAATTCCTGTACTGCTCATATATTCATGAAGGAACGAGTTTCTCATTGTAGTGAGGTATTTCCTTTCAGTTTAGGTCATTTTTTTTTCCCAGAAAATAAAAAAAA
>VXAV01003032.1:84924-98205 GCA_013399715.1 Alectura lathami | reverse complement strand
CAGTGCTGCCAGCTCTGCTCCGATCCCTTGTCCCTAAGGTCCGTTTCCCAGGAGACGTTTTCCAACTCCTTAAACAGCCTCAAGTTTGCTCTCCTAAAGTTCAGTGTCCTGACTCCACTCCTTGCCAGGCCCAGGCTCCTCAGGATCACAAACTCCACCAGGGCATGGTCAGTGCAGCCCAGGCTGCCTCCAATCTTCAGCTCTTTGACCATCTCCTCCACATTGTTGAGCACGAGGTCCAGCAACGCATCCCCTCTGGTTGGTCTGTCCAATACCTGAACCAGAAAGTTATAATTGATGGAGTCCTGCAGCCTCCTGGATCACTTGAAGCTTGCTGCGTTGTTGTCCCAGCAGATATCTGGGTGGTTGAAATCCCCCATGAGGATGAGAGCCTGTGCCTGCGATGCCTCATTCAGCTGAAGCAAGAAGGCCTCATCAACAGACTCTCCTTGATCAGGTGTCCTGTAGTAGACCCTGACCACCAGCTGCCTTTTACTGGTCCCACCCTTAATTTTCACCCACACGCTCTCAGTCATTTCCTGTCTGTCACTCAGGGGCAGCTCCTCACAGTCTATGTACTTCTTAACCCAGAGGGCAACTCCCCCACCCCTCCTACCTTGCCTATCCCTTCTAAAAATCTTGTAGCCCTCCGTGGTGGTATTCCAGTCATGGGAATCATCTCACCACGTTTCTGTGAAAGCAACAAGATTGTAGTTCAAATATGACCAGGCCTGTAGTGTTGTAGTGGTTATTGACCCTTTAAACACAACACAACTATTTAAACATGATAAACACATCTATTAAGTAATAACATTTAGATTTTCCATGTCTGGTGTCACTGTTATATAGAATCTACCTTCTATTAAAGTGATCTGTAGATAGTACTATCTTGTATCTTCCTTCTGCTTTTTATGGTTTTCTGGGATGTTCAATTCCATATAGTTCAGTCAGTGATTTTAGCATTTGTGTTCTACTTGGAAATTTATTTTCCAAGTATAGAACCTTTTTCTCTAAACTTAAGTGTAACTCTGTGTGTACCGAGGCAAGATGTGGATGCTAGCAGACAGATATCTCCTTATCAAACACCAGTTCTCTCTTTTTCAACAGTTCATATGGCACATTTTGAAAAAGAGTAATCATAGAATATATAAGGAGGGAATATTAGAAGCCATTAACTTTGTCATGAACATTTATGGTGAGTTTCTGTGGTATTTAGGACTAGACTCTGTATGCACACCATAGACTTATTTCTCTAGCCTTTCCTCTGAGAATACATGCAATTATATTGGAATCAAGACCATGCGATCAAAAAGAAGAGCCTGAAAATACAATAGGAGTGCAACCAATGTAAGGAAAATTTCCAGACCCATGAAGAATGCTGGACAACACAGAAAGGGATATCCAGTGCTCAGTGGAGCAGTTCCAATGGAAATTGTGCTTCTAAGCAAGTCATTTCGTGCTTAGAATCACGAATAATACTACAGCAGAAGATTTTTCATATTGAAAGGGGACAAAACTGCTATAGATCCTACTCCTCCAGAGAAGTATGTGTGAATTACTAAGCAATGCACTGTGGAGTATAGGCAAGAGAAGACAGCTGCACTTGTCTGTCTTTTCCTGTGACGTGGAAATGTCTCTGCAGCAGTAGTATCTCTGTCCCTCTGAAAGCAGTAGCACCTCCATGCAGCTACAGTTGAAGAGAGGTTACAGGTCATTGTCATTGGGCACCAAAGATGAACGTTTTTTTACTGTTTTTTTTTTTTTTTTTTCTGATATGGAGGACAATAATATTTCCAGTATCCCTCTCCCAAAATATTAGAGATTGCTTTTGTGATGTCATTGAATTTGTGAGTGGGGAGGTAGAAGGTAAGACAAAACATGTGAAATTCTTTTAACCAGGGAAGTGTTTAAGCTGTTACTGTCAGATTTAACTAGCCTAAGTTAAAGATAACAAAAGTGGGTGTGGAGCAGGGGAAAATATTCTACTGCCCATTGTCTGAGACTGTTAAGAAAGCATTGTCTCAAATCAACATCAGCAGTTAAGGCCAGAACCTTCCACAGCCAGCAACACTTTGTTGAAAGTTTTATGTTTGAAAGCACTCCTTGGACAAAGCCAGAAGCTGTTTGCTTTCAAATGAGAAAGCCCAAGGTAGGAGATACTGGATGGTGCTTCCTGAAGATTCAAAATGGTAATGTGGTGTGCCTGAAGACTCTGGCCTGTGAGCAAATATTTTCAGCTTGGTAAAGGAAGTTAGGAGACGATGCCATTGTGTTCTGTGAAGGCAGGACACAGTCTGGTATCTACTTCTTATCTCTGCTGATTTAGATTATTGAGGCCTGGAAGACAGGAACAAAGGAGATTCCTGCTGAGAACTTGGATGCCAGAAATTGTCATTCCAAGAGTGGGCTGGGACTACTGGACTACAAGTAAGCGAGCATGTATGCTCAGTTTATGGTGGTCAATGTCAACACATCATCACACCTTGGACGACCCACAAAGATCAAAGACCAGCAGCCCCCTGAGACCAAGACATCACTGGATCTGAGGAGTGGTGAAATCTCTTTGCTTTGCTGTCTAGATATCTATATTTCCCTTGGTCCGTCTGTCTCTATCTTCTTTTACTCTTTCACTGTCTGAGCTTCACTGTTCCAACTTCTTGCTTATTCTTCTACCTTACTCTTTTTTCGTTCTGTCCTATTGCTGCTCTCTCTCTCAATTTTTGGTAATAAAAGCTAGTTTAGTTGCATGGCATTTGACTTAACTTGTGTCTTAATTTTGTCTCTTGGGATTGTAAAGAAACCTCCCCCAACACTGGATCAGGACACACAGGTAATACTAGTGACTAGAATAGTTAGAAAAGTAGAAGAAATCTGATCTGGGTCATTATATCCCAATAGGCTCAACATACTTTTAAATAGCTGAATACAATGGAAATTACTGTCATTCTCATAGAGGTCAGCTAATTGAACTGTTCCTTTTTGAAGGTACTGTTACTGGTCAAGTGTACCTAGACATGATATGCACATCCATTTACCTGCAATTCATACAGTCTTTGGGAATGATCAATTTTACTTCCAACAAGATCGCGCCCCACTGCACTTCCACCAAGAGTTGAGAGCATACATCAATGAGAATTTGCCAGGATAATGGATAGGATGAAGAGGTGTGGCTGAGTTTCCCCCATGTTCTTCTGAATTAACACCCCTTGACTTCTACCTGTGGGGGACCTTAAAGGATGTAGTACCCAGATAACCAGCTACACTTGCGGTATTTCAGAAAGAAATTGAAATGGGATGTGCAGTGATACAAGTGGACACTTTGGTCAATGTTGCTCAAGCAGTATTTTCTCTAATCAGAAATGTCTGGACACTGATGTTAACAACTTTGAGCACCTCTTGAAATTGCAGAAGTCAAACCTGACGTATTAATATATTTTTTTTATTGGTATATATTGAGTATTACAATTTTAATACAGTTTTTCCTTTTCTAAAATGTGTTTACATTTTTTTGGCACCCTCTGTATATTCCTAGGAAGTTATTTGATTGCTGGTACTGGTAAAAGTAGTAATGTATACTTCCTTTTGTTGCAAAAGGATTGACAGATAAGGAAAGATTATTTTGTATATAAAAACAACGTCATGTTAATACATTGCTATTTTGATGCAGTACTTAGTAAGATAACTACCAAAAATTCTAGGTTAACTAGTTTTTTAGAATTACCAATAAAAATATTTTCCTATACCTAAGTAAAATGGTTAATATCACTGTAAGTTTCTAAAACACATTTTACAAACAGCCTCAGAGCATATACCATGAAGGGTATATGCTGTATGGTACTTTGAGCAAGAATTATTTTAAGTGCTAATGATTCATTTAGATGGGGAGGATCACGACTTGCTTGATGTCTGATGATCTGTGAAAACAGCAAGAGAACATTTAATATGGAATGGAATATCTTTTAATTATCTTTTTTAAAAAAACAAACTGTAAAGAAGACATAGAAATTCAAGCCAGAATGTTAGAGATTGAGTTAGCCTAGGTTGGCCTTGAAAGAAGCCAGAAAAGTGTATACGTATAACACTGTAACTATACACAATTCATATACATATGTTCTCATATACTTATATTTCATAGAATCATAGAACCATAGAATGGTTTGGGTTGGAAGGGACATCAAAGATCATCTAGTTCCAACACACCTGCCACGGGCAGGGACACCTCCCACTAGACCAGGTTGCTCAGAGCCCCATCCAGCCTGGCCTTGAACACTGCAAGGGAGGGGTCATCCACAGCCCCTCTGGGCAACATGTTCCAGTGTCTCACCACCCCCACAATGTAGAATTTCTTCCTAATATCTAGCCTAAATCTCCCTTCTTCCAGTTTTTGGGCATTAACCCTCGTCCTGTTTCTACATGCCCTTCTAAAGAGTCACTCCCCAGCTTCCTGTAGGCCCCCTTCAGGTATTGGAAGTCCACTATCAGGCCCCCTGGAGCCTTCTCTTTCCCAGGCTGAACAATCCCACCTCTCTCAGTCTGTCTTCATAGGAGAGATGCTCCAGCCCTCTGATCTTTGTGGCCCTCCTCTGGACCTGCTCCAACAGCTCGATGCCCTTCTTGTGTTGGGGGCCCCAGATCTAGATGCAGTACTCCAGGTGGGATCTCACGAGAGCAGAGCAGAGGGGCAGGATCACCTCCCTTGCCCTGCTGGTCACGCTTCTCTTGACTGGGCCCACGATGTGGTTGGCCTTCTGGGCTGCAAACACAAACTGTGGGCTCATGTTGAGTTTTTCACCAGCTGACAACCAACCGCCTTCTCCTCAGAGCTGCTCTCCAGCCATTCTCTCCCCAACATGTATTTGTGCTTGGGATTGCCCTGACCCAGGTGCAGGACCTTACAATTGGCCTTGTTGAACTTCATGAGGTTGGCATGGGCCCACCTCTCAAGCCTATCTAGTTTTTTAAAACAAAAATATTTGTTTAAAATATTTATGCCTGCCATGTAAATCTAATGTAATTATAAAATCAGTCAGTAAAGTGATGTATAGTGCACTACTTTGTACTAATAACTAATGAATGATGAATTTTGTCAAAGCTACGAAAAATAGTTTCTAGACTTAATAAAAAAAATAATATACTCACTTTATTATTATCAAACACAATGCGTTCACTTATCTCCATTGAAGATACGCTATGCATTTTTACTTTGTAAGAGTAACACTCTAATGTAGTGTGAAAACACAGCTTACACAGGTAAGTGAAAACTTTTAAAGTACACATGTAAATGTGCACATAGCTCTTCTGTGTGTATGTAAGACCGAGACATGCAGGGAGATGTGGCTACACATCTATATAGCTCGCCAGAGAGCACTGATGCTTCAACTAAGAGATTGATTCAGAGTGTATTTAGATTCAAAAAGAAAGCTGTCAGGAAAAGAGTTCGCAACTTCTAGTTAAAACAAAGGGGTAAATATTCATAGAACCATAGAATCATAGAAAGGCTTAGGTTGGAAGAGACCTCAAAGATCATCTAGTTCCAGCCCCCTGCCATGGACAGGGCTGCCAGCCACTAGCTCACTAGATCAAACTGCCCAGGAACCCATCCAGCCTGGCCTTGAACACAGCCAGGGATGGGGCAGCCACAACTTCTCTGGGCAGCCTGTTCCAGCACCTCACCACTCTCTCAGGGAAGAATTTCTTCCTGATGTCCAACATAAACCTCCCCTCCTTCAGTTTTAGCCCATTCCCCCTTCTCCTACCATTATCCACCTGTGTAAAAAGTCAGTCCCCCTCCTGCCTGTAAGCTCCTTTCAAGTATTGGAAGGCTGCAATGAGGTCTCCCCAGAGCCTTCTCTTTTCCAAGCTCAACAATCCCAGCTCCCTCAACCTTTCCTCATAGGAGAGGTACTCCAGCCCTCTGATCATTTTGGTGGCCCTCCTCTGGATCGGCTCCAACAGCTCCACATCCCCTCTGCATTGGGGGCCCCAGGCCTGGACACAGTACTCCAGGTGAGGCCTTCCAAGGGCAGAGTAGAGGGGGACGATCACCTCCATCCCCCTGCTGGCCACCCCTCTCTTGANTGTACACACACCTGGGATTGCCCCAACCCAAGTGCAACACCTTGCATTTGGCCTTGTTGAACCTCATCAGGTTCTCATGGGCCCACTTTTCCAACCTGTTCAGGTCCTTCTGCATGGCATCCCTTCCTTCAGGGCTATCAACTGCACCACTCAGCTTGGTGTCATCAGCAAACTTGCTGAGGGTGCACTCCATACCACAGCCTAAGTCACCAATAAAGATGTTGAAGAGCATGGGTCCCAAGACAGAGCCCTGGGGGACACCACTCGTGACCGGCCTCCACCTGGATGCAGAGCCATTGACTGAGGGCTGTGACCCTCCAGCCAGTTCTTTATCCAGCGAACAGTCCACCCATCAAATCCATATCTCTCCAGTTTAGAGATAAGGATATGGTGCAGGACCATGTAAAAGGTCTTGCACAAGTCCAGGTAAATGACATCCGTTGCCCTCCCTTGGTTCACCAATGCTTTCACTCCGTCATAAACGGCCACCAGATTGGTCAGGCACAACCTGCCCTTGGTGAAGCCGTGCTGGCTGTCTCGGATCACCTCCTCATCTCACATGTGCCTTAGCATCTCCTCCAGGAGGATCCGCTACATGATCTTTCCAGGCACAGACATGAGGATCACTGGCTGTAGTTCCCTGGGTCTTCCTTTCTCCCTTTCTTAAGAATGGGAGTGATGTTTCCCTTTTTCCAGTCACCGGGGACCTTGCCTGACAGCCACGACTATTCAAATATGATGGAGAGTGGCTTGGCAACCACATCAGCCAACTCCTTCAAGACCATGGTAAGTATCCCATCCGGCCCTATAGCTTCTTAAGTTTTAACAAGACTAAAACCTTTTTGAAATTCCTTTGCCAAAAGCTTCTTATATTTTCAGCCACAATCTTAATAGTAGCTGAGGCATTACACAATCATTTTAAAAAATGCTCCTACATGAAGTCTCTGACATGTCTGAAGGTGGAAGAGATATTACCCTTCAGAGGAAGAAGGGGGAAGAATTAGCACCTACAGGGCAACTAGAGTTAAGGGAATGGTTTAACTACTTTTATGTATCTAGAGATAACCAATGTGATCATACTGTTTAGGTTACACACTTTACCATTATTGCCTGGTAGGAACTTAGCTTGTGAGTGAATATGCTTTTTAGACTATTTTTATCATCTTTATCATTAATTGTCCTGTATTACATATATCCTGGAAACATCAGTCAGTGCTCTAAACATCATTAAACCGATTGGTGTATACAAAAGATTAAAATCTCAAATACATTTTATAAAATCATGGAATCATTCAACATCCCGAGTTGGGAGGGATCCAAAAAGGATCATGGAGTCCAACCACCTAAAATATTAAACCATACTTTTGAGAGTATTGTCCAAATTCTTCTTGATCTCTGGAGGCTTGGGACTATGAGCACTGCCCTGGCGAGTCATTTATGAAAACATTAAAGGGAACTGACCCCAAAATGGAGACCTGAGGAACTTCACTATTGACTAGCAACAATCTTGATGTAACCCTGTTTACTGTAAATAATTGATCCTGACCATTTTTATAAATATTATGCAATGTATCTTTCTATTTTTTGGGAGACATTTGGTCTGGAAGGATATTGTGAAAAAGAATATCAAAATATTTGCTGAAATCTGAAAAAATGATTACATCAGTTGGCTTCACTTGGTCAACTAGATGGGTATATATGTCATAAAAGAAAATAAATTTATTTAAACAGGACTTCTCCTTCAGGAAACCATGTTGGCTATGACCAGTGACTGTGTTGTCTTCTGAATGTTTTTCAGTAACTTACATCTTTCTTAGGAGGAAGATTTCAATTTAAATACATGAGAAAACAAGCTGATAAGCTCTGTTTCCATAAACCTTGTTTTTGTTGCACCCAGGATCCTAAATAAATAAATAAATAAACAAGTACAGTGGAAATAACAGGTGATATTTCAGGTCCTTCAGGAAGGTCTACTGAGCATACTTCATAAATACTTCAAAAAATGTTCATCTGCATGTGCAGAGCACTGCCATAATATCAATGAGATTGGTTTTATTTTTGTTATCAGATTTGTTATTGGATTTTAGTTATTGATAGCACCGTTTAGGTAACCTAAGCTACTTGTACTCCTGATTTTCTCATATGTATCTTTTGATTTTACTTTAGGAAATAACAGTGTTCAGTTTGAACAGGTCATGTTTATCTTCAGATTCATTGTGTAACAGAGGAAATAACAGAGAGATGCTTCTTTGCCAATTTGAGTTCTTTGAGCTCTTGAGTGCATGAAGTGTGAGAACAATTACATTGTAATGAAAATGTACTTTGAATCTTTTAGATTACACAACTAACAAGCAGTTTCAGAGTTTGTAATTTACTGTCTTGCTGCATGCTGCTGAGGCTTTAGCAACACTTCTTGCAATTTTACATTAACAATGGTGACCTTGTGTTGTGGTTTAAACCCCCGGTATCTCACAACAGTAGCTTGGTTTCACCTCTCCCTCTGGAGAGCAAGCGCGGGGCTGCTGGTGTACTGCCTGTGGGCAGTATCAGTGGGGGAAGGAGGGAAAGTGAGAGGAAAATAAAAGGTAGAACTCTAGAGTTAATATAACTAACTTTACTAAAGATAGGAAAATGAATGTAAAAGATTTGTAGTAGAACAATTAACTTACAGAAAAACGCAAGTTCTCACCCATGTGCCAGCCCGACCACCAGCCTGACCCCCGAGAACCAGAAGCCACCCTGCCACGCCTGCCCGCAAAAGCCCAACACCCAATAGCCAGACGTAGCTCTGCAAACCGTGGCTTTTCCCCCTCGCCCCCCTCCCCTTTTCCTGGAGAGCAGGGTGACGTGATGTATATGCTATGGAATAGCATACTTCCTCATACTTCCTTAACTCTGTTTTCAACCACGACACCTTGGTAATACATTTAATGAAAATTCAAAAGCATGTCAAAAGTAACTTCAGATAGAAAAGCACTTCTTTAACTACTATTGTTTGTTGTAATTTCCAGAGTGTCCACCATGTTTTATTCTAGGAATCATTCATGGGACATATCTATTACTTGGTACAGTATCAGAGCAGATTTATTATAGATTTTTTCAGAATAAATGTATTTTTTTTTTTTTGTTTTCTGGGGGCAAGACTCCTATAATGAACTTCTTGGTTCATTTTTGTTGTAGGTTTCAGGAATTTTAAAGGTACAGTTATAAACTTAGACATACCCAGGGGATTTGCTTTATCCAAGTATCTTGATAATTAACTTAATTAGATTATCAGTTTATGAGTTTTCTGCTACAAAAAGTTGTCTGATGGGGAATTAGTTTTCTGCAGAGATGCTTCTGTAATGTTATCTCATGGTGGGTGGTCCTGATGGTGCTATCCCCTGACTTGTCAGTAACTATTCAGCTGATGCAGATATACTACCTTCTGTTTAAGCACTTACATTTTTCAAGAACATGTAAATACCGAACTATAATTAGATAAATATTTAAGTGAGCTGGCAAATACTTATTTCCACTGTATAAGAGTGGTGATAGAGCATAATATTTAAAAATATAAGCTTAGATATCACTTAGCCAAGATTTGCTATTTAAGAGAACCAATGATAACTGGATTTGAAAAACTGAGATAATTCTTTAGCCTACGTCACTGTCTCTCATTTTAGCTTTCAACTATGCTACAGCCTATTTGTTTTTTTTTTTTTAAATTGTCTGAAATTTTACTTCATTATTCTTTTATATTTTACTGTGATTACAAGTTTGCAGGAGAAAAATATGAGAGACATATAATACCAAGACATAAAATAGGAGATTTATTTCAATTAAGTTAAAAGAAAAACTAATTTTTGCCCAGTTATGGGATCACAGAATGACTTGAGTTGGAAGGGACCTTAAAGCCCACTCAGTTCCAATCAGTGGGTTGCCACCCACTGGATCATGCTGCCTAGGGCCCTATCCATCCTGGCCTTGAACACCTCCCAGAATGGGGCATACACAGCTTCTTTGGGCAGCCTGTGCCAGTGTCTCACCACCCTCTGAGTAAAGAATTTTGTCTTAGCATCTCATCAAAATCATCTTTCTTTTTGTTTACAATCATTCTCCGTTGTCCTATCAATATCAAACTATCTATCAAATATCAGCTACCTAGCAAAGAATGTAACTGGCATATTATCATAAGGTTTGTCTTGGCAGCAATGAAGAAAGTATAAACAGCAGTGTCAAAATAACATGGATAGGAATTGAACATTCACTGAAACAGGTTTGTATTGAGGTGAAAATACTACAATTAGACATATAAAGGAAAAAAGTTTGCAGGACTCTATTCTAAACATTGGTTAGTGTAGACCCAGTAATTATTAATTTACAAAAGCTTAACAAAATTTTGACCCAGTACAATTACTCTTAATTTTTGGAACACATAACGTTTTAGGTGCCAGAACTTAATACAATGGGTCTGTTGACACTGAACCTGCCAAAACTTACTAGTACCTAGGTTTCTTAAAGAGTGTATATTTGGATGCCCTTGATTTAATTTGCTATGAATATTGCACTAAAAGTTGAAGTAATTTTACCAGAATATAACTTAATCTATCTAGGAAAAAAAACACATATTTTCATATTGCATGCATGTTTTTGCATTTGGGAGTGTAATGAATACTGTGATAACTATGATAATTCACTAGTGTAGATGAGGTACATAGATTCTATAAATAATCAGGAAGAAACTAAACTTTGATTTGGCATTTTATAGATTTTAAAGGAAACTCTTATAAAATTCTTCAGTTTAGAAATTACCTGCAATTTTCAACACATGTGATACCTCAAATGACTTCACAGTAAAAAATAATTTATATTGATGCTTCCTATTTATCAGTAAGCATTTGCTGATCCTGAAAGGCTTAACAGATTTAAATGACTTTCTCTTTGATTTTGAGGACAAATACCTGATTTTTAGGTGTCATATTAGAGAATTATCCTCCATAAAACACAATGATTCTGAAAATGTCTATGCAACATGTATATGGCTATAACTTTAGAAACTACATATTTATTTACTCTGGCACTGCAGTCTTCAAGCTTGTGAGATTATAGGCAACTCTGCTCTTCAGGTACTTAGTACCTAGAAAATTTATCACCATAAACAATCATATTCTTAGCCTTTCCTGATGAAGAACGGAGTTGAAACAAAACTGGATTAAAATGCCTAATGAAAAGTTAGGAGTTTTATAGTAAGTGAGAAGATGTCCTTAGAAATATCTTGTAAGTGAAAGAATGTATCAGGTATTTTTCTCTTCACTACAATATCTTACTAATGGGTTTCATATAAAACACATGAAGATTCTAGAATACAATTTGCACTACACTGTACTTCTTTGCAAGTAAATTTTTTTTTTTTCTTTACAGAAAGATCTTTCTAAAGTGATCTGNGGACAAAAAAAAAAAAAAAAATCCAAACTTACTTTGCAGATGGAAATAGCGTTGAGTTGGGATATACATTTTGAAGTTACTCTTCAGTTCAACACTGTTCTGTATCATTGTCCTAACCTGTCCTCGAGAGGCTTCTCTAGTGAATGAAAACAGACCAGATGATTTTCATTTGTTTAAAATAATTTATTCTTCTCTATATCCTCTTCCAGTTTCATCAGAAAGTAATTTTTAGTAAAGTAGTATCTACTATAAAAAATATAAAATGGCCCAAGTATGTGAGTTTTTGTTGGCAGGACATTTGCACTGTTCTAAGGCTAATGCTTTCATGACGTTTTCAAGGGAATTTAGGAGTCATTTGCAAAACCAAACATAAGAAAATTGTAGCAGTATTCCCTCATGCCATTTAGTCCTACAGTCACCTGAGATATGGGGAAGCCAGATTAAATCTCTGTTCTGAACAAGAGGTGTTTTGTGGCCTGATTGAGAAGCCCAACTGCTAGATTAACAAGACTTCTTCAATTAGTTGGTATAAACAGTCAGACTGATGAAAATAAAAACTAGGAAAAACCTGACAAGAATAAAATGGAGGATGAAACTCTTATAAAGACACTGCAGTACAGCTTGAAGTGGAGCGGAGGACCTTCAGTTACTGAGATGGGAAGTACATTTGTGGTGCAGCAGGCACCAATGCTTTCGCTTTGCTACATCTTCTTTGAGCTCTGGGCAATTCTGGTAAATTGGAGATGGCTACACAGAATTCCCATAGTATCACAGAGTATCTGACCTGTAACATTAATACCAGATCCCTATGTTTAGTTGCTTGAAGACACTAAGGTTTTAAATGGCGGAATGAATGTCCTAAATAGACAGGGTTTGCAATCAAAATACAATTTCCATTTCATACTCCTTTTGTCAACTACCCTGATGTCACAGGACATCACTTTCAATATTTTAGTGATATAGCAGCAGTTTAGTTGTCGAATGCAGGTTTTAAGCATATCCATTACAACTAATTTTGCTGAAAGATTCTACTTCACCCATGGCTACAAGAACAAATACCCTTTGTTTCCTGGATATGACACAAATGGATAATCCTCATAAGGGAGGGCAGAATTATACTTTCCACCCTAGCTCTTTGAAATTTTTTAAGGCCTGAATTCCCTCATGAAATCAGTCTCTCTCTAAATTTTTCCTACATGTAGCAGAGATATATCAAGTAAGAATCAAACATCTTTTAAAATTGCCAGCAGTTTTCTAAAATATTGGAAGTTCCAATTATCCTTACATGTGTCTCAGTTGAATATTAATGAACGGGTAATCACTGTCTAGAATATTTACATTGTAAATCCATTTTCCCACTTTTATTTTTATTTTTTGACCCAAATCTAAATTCCATAAAGTAGTCATATTGGGAAACCACTCATACTTGAACCTATGAATAGTGCAATATTTGCTGTTCAAAGATGGGTAGACATGCACAGAGGTATATTTGTCTCACTTATCCATGGTTTCTTTGGACGGCTCTTTCTGTTGTTGATTTAATTTTGTTTCTGGTTTTGTTTCTGTTTTTAATTTGAATGTTTTTTCTTTTGCCATAATATTTTAGTAATCAGAAGTATATATACTTGATGGGAAATCTGACTGAGAATCACAATATTATCTTTTGGTCTTGGTATCTGCAGAAGTCTAGGTTCTCATAGGCTTCACACATGATACTTTCCTTAATTATAGGAAAAAAAAAAAAAAAAAAAAACCAGAACTTTACAGGGTGTGTCC
>VXAV01003032.1:47267-61636 GCA_013399715.1 Alectura lathami | reverse complement strand
ACTTTATTGGTTTCTTAATACTCTTCATACAGGTTGAGATCAGACCCCAAATACAATAAAATCTGCAAAGGCCAATTCCTGTTCGAGTTGGAGAGTCCAGTGTGTGACAGTGCTGACAATCTTCCTTTGCTGTCTGCTGGAAGGGAGGAGAGGACTATGGAGATCCTGGCTCAGAGACGTGAGAGAGAATGGAAATTTTCACACACCAAACTGTGTGGATTGTACAATACTGTCTTTGACAGGTAGACACAAAGTAGATGAGAAGATGCATCTTTATTTATTTTCTTTCTAGTAAAGCAGTTTCTTCTTTCTAGCACAGAGATATAGGAGGCAGTACTGACCAGAAAAGGGGAACTCTGCATACATATGGGGAAATAATTTTCTGCACTGAATAGTCTAGGGAGAAAGATGCAATGAGAGATAATAGCCTACTTCTTCATTTCACTGTCGTGCAGTAAAAAGCCCTTCTTGAAACACATTATTTCTGAGCTCTGCTTGAAATCCAGTCCAATCCAAGCACTACACCAGGGTAGAAACTATTTAACAGAAATGCACCATGTATCTGAAGATACAGATAAATATCTTTCTCCTTTTCTACCTTCCTCCACTTATTCATTTCAGCTTCAAGTTTCGAGTGATGCAGACACATTTGGTTGAATTCCATGAAGAAAAAGGACACCATAATCTGAAGAAAAAGAGATAACTTACATAAAGCAATGCAATATAACATTTTAATAACACTTTAGCAGAAGTATTTTTGTGATAATATGTCTAAAGAAGACTGTTGGGTTTTAAACAATATTTTGATGATACTGAGTCTGATACTGAGGTAGTACAAAATTTCTTCTGCCCTGAATTTTTACTTATTTTTCTGTGTGTTTTTTTCCTATCTCTCTTTTGAAAGAGGCTTTATTGTAGACTTAAGTTAAATCTGGGATTTCTGGCTTATGTATGTTCCTATACATTGGAATGCTTATAAAGCAAGTCTTTAATTATGGAATAGCTAAGTTATGCCTTTTGCAACTAGATCGTCAATATTTTAAGGTGTTTTTTTTTTTGTGTGTGTGTGTTTTTTGTTTGTTTGTTTGTTCTTTGGATACAGCAGTGGTCATTAAGCTTATTACTAAGCAAGACTTACAGATGAGTATATGGGTTTGTCACTGTTCAGGTGTTAGGGAGGTGTTCTGGGTCTTTCTTTATATATGGTATATACATACGTATATATGAAGGAAAAATATCAAATGCAAATATCACAGCCAGCATTTTGCTTCCAGGTTAGACTTATAAGATATTTTTATTATTATTATTATTTTTATTTTTATTTCAGTCATTCTTGAAATCCAGTTGACGTGCGTTTATCAGGTCTGACTTAAAGAAAAAAAAAAATCCATACTCTTGTCCTAATGCTGACTGGACAGATTTCCTAAGCTATAATCTGAGGAAAAACACATTAACTGTAATAAATAAATAAATAAATAGTTTTTGTAAAATATTTAAATCCCACTATAACTAATTGGTTTGAACAAGACATTTAAAGAGTAAATAACACTTAAAAGTAAACAGAGCTTTACATAAAGTGACAGCTACTGTTAGTTTTCTTCTTCTAATTGTGAGAAAATTAATGTTCTAAGAATGTGCCTGCAATTTAAAGGCATCTTGCACCAGACATTTTTAACAACTGAAATTTTCAGTAAGTGGACCGTTGAAGTGTCTCATCATTAAATTATATACTGTACTATAGAAACACGTGTACCACTGGAAACCTTGCATGACAGCACAGTCTTCAAGATTTGCTAATTAAGGTGTTGTTAAAACAGAAAACATGAGTTACAGGTTAGCTAGTCTACCTAAGACAAAAAAGAACAAAACATAAAAACAAACAAAGAAACAAAAAAGTAGAAGGAGAGCAGTGGTTTCTTATTGCATCAAACCTCAAGTTTTAAAAACTGAGTAGTGGATACATATTTTTATCTACAAAAGAAGAAACATCATTTGATGGTACAGAATAAAGCATTTCCTGAGGTGTTTTTCAATTTTTAAATTATCTAATTATGTACAATATTGTGATCACATATGTTTTTCAGAATAAAATCGTATGAATGTACAGATCGGAACTGGGACAAAAGTTTTAATGGATGAGGAAATATAACTGGATGAGAGAGTCCTATTAGAAAAGTATACAAAAATTTACAACAGTTTTTATGAAGAGTGATTCATCTGTTGCAATGCTTTAAGACTAATATGCAGTCAAACAGTTCCTTTTGTGTATTTAACTGCCTTTTTTTTATGGTGGACATTTTATTTGGTTTTAATTAAATAGCAAGGTATTAATAAGTGATGCTGTGAGTTACAATGATTTTTTATTTTATTTCTAGGATCTCTTATAGACCTAGATGGCAGAATATTTGGGTCAGAGCAATTCCAGTACAGACTGGGAGAAAAACTAATTGAGAGCAGCCCTGCAGAGAAGGACTTTGGGGTTCTGGTGGATGAAAAGCTGGACATGAGCCATCAGTGTGTGCTTGCAGCCCCACAGACCAACTGTATCCTGAGCTGCATCAAAAGAAGGATGGCCAGAAAAGCGAGTGAGGGGATTGTCCCCCTCTACTCTGCCCTCATGAGGCTCCACCTGCAGTACCGCGTCCAGGACTGGGGCCACCAGAACAAGAAAGACATGATGCTGCTGAAGCAGGTCCAGAGGAGGCCATGAAGATGCTCAGAGAGCTGGAACACCTCTCCTGTGAAGAAAGGCTGAGGGAGCTGGGCTTGTCCAGCTGGAGGAAAAGAAGTCTCCGTACACACTTCATAGTGGCCTTCAAGTACTTAAAGAGAGCTTATAAAGAGGAGGGAGAGCGACTTTTTACACAGTCTGATGGTAATGGGGCAAGGGCGATTGGTTTTAAACTAAAAGAGGGGAGATTCAAGTTAGATGTTAGGAAGAAATTTTTAACTGAAAGGATAGTGAGGCATTGGAAGAGTTTGCCCAGAAAAGTTGTGGATGTCCCATCCCTGAAGGCCAGGTTAGATGGGGCCCTGATGCAGTGGGTGGCAACCCTGCCCATGGCAGGAGGGTTGGAGCTAGGTGATCTTTAAGGTCCCTTCCAACCCATTCTATGATTTTATGATTTGTGTTTGAGAAATTTAAATTTCTATTCCAAACATACTACTTTGTGCAACCTTGCACTTTGTGTTCCTTTATGAGAGATGACACTAAAATATGTAAGTCTGCCTTGTAAATACATAGTGAAGGCAGTAGTATCTCTGCAATGAGAATTGAAATTAACTTGGTTTACCTTTAAAGCGTGTGAATCAAGAAGTTCTTCTCTATAAGGAGATATTCCAATTTCAGTAATTATTAGCAGCGAGTGTGACTACACTTTTTTTTAATGAAAAAAGTAGTACCAACTATTTCTGAAAAGGTTCTGAAATTTAATGCTCTTGTCTTACTTTTACTAACCTACATTCAAACAATATGGGCAATGACATTTTGAATATCTTTTGTAAGATTTTTTTTGTTCTTGTTTCCCATTTTCTCTATTTCTGTTAATTTTTCTGTCTTAATCACTGATGTAGGAGATAATAAATTTGAATTTCTCCATTTTTGTCATTCCCACATATCTATATCACTATTGATGAAAATGCTTAAACTTGAGTTGACATTAGGATAAAGTATAAGAAGGGAAACAGCTCAGAGATTAAATGAATGTTTAGGGGGGTAAAATCATGCATCACAGAGACATAAATCTTAGCTGCAAGTTTTACCAGTCTTCACTCAGCAAGTCGAGTTTTCTTGACAGTATTGACCAAGCCTCCAGATAATATTCACTGCTGAACAATGTCAATATCATCACTTCAGGAAACAATTACTTTTCCCCTTGGCTGAAGCATGATGTAAGAGGACCCCAGAAGCAATAAGAAAACTAAGACAGAAAAAGAAAAGAAGGACACAGAAATAAAGAGTTTGCTGTAAACTTGGATGGTTTCACTTCACACATTAACTACTTAACACTTGACCTAAAACTTATAGTAATCTGTAGAAAAGAATCAGAATTTGCACTCCAGTAAACTGAACATTGACTGTGGTTACAGTTGTCCTACTGAGCCTTTCACTGAAACAAGTTATACCCTCCTCAGTTTCCTAACCATGCTACCTCTTCACAATCTCCTTGTAGAGTCTAATCTGTGTAATCTGGGTAATCTTTATTTTCTTTGTCGCCAAATCTATGTTCGTGGCTACATTTAGCACCAGTTCTTCACTGCTTGACAGTGGTATGCAAAGTAGAAAATTATCTGTGCTTGTACTTTCATGTTTACCTTTGGAAACTATCTCCAAATGCAAGACAGAATTTTCTTAGGGTACTGGAACTCATGCTGTCTTCCCAGAAGAAGTCTGGGAAATTGTAAGAATTCATAAGGATGAGGCTTTGCTATCTAGTCTAGATAGCACAGTCTAGTCTACAAAGCAACTGTTTCTTTGCAAAAATTCTTATTCTGGCATTAAGGGATGTTCATTTTGGATATTTCACTTGTGAAAAGATTCTTCGCTAAGTGGGTTGGCAGGCCCTGGAACAGGCTCACCAGGGCAATAATCATTGCATCAAGTCTGCAGGAGTTCAGAAACCTTTTGGACAATACTCTCAGAAATCTGGTTCAATTTTGTTGGTTCTATATAGAGACAGGAGATGGACTTGATGACCTTTGTAGGTTCCTTCCAACTCAGAATATTCTATCATTCTGTAATTTTGTTTCACTTGAAGATCTTGTAACAGGTTCCCAACACAAGCAGCTTTTCCCTGTGATCTTGATCCAGAGAACACTGACAAGTATATGCATCTTCCTACAGCTCTGGCAGTTGAAGATTTCCTTCACATACTGCAATTCCACTTCATCAAATTTCCTGTCTATTTTTTTCTAAACAACTTATAGCCATCCAACACACTTCATGTGTGCTATCTCACTAAGTCTTTGTGATGCTGTTCTTATCATACTACAACATTGTCACTCCTCATGGATTCTTCTTTTTGCTGCCTTAGTTTACTTCATTAGGATTCTTGACTTAAGTATCCAAATATTTCTCCCTCTGAGCAAGAATATGAAAACCTCCCTTCTAGCCTTCCTCCATCTTTGTTTATTTATCCTAGTTCCCTAATGACTCTAATTTAAACCATTCCTCATTGGGATTAGCAAGTCTGTTTGCAAAGACTTTCTTTCTTTTCTTTATAGCAACCTTTCTTCAAACCACTTTCGAAGAAACCAAAGTCTTACTAGCAATACCAGCTAAGTAGGAAATCATTAGTCTGCCAGAAGTGTCTCTTACTACCCAGGTTCTTGACATAATAGACTGAGAGGAACATTATCAAGACCATTGTCTGCTTAAAAACAGAATCCATGTAATTACCTATGGTTTACTCAATGTCCCCACTAGTCAAACATCCAGTATGTAGGAGGAAGAGAAATAACAGACAGTAGCTCTCATAAACCTTGGCAGTCTCAGTGCAATTCTCCACAATGCTCTCTCTGGAGCACTAATTCAGCAGAACTTGTCCACCTTCCTCTGCTACCAAGGCCTTGGTACAGACTTCCTCTACCTTTCTGCTGCTGTCAGAAGTCACCAGGTTCCAGTTTACACCCTTGTGGGATTTGTCTTCTTCCTTGACCTCCTTTGCCTTGTCATACCACCTTTCACACATCTGAGGGGCTGAGGCCATTTCCTCAACAGGTACTCTTTGAAGCCTCTTGCCTCTAATTCAGCTAAGCCTGCTAATTTATTCATGCATCTCCCTCACATGGCACTGCTCCATCAGAAAACACCTCTCACAGAGGTGATCCACCTCTTGTGGTCTCAGCCCAAGGGAAAAGTACCTGATTTTAACATAATCTGTGCATAATTTTATTAGTTTTGTGTTTTAATTAGTCAACGTAGCCACCAGGCTGCAAGATAACACAGTATTCCTTCAAATCTGAAATACAGGCAGGGGAGACGAGAAGAGGATGTAACCCTCTATGACAAAAAACAGCTGGAGCACATATAGCTCTTCCTGGAAATGGATGAAGAGATAACTGAGAGTTAATGAGAAGGCAGGGATAAGTGACAATATAGTAGGGAGTCTTCTACAAGCCGACTAACCAGAAAGACAGAGTAAATGAGTCTCTATATGTACAGATCTGAACAACCTCATAATTAAAAGCCCTGGTCCTCATGGGGGACATCAAACAGGTTGATGTCTGTTGAAACGATAATACAGCAGGGCATAAACAATCCAAAGGGTTCATAGAATGTAGCGGTTATAACTTTTTTTTTTTTTGGTTCAAATAATGGGCGTTNAAAAAAAGGGTTTTTGAGGAATGTGAAGTTCAAAGGCATTCTTGGCTGCAGAGCCCATGATATAGAGTTCAGGATCCTTAGGGCAGCAAGTATGCTGCATAGAAAGCTCACAACCTTGGACTTCAGGAAAACAGACTTGGGCATCTTCAAGCATCTGCTTTGTAGAGTACTGTGGAATAAAGACCTGAGGAAAGAGGGGCCCAATAAAGCTGGTTAATGGTCATGTCCTGAAGGCTCAATAGTAGTGCATCCCAACAAAGAGGAAGTTAAGCAAAAATGTCAGGAGAGGTGTATGGGTAAACAAGGAGATCCTGGCCAAACTCCAACACAAAAAGGAAGCCTACAGAGGGTGGAAGTAAGGAAGGGGAGTCTTAGAAGAATACAGAGAAATCTGAACATTCAGGGATCAAGCTTGGAAAGATAAACCTGGATAGCATTGAATCTGGGCAGAGAAGTGAAGGGCAACAAGAACTTCTGTAAGTATGGCAGTGATAAAAAGATTAGGGAAAATGTGAGTCCAATTCTGAAGGAAATGGGAGACAGTTATCTGAGATACGGATAATGCTGAGGTACAAAATGACTTTTGCTTCAGTCTTTACTGCCAAATGTTCTAACTACACCACCCAAGATGCAGAAGCCAAAGACAGAGACAGTGGAGAACTGACCAATGTAGGAGAGGATCAGGTCTGAGGTTATCTCAGGGACCTGAATATGAATAAGTTCTTGGGACCTAATGAGATGCACTGAAGGGTCCTCAGTGAACTGGAAGCTGAAGTTGCTAAGCAGCTATCCATCTTTTTTGAGAAGTTGCGGCAGGATGGTGAAGTTCCCAGTGTATGGAAAAGGGGAAATATAACCCCCAATTTTTAAAAAGGGAAAAAGGGAACACCCAGGGAATTACAGGCAAGACAATTTCACCTCTGTACCCTCAAGACCTTGGAACAGATACTCTCGGAAACTATGCTAAGGCTCATGAAGAACAGAGAAGTGATTGATGACAGCCAGCATAGCTTAACTAAGGGCAATTTGTGCCCAAGTGTTGTGGTTTAGCCACAGCAAGCAACTAAGTACCATACAGCTACTTGCTCACTGTCCTAAACAGGATGCAGGAGAGAATCAAAAGTGTGAGAACTTCTGAATTGACATAAAGACAGTTTACTGGGCAAAGCAAACGTCATCCATGCAAGCAAAGCAAAACAAGCAATCCATCCACTTTTTCCTATGAGCAGGCTGATGTTCAGACACTTTCAGGAAATCAGAGTTCATCACATGTAACAGTTTCTTGTGAAGACATATGCCATCACTCCAAATGTTTCCCCTGTCCCCTTTACCCCAGATTTTATTGCTAAGCATAGTGTTATATGGTATGACATATCTCTCTGATCATTTAAGGTCACTTGTCCTGGTGGTGTCCCCTCTCAAATTCTTGTGTGCCCCAATCTTCTCACTGGCAATGCAGCACCCAAAGCAGAAAAGTCCTAGGCTCTGTGTAAGTACTGAACTGCAAAAACTAAAGCCAACAGTGAGTTGTCACAACTATTTTCATTATAATTCCAAAATGCAGAATTATATGGGCCTCTACAAAGAAGATTAACTCTATCCCCACCAAAACTATGATAGTGACAAATGGGGTGGCTGTGTACGGTGGGATTACGGCATTGTTAGATAACATGCTGTTGTGGCTTTTCCCCTCCCACTCTGCCGAGCAAGCTCAAGGCTGTCGGCGGCTGCCGGTGGCTGCCGGCTGAGAGTTAAAAGCGGGGGGAAAAAGGGAGAAAGTTGAGAAGAAAAGTAAAAGGTAGAACTCGGGACTAAATATAATTAAAATTTGTTTATAAAAAAGATGTGAAGTAGAACAATTAACTTACAGCAAAAGGTAAGGTCTCACAGACACGCCAGTGCGACCACCCCGGACAAAGGTGATCGCCCCGCGCGCCAAAACCCCAACCAGAAAACCCCCAAAAACCGGAAAGCTGCCCCCCCGCCCCTACCCGCGCCAGCCCGGCGCAGACAGGACTCCGAGCGCCAGGGGCGGCCCCAGCAACTGCCCGCGCTGTGGTCTGCGGCCCCGCCGGACAGGCGCGGGGTCGCGCACCGCAGTGCCCCCAGAGAGCAGTCTACCGTGATGTATATGCTATGGAATACTTCCATTTTCTTTCTTAACTCTGTTTTCAACCATGACACATGCTGTGTTTGAATTAAACATTTGCCTTTCAGAAAAAGCAGAGCTGGCAAATTTTACATGTTATGCTTCAATCTGTGGCATAAAAGTTCATTTGTGAAGAATTAGGAAAATCTACTCACTGACTTAAGAGGAGACTCAGGGGAAGACCTTGATGCTCTCTACAACTACCTTAAAGGAGGTTACAGTGAGCTAGGGGTTGGCTGCTTCTCCTAGGTAACTAGTGACAGGATGAGAGGTAACAGCCTAAAGCTGTGCCAGGGAAGATTCAGATTGAATGTTAGGAAAAACTTCTCTGAGAGAGTGCTCAGGCATTGGAACAGGCTGCCCAGGAAGGTGGTGGAGTCTCCTTCCCTGGGGGCGTTCAAGAAACGTGCAGGTGTGTCACTTAGGGACATGGTTTAGTGGGCATGGTGGTGTTGGGTTTACAGTTGGACTAGATGATCTTAGAGGCATTTTCCAACATGTATGATTCCATGATTCTATGATAAGTAAAGAAAGAACCATATGTATGGATTCACAAATATGTGGAAGATACACATTCTAAAGAAGGTGCTATGCTTACATGTTTAAACATGCATTTAGACTATGGTCTTCAATCACTTTTTCTTTTGCCAGTCTTCAAAGATTTTTGGTATTGGAATCATTTAACACTGATTTCCAAATTCAGGCCAAGATGAAAAATAAGTCATATGTTAAAAGACAAATTTTTATACTAGGTTTAGAAGCTTTAGTTTGAAAATACTCCTAGGAAGAGGGAGTATTTATGCAAAAGATTAGATTACACAATTCTCTATTATTTTGATACCTTGTGTAGGTAGAAGCATAAAGAAAAATGTTACATAAGCATCATCAAATGATCATCACACAAAAGCCTGACATAATAGAAATACATGATGTTAATTATTGGTTTGGCTTTCAGCTCTTTTATTATATCACCAGTTACATGCTGTCAGATCTACATGATTGTAGAAGTGGCAAATAAGACAAAGCATTTATATATATATACATATATATATATTAGAGTAATATTACAAGATACAGAAGATTAAATATAAAGTGAACTTTTCTATATAGGTTCTAGGCAGATGTTTTATATTTAAGTAGATATGTCATTATGTCAAATATTTTATTATCTCAGATGGATTAGAAAACTGAAAAAAGTAATCATATGTTATATTAGAATGAAAGAATTGAACCACCACATTTAGCAAAAAAAACCCTAATAGTAATAGCCAATTTAAAACTTCATTATCAAATATCAGTATTTGTATTGTAAGCTTCAGCTTCTTATCAGCTAATGAAATTATATGACTAAACAAATTTTAAAAAGACAATCCTCAGAAGACCATGAGTGCATTTCTAAATGCCGGTATTCTTTCTAAGCTTTACTAGATTAAAATTCAGGATTTCATTATTCATTTCAAAAGCAATTGCTCATTAGGAATCATAGAATCACTTGAGTTGGAAGGGACCTTTAAAAGTCATCTACTCCAATGGCAATAAACAGGGTCATCTACAGCTAGATCAGATTGCCTAGAGCCCTGATCTTGAATGTCTCCAGAGACGGGGCATCCACCACCTCCCTGAGCAACCCGTTGCAGTGCTTCACTACTCTTACTGTAAAAAACTAGAGTTTCTTCCTTATATAAAATCTAAATCCACTCTCATTTGCTCTTAAACTCCTGTGTTATTGCTACATTCTCTGGTAAAGGATCCTTCCCCTCTTTCCCGTAGGTCTCTTTTAGGTACTAGAAAGCCACTATCTGGTCTCCCTTCTCTTCTTTTAGCCTAAACAACCCCAAATATCCAGCCTTTTTTCACAGAAGAGGTGCTACAGCCCTTTGATGATTTTTGTGCTCCGAAACTACTCTAACATGTCCATGCTTTTCTTGTGCTGGGGGCACCAGGCCTGGACATAGTACTGCAGAGGGGACCTCACAAGAACAGAGTAGAATGGAAGAATCACCTCTCTTGACCTGCTTGCCACACTTCTTTTCATGCTGCCCAGGATACAATTGGCTTACTGGGCTACGGGTGTTCATTACTAGCTCATACTGAATTTTTCATCCACCAGTATTCCCAATTCCTTTACTGCAGAGCTGCGTTCATCCATTAACCATTCATCACTCAGTCTGTATTGATATTGGGGATTGCCTTAACCCTGGTGCAGGACCTTGCACTTAGCCTTGTTGAACTTCACGAGATTTGAAAGGTCTCCCATCTCAAGCCTGTCAAGGTCTTGAGATGGATGGCATACCTTCCCTCCAACTTGTTGATTACACCACTCATCCTGGTGTTGTCCCCATATTTGCTGAGGCTGTACTCAATGCCATAATCTATATCGTTTATGAAGATATTAAATATTATTTGTCCCAGCATGGACCTTTGGAGGAACACCACTCGTTACTATTTTCCATTTGGACATTAAGCTGTTCACTAAACCCATTTGGACACTATATTCTCTAACAGTTCAGGACATAGCAATTATAGAAAAGCTTTTATGTGTTGATTGTTTAAATGTAATTGTTGTACTTCTCTCCTTGGAAAAAAAGAAAAAAATAATCATCATTTTGAAAATCTTTTTTTAAATCAAATGATTTGGAGGGGTAAATCCCTTTGCCTGAACCATTGTAAGAAATCTCTGTGAAAACAGAATCTAAGAAAAACTTAAATTCAAATAATCTTATCTGGATGCTTCCTGTGAAAATTAAAGATTTAAATCAATCGAAATTTGTAGTACTACTCAAATTCTGTTTCCAAAAGTGTATCCAACTTTCTGTTATAATGACAATATCTTCTTTATACTCGTTAATTTTGCCAGGCCTTTTCAGACAAAGTGCCAGGATTCGTTTTTTCTTTGCTATCACATCATTGCAAACCTTTTTCAAACATTCTGTTTTGATGTTGTTACGAAGATTGCTAGGTCACACACTCATCTCTAAAAGAAAAAGGAAACCTTCACAGTGATTTTGGATACAGAAGTTTTTAGCATCTAAGATTGTTCTAGATAACTCTGTGAAAATCACTGATTTTAAGAGCAAATAGGTTAAACTCATCTGATTTTAGTAGGAAAAAAATTGTTTTCTGTTTTTGATTGATTGGTTGGTAGGTTGGTTTTGGTTTTGTTTAACTATTAAAGTATATAGTCATTTCCCTGAATATTGACCTTTGGTTCATTCACTAAAATTCTGTGGTACTAACTATTAAATATGCTTACTTGAATCTACTAAATAATTTCTTATCAAATAGTAAGCACTTTCAGAGGTTTACGTCTACAGTAGTAAGATGAACTATCTGTCTAGGATGCACAGAAAGGATGTTTGAGCATTGAAACATCTTGGGTACTGAAACCTAATGAAACTGAAACATCTTTTATGAACATATGAACTTTGAATTAGTTCTTCAAATATACCTCATTTTTCAATACATCTAATAACAGAAAATATTCCCCAAATTTTAAATTTAGATAACCAGTAACATTTATATGGGTTTCACATTGACTTAGGAGGTAAGAAAAATGTAAACAAGATTGTTAAGGAACATTAAAATATAGTAATGCAATACAATCAAATTTCGTTTAGTCATTCTCTATTTCTTCATGTAATGCAATTATTAGTTTTCTTAATACCTATTCAGAAAATCCTTTGTAATACCTGTTTGAAAGAACTTTCTGAACAGAAACATATATGTATACACAACACATCTGATGCGCCTTCATGCACTTTGAGCATGTTCAGTAGATCTGATGAATGCTATGTAAATAATACTTTATGAGAATGTATTATACATTTGATCCACATGATCAAATTTTCCTGGAATTCTGAACAAGTGTCCAAAGCTTTCAGTTTTCATGGTGGGGAGGGACTGTTTTGAGACAGAGAAAGAACTGTGGGAAACAACATCTTGTCATTGTTTTTGGTTCAGTGATTTTCAGCTCCTCATGGACTATGACAGCTTTAAAAATCAAGGTGAACCTAGAAACATAGATTTGTGGAGAAAAACCACTCATGCTAAGAACCTGATGCTCATAACTCAGCATTTCACAGTCTTTTGACTTCATGCAATTGGAATGCATCTTTTGGGTTAGTTTCATCCAAATTTCAGTTCTTTTTTTCTAGTAGTACTCTGTGATATGAACTAAAACATGACAAATGAGGACACTTTTAATTTTTCCTTCAAGAGCATATTCTTCATCCAAACAAAAATCTTATGTAGATATACCTATACATTGTCATTTATGCTCTTCTGACTTCCTACTTTTTTTCAAATCCTGTCCAAGTAACTATTTTCCCTTGCTTACCTCTGGTTTCTCCTTCTGCTATTGATGACTTTGTTTTCTGGAACATTTTGAGCTAAATTTACATGAAATATGACGTGTTATATTTGGAAGCTTATATATTCCTAAATTTATCCTTTTGTTTCTTGGAATAACATTATTTTTCTTGTAAACATATCCAATTGTAAGGAGCAATAAGAGTGTTTTTATTTTTCTTATTTTTATTTTTATTTTTATTTTTATTTTTATTTTTATTTTTATTTTTATTTTTAGCTTGCATAGAGGAAGAAGAGATGGATTTTTACCTAAATCTCAGGGAATAAGGAGTCTGGACAGTCACAGATTATTTCTTTTTATGGGTGACAGAAGATACACTGTTGTTGTTGGAAGAAATTGAGCTGAGCAAGGTGAATCAAAAGGCAAACTATGGAGCTTAGATAGCAATAGGCACAGAGTACATGATGTTTGGTCAGTAGCATACTAAAGTGTCCATCTTATCAGATGTCTCTAAACAAAAGAAAAGAAAAAATGATATTATGAAGAGTTTGACAGATGGTTCTTATGAGCTGGAGAGTAAATGTGACACATAATGCTTTTGAAATATTCTGCATAGAATAACCCAGCCTGGAATACTTTTCAGATAAATTTTTGTGACTGTGTAGTGGTCAAGTTATACAATGTCTCAAGCATTTTTATCAAGTTTCTTAATCCTCCTTTGTTAAGGCAATGTGGCTTTTGACAATGAACAAGCTTGGGACTTTCCAAAGCTCAGAATTTGCTGGCCTGGGACCTTGGCATAAAAAGTTATGGTCTGGGGAGTTAAGCTCTCACATTTGCTGGCCATGAGGATGCTGTGACTTCTGCTGTGCCAATACAATGTGCCTGGAGAGTAAACCTTGCACAATCACACATTTGCTAAGACAGACGAGAACCTAGGATTCCTGGCCCTCAAATACTGCAAGCGATACACTGAACAAGCAGCTGGCCTGCTGAAGAGCAAAAACTGTGCAGCCAAAAAAATGAGGTGAGGAGGAGGGAGAGAGCCACCATAAAACCTTCCAGTCCTGTACATGGGGCTCTCCCTTTTCCCCCTTTCACTACTGCTTGAGCACACGCTACCCACCAACGCTGCCACACCGCAAGAGGCATTGGACCCTCCAGAGACATTGGAGATCCACAGTGGTGACTATATTGTTATCTTGTTTTCTTCCCCCTTTTTCTCTCTCTCTCACACACACATTTAAGAAAACATTGATTCCTGATTGACATTTGGCCTTGTTTGTACCTTAATTTCAAGCAGTGGTATTTTATTACAGTCTCCAGATTGCAACATTTTAATTGGCATCACGGATAGGATGCTGCTTTGACTCGGAAGCGTCAATCACGTCTCAAACTTTGCCTCAGTGGAAGGCTGCAGAGATTGGTCTCTGAGTGCTCTGAGCAATTTGAGGAAAATTTGGGAACCCATCTGTTTCCCGTCTGCTGAGTGGTTGTGTTTTCCTTAGTCCCCTGGGGACAAGGGAGGAGCTCCTTGTTAGTGTTATTGTCTGTCAGGTGATTGCTTCACCTGTTTTTTTTTTTTT